>JAKWBJ010000042.1:5800000-6219156 GCA_023159175.1 Wohlfahrtia magnifica | reverse complement strand
ACATAGATTTTTCTGGCTTAAAGAAATATTTCTCAACTCTCCATCTCGTTGCTTAGTTGTTCTTTATCTATACTTTCGAAACGTTTCTAAGTTTCTGTCTTAATGTTCATTAGGTCTTCCTTTTTCTTTTGCTGCAATAATAATATCATCTACGAGTACATATACAGCAATAAATATTATTTTGTCCTTGTCATTCATTACTTTTATACAAACACCGTTCACTTTCTAACGGACGTAAAACCTCATCTAATTTTGTGTTCAACTCCCTTCCTGACTGTTTCAGTCCATAAATGGCTTTATTTAATTTCAATACACGTTTAGGGTTTTTTCGTCTACAAAACCGTAAAAGATCTAAAAATAACAACTTACAAGCTTAATATTGTAATTAAATAATTAAAATTTCTAGCATTCTTCTCTAAAATATTAATTTTTCCTATTTTACTTAAAATAACTTATCGGGGTGGATCATTTAAAAGTTTAAATTAAAAAATGCAGTAAAATAGAAACCTTTTGAAATTTTGCCAAAGTTATTTATTTGCTCTGAAGTACAATTGTTCAGGTTATAAGTGAAATACTATTTCGTATCTCGCCAATGACATCACGAACGTTGGCCTCTAATTGCTCAATTGTCTCTATCTTGTCGGCATAACATTTGTCTTTAACGGCGCGCCACAGCGCGTCCAACAGTGTCAAATCGCAGCTTCTTGGCGGCCAACTGGCATCACCACTTCGGCTAATTAAACGGCCATTAAACTATTGATGCAGTAAATCGCTTGTGGCATGAGATACGAGTATGTGGCAAGTTGCACCCTCCTTTTGAAACCAAATATCGTTGACATCAATAACATGAAGAGCGGGCAGAAAGAAATCGATTACCATGGTGCGATAGGTGTCTCCATTGACCATATTGGTTGTACCGTCCACATTTTCAAAGAAATATGGGCGAATGATGCCTCCGCTCCACAAGCCCTACCAAACAGTCACTCGTAATGGGTGCATTCACTTCTGTAAGACAACGTTTTGGTTTTCTAAACCCCAAATACGGCATTTTTGCTTATTAACGTAGCCACCCTTTCATCCGAAAAGACGATCGACATCATCGTGCAATTTCTCGCCTGGCCTAGAGAGTCATGCGGTTTCAACCCTTCAACCAATTGAACTTTGACGTCATACCGATATTTTTTCGCAAAATTCGACGCCAACTGGTGCATGAAATGTTCAATTCTTGAGAACGATGACGAATTAATGTTGATGGATTTACTCTCAGCCACAGCTTCGATATTTTCGAGTGTACGCACTGTGCTAGCATGCTTACGTCTTGACGCATTAACAATGAAACCATTTTCAAGATTTTTAGCAATTAACTTGAGTATACCGACATTTTCGTGCAATTTCCGAACAATTTTCTTTTTGTTTTGGAAATAAATTTCCAATAAATTCCAACGTTGCTCAAGCGTAAATCGATTCATTTCGTTCAGTGGAGATAACATACTGAATTTAGTGACAGAATAGAATGACATAGTATTGCCAGATTCGAAATAACTACTAGTTCAAATTTAAGCCGATAGTTGGCCCACCCATTATTATCTGGAATAATTTATTTTGCACAGCATGAAGCATTTAGGTCCGTAGTGTATAACAGTTAATGAGTTTATTGAATTTGGTGGCTTTTTTATTTCTTGTAAAAAATTGCAAATAGAGAAGCGCGTTCTTTAAAAAAGCGCTGAAGAGAAAAAATGTGACTTTTCGGTAATTGAAACGCGTTAAACATAGCGCGAAAGGCGCTAATTTGGCAACATTGCTCTAAATGTTATCCAATCTTCTTACAATTTTATAAACTTCTATATTATCGAGACTCGGGGAAAAAATTAAACACATGTACGTATCTCACCGTCATGAAGACGAACCCCTAACGTTCGGCTGTGGATCTGCAAGTCAATGGGGGGACCATTCGGGGTAAACAAACCAATCAGTATTTTCATGTCATTACATGTTTTGCCAACATGCAAAACCTCGAGTTTAAGTTTTGTTCTTTACAATTTTTTATTAATATCCCAACAGTTTTTATAAAAGACCATTTTTAATCTTCGTTGTGTAAAACTTTTCTTATAACTGACATTTGGGGTTATTTGTCCCATAGTGCCGTTTGTTATGAATTTGCAAGCAGCCTTACGTTATGCTAAATTGTTTTGAATATTTGTTCAGTACATACTAGAACGGCTTAAGTTGAAGAATATAAATAAAATTTTGTACAAAAACTGAAAATGAAAACCAATTAAATTGAAATTGAAATTTATGTGATGAAAAATTTTAAATAAAAACTTTTTTAATTTTTTAAAAACTGTTTTACCAAACTTTTCTTTGGTTTTTTTTTACAAAAACATAATTAAGGCTAAAATCTTTCAAACAGAGAGAGAAAGAGAGAGAGAGAAAAAAGAGAGACTTACTAATAAAGTGCTATTGATTCAGCCTTAACTTTTTTTCAGCTTAAGCTCTTTTCAGCTTAAACTTCGTTAAACAGTTTATAACGGCGAGTCGAGCGAAAAACAACATTTAAACGGATAAAAAGTGTTACCAAACGTGTTTACAAAAAAATTTAAGTGAAAAGCAAAAAGAAAAAGAAATAAAGTGTGGAAAAAATTATAACCAAAAAAAAAAAAGAAAAAAATGTTTGTTTGATACAGGAAAAATCGGGAAAGTCTTAAAGAAAAATTTGTTACAAAATGTTACAAAATAAAGAGAATTAAAAAAATATTACAATAAATTATAAAATAAAAAAATTACTAGAAAAAAGAAAATTTAAGCAGCAAATTCAAAGCAAATTACCTATACAAGAAAAAAAGATATATAAAAAGTAAATATAGTACATAGTTCTACGTAAAGATAAAATTCTAAAACAAATGAAAGTTTTTTTCTTTAAGAAAAAAGAAATATTAACAATGTTGTAAATTTGACAAAAAAAAGTTATAAAAAAATAATAAAAAAAATTTTCACCTTTAATCCAGTGTGGAAAAATGGTATGAATTTCATAAAATTTTTCTTTATTCATTGCAAATTGTTATGGGTTTTGTTGTTTTTTTCGTATAAACAAAAAAAAAAATTTATTTTTTCACTTAAATTTTAATTAAAAAGAAACTATTTTTTTTACATTGAATGAAAAGAAGAAAAAAATACATAAATTTGATTACCACAATGTGTGCTAGTGTGTGTGTTTGCTTGGAGTACATGTGTGATGTTTCAAGTGTGAGACGACGACGACTACACGTATAGGAGTATTAAAATGATAGTGTATGTGTGCACGAGTGAACCCTCATTTCATGTTTGTTATTTTGTGGTTGTTGTTGTTCTTTTCAGTTTATTTATTTTTTCATCTCGTAGCTGCTGCTGCTGCTGCTGCTGCTGTTGTTGTTGTGTGTTTGTTGTTTTTTTTTTACTACATTCCTTAGCATTAGCAGCATAAAAGTTGTTTGACTTGTTTGCATGTTTACTGTCGTTGTTGTTATTGTTGTTATTGTTATTGTTGTTGACTGCTGTTAAATGTTTTTATTTTTGTGTATGTGTGTGTGTTTGTGTTTTTATTAAAAAGGAGAACCCCGTCCAAGAGATTTGTTTTTTGTCTTATTTTGTTTTGTTTTTATTTTTACCTAACTGGCCGTCAAAGTGTTGCCAATGTAAAAAATTGATTAAAACTAAGAAAAAATAGAGCATCAGACGGGGATAAAATATCAACTCAAATTCTGAAATCGGGACTACAGCCGAACTTCTGCGACCATGACATTATATCAGTCTGGTAAGAGTGAAATCTGCCTCCAACTTGGAAAAAGGCAGCAAAAGATTGCAAGAACTTATAAGGAATTACTCTGCTTAACGTCATATGCTAGAAGTCAAAGTATAGGAAATAATCCTAAGCAAAATAGAGAACAACCTGCGAAATGAACAAACAGGTTTCCGGCCAAATAGGTCAAGCCAACACCTTAAGCATCATAGTGTAACAATCTCTAGAATGGCGTACTCCTCTGTATCTACTATCTGAAGATTAAAAAAAAAGCCTTTACCATTAGATAGGCTGCCACATGGAAACCATTTAAAAGAAGAAAAGATGTATGCCAGAACAGGCAGCTGTGTAGACCAGTCCAATACACTACGCTTTATAATAGAACAGTCTCCACAATTTCATTCGCTGACTTCGAGAAAGCTTTCGATACCATTAATCGGGCCGCAATATGGAAAGCATTGAGAAGAAAGGGAGTATTTCCCAGAAAATAGTCCGAATAATAAGAGCAATATACGATAAAAAGCTCTCCGTTCTGCACAATGGGAGCATCATTCAACAGGAACATACCAACGCCGGAATAAAGCAAGAATGCCCTTTCTAACACCTGAATTATTCACAATCGTGCTGGATGTCATCATATTCATGTCAACTTGAGGATTGTTCGGGTGATATTTGTCTACTCTCGCACAAAATCTCCATTATCAAGAAGACCAAACTCATGAGAGATTAATAGCCTTAGCGCAGATAACATCATGGGGGTAACCGCTCAAATACGTAGATAGCTTCTGACATCTAAATTAGAAGACACTGATATGTTGACCTTGGTCCAATACGTTGATAGCTTCTGCTATATAGTTTGGATACTGATAAAGCATGGTGGCTTGGGAACAGGCCTAAACAAAAGGCTCTATAAAGAAAGAGCGGCATTCAAACGACCGCAAGCAGTATGCAAAGATTCTCAAATATCCAGACGAATCAAGCTTAGAATATTTAGGCATGTGTAACATCAAGCCTGTTGTACTAAAATGAAACCTGGCTAGTGTCTAACACCATTACGCAAAAGCCACAGGTATTCATCAACTAGTGTCTCAGCATCATATGCAGAACATTCTGACCTAATAACATCAACAACACGGATCTCTGGAAGCTGACTAACGAGAAACGGATACTTAAACACATTAAACATATAAAATGGTGGTGGATTGATCGAACCATTGGATGGAAGCAGTGGCACTAGAACCGAATCTTCAGAAACGCACGATACTCCAAGACCTAGAAGAGTGTAACCCTACTTGAGAAATCGCAAAAAAAAACAGCTGGAAACCACGTAAGATGAAGGTGTTTTTTGGATGCCATATGCTGCCAAAATGGGTAATGAAAAAATACTCTTTTAAATATCATACCTACCAGGCATTATCGCAGGACCCTGCTACCCATGAGATCTATTGTTCCCAATTTGATTTATGGACTGTTCAGCAGATCTGCTGTATTCTTAATAATCACCAGCACATCCGATACCATAATTGTGGATATGTCACCCAGTGAGGCCCTATGTCTACCTAAACATTTCTACCTAAACCTATCGAGAACCCCACATTCACACATTCCCACATTCCGCTGTATCTGATGCCTGTAAGCACAGTCCTACAGACATCCACATCTGTGACCGTCATCTCCTTCAGATGCACTCTTAGTCTACAGTGGCCCATAAGAAACTCAGCTAAGAGTTTTAAGACGTCAGAACGACATCTAAATAGTGAACTGAGCGCTGCCCTAAAGTGGCGAAGCCCCTTTTTGAGCATTCCAGTGTTTCAAGCATCTGGCAATTTCCCAGTTCTTGATTAGATTGAGGATGGTTGCACAGTAAGTTTTTAGGCCAATATGGGATGGCACATAACTTTTTCCAGGCAATACATCCGCTGTCTCATTACCATCTATCCCACAGTGTAAAGGTATCCAAAGCCACTGGACTTTATTTCTAAGAGAAAGCTTTTTCAACATTTCGTAGTATTACTTCACCAATCTAGCATGACAGCATGGCTGTTAGAGTATACATTAAGGGTATTATCCTTGAGCCAACTGTCTAGGTTGATCTCCTCACATATGGCAATGGCCATGATCTCAGCCTGAAAACACTTAGCAATCTCCTCAGTGGGTTTGACAAGTCTCGGCTTGGTCCATGAAACGCCAGCACCGACACAGTCATTCATTCTGGAGCCATAGATATACCAGTTTATAGTAGATCAAGCTCACTCCAAACTAAAGCTCCATTAGATCAAGAATCACGGTCAGGGAAATCGACCTTGAATCTCCTGCCAAAGTACAGATTCAAAGTTATGACATCCAGAATTGAAAATTGTTCTCCGACCATCCTGCTTAGAATGGTCAGACTTCCTGACGCATTTAGTGACCCCATGGCGTCCAAGGTTCTTTTAGTTATGTTCTCATTGCCCAGTTACACCTAGGCAGGCGAGTCTCTATACCCTGAGTAATTTTTTCGCAGTGGTAGCTTCCTCAGCCTTTCTCAACCAAGCTATCGCCGTATAAGTGATAATAGGCCGAATAATAGCGGTATATATCCATAGCATTGTTCAAGGGGAAAGAACCTGGGTCTTAGGAGGAGTAACATGCCGAAAAGGCCCATAAAAAATAATTCTGTACAACATTCACAAGTTCTGCAATTCGTTGTCTCTAATTTGCTTCTCTGCATGCTAATAAATTTCTTTTACTGAAGTCATAGTCGGCTGAATGGCTTAAATGGTATCCTGGAAAGAGAGGGTCAATGAGCACAAAATAAAAAATGCTGAAGACACACTTAGAGCCTATCTAGTATCAGCTGAAGAGCAGAAAAAGGAAAATAACCCGCTCGCCTGTATCCAGAAACTACACAATTCGAGCTGAGATTATGTCCGCCATGTTGCTGAGCTTTTCTAACTTTAAAGCGCCAATTACTTTGAACCTGATCCTGCACAGAACCTGGGCATTTACACAACACATGAGTTACCGTCCCTGCAACAGTTTCCACATTTAACGTTGCTGGCTATTCTGAAATAATGCCCAGTGCTGACTGGCACAACCCTGGTAATGTTTCTGCTTGAAAGTCTCTTCAGATTTTCGGTATTTCGTCTACCATATGATTTTCATGCTTTCCTGGAAACGGTGCATCTAGTTTTTTCTCCGTCACTTCTCTTGGAAGTATATGGCTTTCCACAAAACGTCCATTGCTTTGTTTCAGTTTCATTAATAAGTTGGCCTCAAGCTAAATAAATGATTAATCTACTGTAGCTCGTCTCCATGTGATTGGTGATGATCCTTGCCAAGTGTTGCGTCACAGGTTAACGTCAGTCCAGCCACGTTATCGTACTTCACGATGCCCGAGCTACGAGTGGACATAATGCGTTCACCAACGCTCCAACCCATGATAAACACAAGTGAATATCAAAGGCGTGTTGTTAGGACACTCATAACCTTCTCACTTTGGTGAGGAGATGCAACATCATACCGGTCTCGCGCTCCCCTAAGACCTAAAGCATAGGTCTAAACCAAAGCCACTACGAAGCTCCCACAGGGAGGCCTACCCAACAATCGGGCAGAGATCGGAATCCCTGGGCTCTCGATTTCCGTGGCTCCAGAATACTTCTGGTTAGGCTTAGTGACACGTGAGTGTAAATACAAACACGTGCCGCTGCCAGTTTCGGCCCCCACAACGACGCGGATTGGTCGGTGGTAGAGACAACCAGACAAGCACATCGCAGACAAACAATCAGCAATGTACGCCTACTCATACTGCAGATGATTTCACCTATTAAAGACACAGAGATCAAACTCATCGAGTTGCTACAGAGTTACATCCGACCCCAATGCCCCACTAACGTCCACCACATCCATCGTTACGATGGTGATGACATCATAGAGTGGCCACTCCACCAACACATACTGCGAATCCTCCGATTCCATCCTCCTTTTATGCAAAATGCTTTGAGCGAGCCATGCCCCGTTAGCAAAAATCCCAGACTCAAGTCAAGGCCAAAGTCCTTGCGCTTCAATACAAACCTAACGCCAGGCACGAATCCATACGTTACCTTTCCCTTTTCGCTGTTATTCAATCTCGCCTGTCACCTCTCGACAATAAAAATCCTTCCTTACTTAGCATTGTTACTTTTCCCCGGTATTGGAGATTTCTCCTGCTCATTCAAGTGATGTTTGTCATCGTCGCCAGAGGTCAGCTGGAATGCCAGAGTGGCTTCCTTTATTTCGGTTTATGTCACATTTCCTCGGACCCTAATCAATTCGTGACTCCAGTGTAATCACTTAACGTTTTTTTTTTATAAATAAAGCAGTTTTCTGTACATTTATTGTCGTCTACACTGTGCCAAAAAACAACACATACAAGTTTTCATATTTTTTTGCTTTAGTCTTCTACTATTTGTTTTTGTTGTTGTGGATCCTATACATGCAAAAACTTAAACACACGCATACAGCAAGGCATTCTTGCAGAGTTGAGTAGCGACCAAGCCATGCTCTCTGGTATACAAAAAATAAATAAATAAAAGGAAATTATAGTTACACAAGCCGACCATTTCACACTCTACCATGCAGTCTAATAGAAAACATACGAGATGGTGCAAAAGTAATGTAAAAATTTTTGCAGATGACACCAAAGACAAATGGTCTGTCATTAAGCGCATTCTATCTTTAAATTTTAATAAAACAAAATGAGTGTGAGAAAAGCCTATCGATGCTGTTATATTTAGAATATAATATGTTTAAAGCGTTCTTCGCGTGTTTGCTGAGTGGCACACATGCGAAATGTTAAATTTTCCATGACTCTAACGCATAACCCAGGCTGAATTTGATTGACAGCAGGAGTTGTCTTAGCTTTGGGAGCCGTTATGGTTTGTGGCTAATTTGCATAGATCTACGACTTAAGAAAACCATAGGAGACAAATTCGTGTTCAGAATCACGCATGTGTCATAAGTTATTAAGCACGCAGCGTCATCCTATTGTAGTCACATGTCCATATCAGCCAATTTAAGCTGATCTATAGGGCTCTTCGCGCACAATGATAACCTGGACAACATCCTTTTCAGAGAAATATGAACCTTTGACGCTTGTCAGACAAAAATCAACAAAAAACAGTAACTTTTTCGAGATGCTTTGGAATTTTTGAATCTTTGATTTGTATTGTTCCAAATATTAAAATTTTGGTTGTTGACTTACCCATTCATCCTTAAATGGTCCTCATTGCTTAAAAGGATTTTTTGATTAATGTTATGGTCAGTTTTCAACTGCAAACACACGTCGTTGTCTATCTGTGGTAGTTTATCTTCAGCCCCTGGGTCAATTGAATTTTGTATGGGTGCACGTCCAAGCAACGATGTTAAGTTTTTTACAATCGCATAGCTGTTGATTCATTGTTTACTGAACCTGAAGACCAGGACTTATCTTTCATACTGCAAATAGTCCTCTTAGTAAAACGATTATCTTGTTTTTGGTTTGAATATTAGATATCGAATGTTAGCTGTTGCACAAATGCTATAATTAGGTGTTATTGAGCAAGTCCTTATTTTTTTCCAACCTTAGCTGCTGATACTATATGGCTGATGCTGTGGATTCCAGATTTCAACACGTTGAAGTTTGCACTAATTGACATAGAGCTGAATCGGAACAGGCTATAGCAAACCGCTTTAAAATCAACTCTACGAAAAGTGGTGAAATTACCACAAATTCGAATAAAAACCAAACTTCGCCTTTTCTCCTCCAATGTGCGGTACGAGTCGTGGAACATCTTCGCCAAAGATGTTCAGTCTCAGCAAATATTTATCAGCCGTTGCTTACGAAAGCTATTGAAAATGTTGCGGCCAAATGTAATCTCGAACAACGTTTTAAGGGAGCCAGACGAAAATGCAGCTGGCAACGTTTTGAGAAGAGCGAAAGGGGATATTGTGGTTGTCCTATGTAGAAAAATAGTAAGAAGAGAAGACGGAAAATGGTAAATAATCAATGTAGATGAGAAAGAATAAAGACATGGATATTGGTAACAACAACTGCAGAAGACTAGCAGCACAAAAAAATTGCAATGTCCTAAACTCATCGGAATGCAAACAATCTCCATGCCACAACTAGCTAAGGCTTCTGGCGAACCAAAGGATAACAGTAGGATTAGCACACGATAGATCGGTCAGAGTTTAAGAGTCTATGCCTTATACTTGGAAGCCTAGCATAATGTCAAAGTGGGAGTTCAATCGTCTCGACTTCTTCCTCGTTTTTGCACAACCTACAGTAAACGATATCAGTATACGCCCACCTATCGAATGCCTTACTAATTGTAGAAGAGAAGACGCTCTATGACTAAAAATAACCGGCCATATAGACCTAGAGACCCAGACCCTACAACCTGGTTTGTTATACCAGATTTGACCAGTCTTTCTAACGAAGAACTTCTTGAGTTCACCAATGTAATAACTTAGCAGTTACAGAACGGAGTTCTTAGTCCACAGGACTGATAACTCAGAGCCATGACGAATCAATTCATTAGACATTTTTTTACCAGCGATACCACAATAATCCAGTAGCCAGCAAAGTTCAACAATCTTCCGCAGCCTGCCCAAGGCTAGCCTGCAGTCCAGGAGGACTTTGGATTTGATCGAGCATGATTTAAGTGCCTTGAAAGCCGTATGGCTTTCCACAAAAATAGTAACCGGATTCTCAATGCTACCAATCTCAACCATCCTAAACAAAAACTTCCGCCTCGTCGTTCAACTTATAAGAGTACATAAATCAAGTTGCTCGCGGTAGACGTCAGCACCAGTGCGTTTCTTGGATTCATCCGTAAAAAAGGTCAAATCGCCATTCATCCCAGATCGGTATCACCAGCTCCATACTCTCAAAACGCATTGTTCCGAGACTCAATCCACCTGCGGAATACTCCTACACGCTCCAGTAATGAGAAGCGAAGCGGAACGCTTCACAGCACCACACAGCTTCAATAAGTCCGATCCACTGCCCAAAGCGTGCCACCAGTACCACAGTTCTGTATAACCAGTGGTTATCATGCGTTTTCAAATTCCTCCCAATCGAGTACTTGCGGGAATAGAGTGCCATTAAACCCTTTTTGTTCGCTCCTCGATGTTCCTCTTTCTGTCCAATCGATGGTCGAGGATCGAATGTCCCTCCATCCAAAACTTTTACGCGCCCAGCGTGAGAGCCTGCGGAAAGCACTATGCATTAATTGCGGCAACGTGTGTAATAATTTAGCAATCGTAGTTCTGCTACGTTATCAGCACAAGCAACCATCATGGTGCCCAAATGATCGAATTCCCTGATATGGAAACCGTAAAGTAGACTAATCGAGCTCAACTCTGCGCGACTAGAACACCCTTTTGATGGAACAATTTTATAATTTGCATTGTGTTGAACGCTATATCCGTTTAGAGGAGTTAAAAAGTGTTTTTAAATCGATCAGTAACGTATTGGGAATACAAATTAATAATGTCGATTTGGACAATGTCATAACTATCACATACGGTTTGTGTCAATAATAACAAATAAGGTATTTTGGAGAATGAACATCCGTCATTATAATTCCGTATTCGATAGACGCCCTAGTGTCAGCACATATTTTTTTCAATCGCTATAATAATGTCAAGTTTTGTGCCTAAAAAAGATGGTTTGCAGGGAAGTCTGATAACCTTCTTTCATTTAAAGAAAACGGCTGCTGAAAATTATCGACAGTAGGCAGAAGTTTACGGTCAACGTGCACCGACTCAAAAAACTTGTGAACGACGGTTTGCGCGATTCAAAAGTGGTGATTTCGACACAGAAGACCAGGAGAGGCCTGGGCTGCTGAAAAAGTTTGAAGAGGAGGAATTGTAAGCATTACTCGACGAAGATTGTTGTCAAACGCAAGAAGAAGCATTATCATTGGAAGACACACAACAAGCCATTTTAGTACGTTTAAAAGCATTGGGATTCATTCAAAGTAAGGAAATTATTATCCATATAAATTGAAACGAAGAGACGTTAAAAGGCGATTTTGCATGTCGGAAATGATGCTTGAACGCTACAAAAGGAAGTAATTTTTGCATCGTATTGTTACTGGTGATGAAAAATGGATACATTACGATAACCACAAGCGCAAAAGGCATATGTTAAACCCGAAGCGGAATATCCACGACGCCAAGGTAATGTTCTGTATTTGGTAGGATCAGAAGGATGTTTTGTATTATGAGATTTTGAAATCGGGTCAGGCGATCACAGCGAACTTGTACCGAATACAATTGATTCGTTTGAAGAGAGCAATCAACGAAAAACGACCAGAATATTCGACCAGACACGATTCCATAATTTTCCATCATGACTACGCTCAACCACATGTTTTAAGACCGGTCAAAAACTATATGGACTCACCCGTCTTATAACACAGACCACATGCCCCCTCTGACTACCATTTGTTTCGATTGGTGCAGAACGCCCTTACTAGAATATGTTTGACTTCATAATAGGGTATCAGAAATTGACTTGATTCATTCTTTACCGCAAAACCGGAGCATTTCTAGTGGTTTGGAATAATGTATCAACTCATTTTGTTATTATAATAAATATATTTTTCAGACAATAACATCGACATTATTAATCTGTACACCCAATAAAAAGGGTCTGCCAACTAGTGCTTATTTCTTGAATTGTAACACTTAGCTCATGTCTGATTTGACAGATAAATAGTTTTATCCTTCCGCTGAACGAATATGGTTGTGTATACGCTTGAACAATGCTGAGAATCTGGGCCTGCGATCGACTTACAGAAGATGCCGATTTTGCCAAAAAAATCATCTTTTCAGATGAAGCTCATTTTGATCTTGGCGGGTATGTTAACAAGCAAAATTGTCGCATTTGGGGCACAGGAAACCTGCACGCATACATTGAAAAGCGGATATACCCAAGACGAGTCACAGTCAATGGCGATCGTTATCGGGCCATGTTGAACGAATTTTTGTTCAATTGAATTGAAGAGGAGGATATTAGCAACATTTGGTTTCAACAGCACGGCGCTACGTGCCAACAAGCCGAAGCTACACTCGTTGTTTTGCGCCCTGTTTTTGAAGATCGCATTATCAACCGCAGAGCTGATGTCGTTTGGCCACCTCGGAGCTGCGATATGACACCGTTGGACTATTGTTTGTGGGTGCCGTCAAAGATAAGTGTTACGCCAACAAGCCAGAGACAATTGATGCTTTAAAGGACAATATTCGTGAAGCCATTGGTGAAATACAGCTGCACACAATTGATAATGTGCTTAAAAATTGGATCGATCGTGTAGGCTACTGCATGGCCAGCCGAGGCAGCCATTTGAATGAAATTATTTTCCATTATTAACCGGAAGGATAGTACTTTTTGAGAAAATATTCGGTATAGTTTTTTTATAGCGTTAAAAAATCTTATTTGGCGGACCCTTTATTAAGTTAAACCTGCCAAATGACATTTCGAACCATCTATTAACTCTTATATTCGTGTAGGATATGAAAAAAATATTTTTGGGAGTCTTTTCATTTGCTCAGTCTCTTTTATTTCTTTGTGGTTTATTTGTTTTCTTTCCTCTTAATTACGTTTATAGTTGTTATTGTTTGATTTTCTGTTAATTTACCAAACATGTGCATTCACCTGTAATTATAAGTGTTGAATTTGTTTCCTTTTTTTTTTGTTAATATTCCCATTACTTTGTTGTACTTTTGCGTTCTCATTTAAAGAAAAAAAAAAACTCTCCCTCTCTCTTGATTTCAGTGTATTTTTCCTATTAAAGTGGATGCTGTGTGGCTCTCTTTGCTTTCGTTTGCGTGCATGTGTTTGTGTGTGAGCGTGTGCTTATAGTTTTAATATCTTTGCCAAAAATAAACAAAATGTATTTTTAATTTTTCAAAAACAACTACAATAACACCATATTAAAGGTAGTAGCAAAACTACAACAACAAAAACATACACGGAGAAAACAAAAACCAAACATTTTTAATTTGAAACATGTTTTATCAATTAAATGTTATATGCTGTTCATTTAGTTGTTCTCTCTCTCTCTTTCTATCTTTTTCTTTTTCATACTCTTTGTTTTCATGCCTATGAGTGAGTGTATTTGTTTTGTTTTTTTTTTCATGTAATTGGTAGCAGTAGCAGCGGTGGTGTGTGGTTTTAAAATAAAACAAAACAAGTTTGTTGCCTAAGTCTTTTGTTTTTATGCTAAAACACTAAAAGGTATAGAAATTTTGGAAATAAAAACAGAAAACAAACTAAAATAAATTAATTTAAATGAAATTAAAGTTGCGTATATTAAAGTTTAAAATAATTATTATAAAAAAACAACATTTTACAACAATAACCGTAAATAATGTTTTTAACGCAACGCAAAGGAAAAAAAACTCTTCTAATGTACTTTTAATCATAATGTAATTTGTTTGTTTTAACAAAATTGTTTTTAACAGATATATTACTCGCTGTTTAGTTCACCTTTTTGAAAATATTTATTTCAAAGTATAAAACAAACAAAAATATAATTTATTTTATATTGTAGGTAGTAATTATTGTAATTAAAGTTTTGTTTAAACAGCAAAAAAAATGTTTTAAATATGAAAAAAACCATATAAAAAACCATTACTTTTAATTAGTCATGCGAATACTTTTAAGACAAGGCAAGATTTGTAGTCGAATTGTCTAAAGCATTTGTTAGATTTTATTAAAGATGTGGGGATTTATGATTTTTTTCTTAACAAGTAAACACTTGCTTAGGATTAATGTGTATTTTCAAGATGAAATAAAGCGAAAGAAATATTAACAAATTACCACCATCTGGGTTAAAGTGGTTTGTTAATAGCTTAACAAATGTATTCTTGTTAAATACTCTCGTTAATGGAAGAATTTAAAAAATTTAAATAAAATTTTTAAGATTTTTATTTTTTTACATTTTAAATGAGTCAAGTAAAGTAATAGACCATCAAAACCATAGGGTGGGTCATTTGAAAGCTTAAATTCAAAAATGCACTAAAACAAAGACGGTTTGAAATTTTTCCAAATTCATTTTGTTGTGAAGTACAATTGTTCCGGTTAGAAATGAAATATTATTTCATTCATATGGTTGCCGCGGCTGGCCTAACAGTACCCCATTCGATCGAAACAATTTTCGAAAACTCTTTCAAGTGTATGGTGTAACAAATATTGACCTTTAAATGCTCAATTGTCTCTGGTTTGTCGGCATAACATTTGTCTTTAACGGCGACCCACAGAAAATAGTCCAATGGTGTCAAATCGCAGCTTCTTGGCGGCCAACTGACATCACCACTTTGGCTAATTAAGCGGCCATCAAACGTTTGCCGCAATAAATCGATTGTGACATGAGATGTGTGGCAGTACTATGAAGATCGGGCACAAAAAATTGGTTATCATGGTGCGATAGGTGTCTTTATTGGCCATAACGATGAGGATGGCGCATCATTTTTAACGAAATATATGCCAACGATGCCTTCGCTCCACAAGCCGCACAAAAACAGTCACTCGTAATGGGTGCATTGGCTTCTGTAAGACCACGATATTGTTTTCTGAGCCCCAAGTACGGCAATTTTGCTTATTAACGTACGCACCAAGATGAAAATGAGCTTAATTCGAAAAAACGATTTTTTTCTCGTTGGCCCATCTAGCACATCAAAAACGAAGTGGATGGTCATGTTTCTTCAACTCTTGAACCAATTGAACTTTGTAAGGCGTCATATTGAGATCTTTTTGCAAAATTTGACGTAAGCTGGTAAACACGCACACTCTCAGCAACAGTTTCGATATTTTGGGGTGTACGCACTGTACAAGCACGCTTACGTTTTGCCGCATCAACAATGAAAGCAGTTTCACGAACTATAGCAATAAACTTGCGTATACCAGGCACTGTTGGTCCTTCTCTGTAGCCAAATTTTGTACGACATTTTGCGACCAATTGTCTTCGTTTTGAAATAAATTTTCAATAAAACTCAACGTTGCTCAAGCGTAAATCCATTCAATTTGTTCAGTGGAGATTATATACTGAATTTTGTAACAGAATAGAATGACATAAGTATCGCCAGATTCGAAATAGCCGCTGGTTCAAATTTAAACCGATAGATGTCCCACCCGAGATATATATATATTTTTTAATTTTACGCTTCTTTTATGACAGCTAACGAGCAATAGACTAGAAACAAAATGATTTGCTGTAGTTATCATAAAATATCCTACAGAAAATTTACCTAATCCAGGCTAAGCAAGGTTGTTTGCAAAAGAATTTCTTAATATGCAGCGAATTAAACAGTATGCTCGTTAGCTTTAACCTTTTTCCAGTGCTTGGATTTGACTGATTTCAAATTATAGCTCTTCGGTTATCTACAAATGTAAATACTGTATGCCTGCTTTCCAATGATGTAAAGTGGTTATTGCTATAAGCTTGCAATGAGCCAACTTGGTCCCTTACAGGCCTGTGAAAATGTTAAAACTGACTTATCTGCTTATTTGTCACACTGACTGGTTTGCAAAAATTCAAAAGCAAACAAGATAATTAGCCAAACACCCATTACACCCCTAATTTAAACAATAGAGCGTTAAGTAGTCAGGCTTGATAAGTTAAATGTCTCGTTTTTTTACAACACAAGAGTTCAAAGTTGAAAGAGATTCCGTCATAATTTAAAATATTTTTGTTGTTGTTTCTTTTTAATTTTCTTTTAAGCTTATTTTCGTCATTATGTTAATTTTTTATATGAATTTCAATAAATTTTATTTTGTCTATGACTCTTCGTCTGTGTCTCTGACAAAATTACGTTGAGAAATATTTAATGGCTTTGTTACAATATTTAACTTGGCTTTAAACAATAGCAGAAAGAAGTTCAAGTTAGTTGTTTAACCACTTCGGAACTCCTTTTTTTGTTGTTGATTTAAGAAATATTTCTTTTTCATTCAATTGTAATAAATTCGGTTCACAAAAAAGATTTGTTGGCATTATGCCATATGGCAAAGAATGCATTTTATTCAGATATTATTTTATTTCAGTTATGTCGGTCACCTAATCCCCCCAATACTGACTGGGCAGGCTCCCAATTTTTTTTTTTACCGAAATTATCAATCACGTTTTTCAATAAACTGTTGTCAGTGGTTGATATCTGCTCGATAATGTTGGTTTTGAGTTGTTGAACTATTGCGGAGTTATTGCTGTACACTTTAGATTTCAAAAAACCCCACAAAAAAATCTAAAGGTGTCAAATCGCACTATTTTTGTGGCCAATTTACTCCTCCTCTACAAGAAGTAATACGATTTTCTAACTCTTCTTTCAAAAGATCCATTATTTCTCTTTCTGTGTGACAAGTGCCATCATCTTGTTGAAACCACATATTTGCCGCCACAATAATCATCGGAAAATCTTCCTGTAGCGATTTCCATTGACGAATGGATGTTTTCGGATAATCTTCAACACTTGTGCTCACAGCCGCTATATTCTCGGTTGAATGACCACTACGTTGATAAATTCTATGTCTGTTATCATGAACAGATCCAGTTTCTTAAAATTTTTCAACCATCAGCTTGATAGCACGATTTGTTTAAGCATATTCGGTGCCGAATTTTGTTCTAAATTTCCAAATTTCATCTTGAAAACTTTTGTCATTTCAAAACATGTTTTAATAATAAAAACACATTGTTCCTTCGTGTAACGTTCCATATTAACTAACCGGAATGTATTTAGAATCTGAAAATAAAAATTTAGAATAAAAATTACATGTAGAAAAAAAAAATTCATGCAAAATTCAAATGATGCCTTAACTTTGGACGGTATTGGGTGTTTTTGTTTTTTTTTGTCAATGAAAATGGCTTTGTTGGATAGAAAACTTTATGACATTAATGTTTAAATATAATTTCTTCCATGTGAACGCCACGGCTGGCGCATATAAGGCGCACTGTGAAAAACTAATTCTAATGACCTTTTGCAGCATATACGGCTGTATTTCGCCAATACCTCTTAATACTCTCAATACCTCTCTTGACTTCAGATGTTCAATTGACTTTATTTTATCGACGTATACAAGTGACTTTACATAACCCTAAAATAAATAATCCAATGGGGTTAAGTTACACGATCTTGGAGGCTTATTAATTGTACCATACCGTGAAATTATTGTTTTCATCAAAAGTTTCTTTGAGTAAATCAATTGCCAGGTCCGATTCCCCCACAATTGCATCTTAGGTCCGATTTTTCATGAACGACATATACATACGGTAAAAATGAAAAATAAAAGTTAGCTACGGTCTATATATCTCGGATCTGGTACTTTGCAGCCCAAAAAGGAAAACTGGCCCTGAAGCCTTGATACCTTGGCTATAAAGCCCACCAGGTCCGATTCCCCCACAACGGCATCTTAGGTCCGATTTTTTATGAACGAAATATATATACGGTAACAATGAAAAATAAAAGTTAGCTACGGTCTATATATCTCCGATCTGGTACTTTGCAGCCCAAAAAAGAAAACTGGCCCTGAAGCCTTGATACCTTCGCTATGAAGCCCACCAAGTCTGATTCCCCCACAACGGCATCTTAGGTCCGATTTTTCATGAACGACATATATATATACGGTAAAAATGAAAAATAAAAGTTAGCTACGGTCTATATATCTCCGATCTGGTACTTTGCAGCCCAAAAAAGAAAACTGGCCCTGAAGCCTTGATACCTTGGCTATAAAGCCCACCAGGTCCGATTCCCCCACATTTGCATCTTAGGTCCGATTTTTCATGAACGACATATATATACGGTAAAAATGAAAAATAAAAGTTAGCTACGGTCTATATATCTCCGATCTGGTACTTTGCAGCCCAAAAAAGAAAACTGGCCCTGAAGACTTGATACCTTGGCTATGAAGCCCACCAGGTCCGATTCCCCCACAATTGCATCTTAGGTCCGATTTTTCATGAACGACATATACATACGGTAAAAATGAAAAATAAAAGTTAGCTACGGTCTATATATCTCGGATCTGGTACTTTGCAGCCCAAAAAGGAAAACTGGCCCTGAAGCCTTGATACCTTGGCTATAAAGCCCACCAGGTCCGATTCCCCCACAACGGCATCTTAGGTCCGATTTTTTATGAACGAAATATATATACGGTAACAATGAAAAATAAAAGTTAGCTACGGTCTATATATCTCCGATCTGGTACTTTGCAGCCCAAAAAAGAAAACTGGCCCTGAAGCCTTGATACCTTCGCTATGAAGCCCACCAAGTCCGATTCCCCCACAACGGCATCTTAGGTCCGATTTTTCATGAACGACATATATATATACGGTAAAAATGAAAAATAAAAGTTAGCTACGGTGTATATATCTCCGATCTGGTACTTTGCAGCCCAAAAAAGAAAACTGGCCCTGAAGCCTTGATACCTTGGCTATAAAGCCCACCAGGTCCGATTCCCCCACATTTGCATCTTAGGTCCGATTTTTCATGAACGACATATATATACGGTAAAAATGAAAAATAAAAGTTAGCTACGGTCTATATATCTCCGATCTGGTACTTTGCAGCCCAAAAAAGAAAACTGGCCCTGAAGACTTGATACCTTGGCTATGAAGCCCACCAGGTCCGATTCCCCCACAACGGCATCTTAGGTCCGATTTTTCATGAACGACATATATCGAGCCATAACCGCCAAAAAGACGTAAGCGCCATGATTTTCGATTTTCGTTTTTTGATAAAAATCGATAGTATTCGATCACTCCCACCAGCATACAAAATTTTGTAGTTCTAAAATGTACCTTTGTGATTTAACAGTAAAAACAAAAAAGTCTTACGTACTACTCTAGAAAAAAAAAATATTGAAAAAAAACCTTCTCCTGAAAAATTTGTTTTTTGTCGCTTACGTCTTTTTAGCGGTTATGGCTCGATATATACGGTAAAAATAAAAAATAAAAGTTAGCTACGGTCTATATATCTCCGATCTGGTACTTTGCAGCCCAAAAAGGAAAACTGGCCCTGAAGCCTTGGTACCTTGGCTATGAACCCCACCAGGTCCGATTCCCCCACAATTGAATCTTATGTCCGATTTTTCATGAACGACATATATATACGGTAAAAATGAAAAATAAAAGTTAGCTACGGTCTATATATCTCCGATCTGGTACTTTGCAGCCCAAAAAAGAAAACTGGCCCTGAAGCCTTGATACATTTGCTATGAAGCCCACCAGGTCCGATTCCCCCACAACGGCATCTTAGGTCTGATTTTTCATGAACGACATATATATACGGTAAAAATGAAAAATAAAAGTTAGCTACGGTCTATATATCTCCGATCTGGTACTTTGCAGCCCAAAAAAGAAAACTGGCCCTGAAGCCTTGATACCTTGGATATGAAGCCCACCAGGTCCGATTCCCCCACAACGGCATCTTAGGTCCGATTTTTCATGAACGACATATATCGAGCCATAACCGCCAAAAAGACGTAAGCGCCATGATTATCAATTTTCGTTTTTTGATAAAAATCGATAGTATTCGATCATTCCCTCCAACATACAAAATTTTGTAGCTCTAAAATGTACCTTTGTGATTTAACAGCAAAAACAAAAGAGTCTTATGTACTACTCTAGAACAAAAAATATTGAAAAAAAAAACCTTCTCCTGAAAAATTTGTTTTTTGTCGCTTACGTCTTTTTGGCGGTTATGGCTCGATATATACGGTAAAAATAAAAAATAAAAGTTAGTCTATATATCTCCGATCTGGTACTTTGCAGCCCAAAAAGGAAAACTGGCCCTGAAGCCTTCATACCTTGGCTATGAAGTCCACCAGGTCCTATTCCCCCACAATTGCATTTTTGGTCCAATATTTTCATATTTTTCTAGACGATTGTTTTAAATATAATTACCAGCTTTAAGAAATAAATTTCATTTGTTATTGTTACTCTGTATCTCTCTAATTATATATTTTTTTTTAAATTTTACAATCCTTTACCTTATTTTGGTTACTTTTGTACCAAATTATGTTTTATAATCCACGATTGTGGAAGTAATATTGACATAACAGTCTCTGTGAACTTTACAGAAAAATTTCATATTCGTATTTATCTTCACACATATTCTGTTAACTTACACAAGCTTTTGTTATGTTAAGAAAAACGTATTTAACTTTCGTATTTAACTTCACACACATGTATACATATATGCAGATTGTTCATAAAATTACCATGAGAACTGATAAATGTCCCATAAATTAATTGAAAAACAAAATTAAAATATTTCTTCTGTTTTTAATTTTTGTTTTCAAATAATATTGATAAGATCTCAAAAGATTTCTTTAAAGATTGCTTAGCATTTAATAAATTAACCGCTTCAAGTTTCGTTAAAATGCTCAGACATATATTGATTTTCCATATTTTATTTAAATATTTAAATAAATTAACTTTTAAATATAAAATCTATTTAATAATCTCTACCACTGATTAAACTAAAGCATACCGTGAAAAACCGGCTTCGGTTTTATAATTTGCATATGGAAATTTTATTACGTACGATATGATTCCATAAAATATTTAAAGTTGTGGTTATTCACTGCTTTTTTCTCGTTTTTAATGAAGCCCTACTAAAGAGCCGTGCCGTCTTTTCTTCTGTCTATTAAGAAAAAAATGTAAAAAAATATATCTTTGTTTTCTGCTGCTGTTGTTGTTGTTGTTTTTAAAATTAGAACGTCATCAGAGTCCGCTGTCGTCGTCTGTGTCAGTCAGTCAATCATTTATTGAAATCGTGTCGTGGTCTATTGATTGGTTTTCGATTACCATTCAAGTTCATTTGCATACGATTGTAACCACTGCGCATGATGTTTTGATGGCGTTGACGTTCAATAATAATCATGATGATGTCGATGATGTGTGTGCGTGTGTAAGTGTGTGTGCTAAGATCTTAGAATAAATTAATGGGTTATCGTAACAGTGAAGCCCACATATTACACAAAAGGTAGCGAAAAAAAGAAAAAAAGTGTTAATTGCCGTTACATAAACTGTGTTAACAGTAATGACTATTGTAATGAGTACATTCAAAGGAAATGGTGCCAAGAGTAACTACGTTTGAAGGCACTATGTCGTTTTTAAGGTCTGCAGTCAGGGGATGACCCCATATCGACAAAGGCATTGACATTTGAGTCGAGCAAACAAAGTTTCTAATTGAAATGCCCAAAGAAGTCATAGAGCTCACCCCAACGTGCTTTTTCGTAGGTGAGACGTCATGAAGGGCGGGAACGAAAAAGGGACGGAAATGGTACAATAATCAGAGTTACCAAGAGGTGCAAGTACCTCAACTGCATGCTTTTCGAGGATGTTATTTTGATGCCCATCTACACACAATATAAGTGTGGGTAAATTGGCTTAAAAACACTTTTTTTGCCAAATTCAGTTTTATTCATACCAATAAAAAATAAAAAAATATGGGAATTAATAATGGAATATGATGTCGGGCAAATGTCCATCTCTAGCATGTCGGCATACGTCCTTTTTTTTAACAAAATTTTGAACCACATTTTTCAACAAAGCTTCGCTTATCTCGTCAATGCAGCACCGAATTTCATCTTTCGGAGTGTCAGTTGTTTGTGGTTTGTTCAAATGGTCCCAGAGAAAATAATCCAGCGACGTTAAATCATAAGAACGAGGCTGCCAACTGACATCGCCAAATCGAGAAATTACGCGACCGGGAAATTTCTCATGCAATTACTGAATTGTTTGGCTGGCTGTGTGGCTTGTGGCGCCGTCCTGCTGAAACCAAAGGGCACTGATGTCATAATTAGCCAATTGTGGACACAAAAAATTGATTATCATGGTTTTATAGCGCAGAAAATTCACGGTGACTGCGTCTTAGGCTCATTCTCAACACTTTGCTGTACAACGGTTATGTTTGCATTACTATGGCCACTACGAGCGTATTGTTTTGATCTATTGCCAGCAAGAGTACCGTGAGCCTCGAATTTAGCGATTAAATTACTCACAGCGGTCTCAGAAGGAGCTTGATTACGAGGAAAAGCTGCTCGAATTTAAGAAGTGATACAGTAAAACCATTTTGATAGTAAATTTTCACACAGTTTTCAAAGTTAATATATCCCAATTTTTTACTAAATAAGTTTCAAAGGTTGAGAGCTCAATTCTGGACATTTCATCATTTGACAGTCAATTTACTTCCTAACCTCAAATTTTCCCACCCTGTATCGTGGCCAGAATGGCGTAGCCAAGGTGAATTTTGAACATTGAAATTACCAGCACAAACAATTTCACTGATCTGACAATTCGCAAGGAGTCACAAAGAGAGACGAAACTAGCGTTTGGACTTCAATACAGAAACCTGAAGTGTAAAAGGTGTGCCCTGATACTGAACTTAACCGGAAGACAGTTAAGTTACGCATCATACATGCCAACTTCATCGCGATTGTACATTGCAAGACCCCTATGGAAATTAAAAATGGACAGAAGGATGGACTCAGAGATATGAAAATATTGTGGATCAGCATTTTCAGAAACCTGGGTTTCACATAAAACGAAAATATCCGGCAAATATGATTTGGTTTATAATTCACAGTATTGCCACATGAAAACGCTAAATGCAGTTTAAATGCAGTTTGGTTTTATGCATTTACTTCAACTTAATCCACATTAAGATGGATATACGAGTAGTTTATAAGTTAATTTGCATTAAGGCAGTTAATTAAGGCAGTTAAAGAAGATTAACGCTGTCGTTTGTCTACGCTACGACATTGGCTAATAAAGTGGACCACGGTTTCCTCCTCCTCAGGCACGACGAAAGTCATTTGCAGATAGGCGCAGCCTCTGTGCTTGCCTGCCCATGACGCAATAACCGGTGAAGATGGACACAACGGAAGAAATGTTCCTACTGTCTTCATATCGAACCCGGACTAAGTGAGTTTGGCAATAAAGTAAGATTCCACCCAACTCTCTCCCGACGCCCAACATATACCTTCGCTTGATCACAAGCTTTACGGAAGTAAGTGGCACACCCACTCTTACGTGAGGATGAATATGCGGAAGAAGTGTACCCACCCTAGCATACTCGTCAGCAGCACAGTTAACCGGGATGTCCCTGTCACCAGCAACCCAGGTGAGGTGTACACAAAACTGTCGTGATAATGCCGCAAGGAAATCATGACAGTCCTTGACCAGCTTAGAGTTGAAGGTTACACCCGAAAGAGATCTGATTGCCGCCTGGCTATTAGAACAGATTTAAGTATATGTCGTAGGAAAGAGCGCCATTACCGTGAATCCACTCTGTAGCATGAAAAATGGTCAGTACTCCGTAAGGCGAAGGGAAGCACCAAGGTTGAGCCTCCCAGAAAAAAATTCCATTATCCACCCTGTTGTCTAGTTTAAAGCCGTCATTATAGACATCCACTGAATCGCTGGGGATGAGAGAGCCAGATGTCAAATTTTCCCGACTAGGAGTCATGATGCGGAGTCCCCTTTACAGTTTAGGTTCGGGTGACGCATAGTCGATATCACCCAGTATCAAGGGGGGAATAGAGGAGTGTCCTGAAGGAATAATGTGCCAGCGTGTTAGGGCGTGCAGTGTTACTGATGCAAGTTTAGCCAATTGCCTCACAATTATCTCCGCTTCAATTCCACTATCCACCCTGTTGTCTAGTCTAAAGCCGTCATTATAGACATTCACTGAATCGCTGGTGATGAGAGAGCTAAATGTCCAATTTTCCCGACTAGGAGTCATGATGCGGAATCCCCTTTACAGTTTAGGTCCAGGTGAGGTATAATCGAGAACACCCAGTATCAAGGATTTCTCAGATAGAATAGAGAAGTGTCCTGAAGGAATAATATACCAGCGTGTTAGGGCGTGCAGTCTTACTGTTACAAGTTTAGCCAATTGCCTCACAATTATCTCCAAAGAGAGTGGGTGGTACGTAACGCACCTGTAATCTGAATTTCAGCAGTTCTTTTGACCTTATCAAAGAGTCTGATATTGAGGGCAGTCCAGCAGTTCAATAAACGCTGAATAAATCTAACGTAGAACGCTAGAACAGAGACCCCATTTCGCACTCACTGCTCTTCTGCAGCAGTAGGTGGAAAAAGCTGCCTTGCGAGCCCTCTCAGACAATACGGCTTCCTAATTTAATTTGTGGTCGAGAATAAGACCCAAATATAACAGTAGGACTCAAGCTAAGCCTGGTCTTATCTTATAGCTCCTAGCGAAGAACATTGTATCGGTTTTACAAGGGTTCACACTAAGTCCAAACTCCCTGCACCACTCAGATATAATCTTCAGGAAAAAAATTTAGTTTGTTCGACAGTGTCCGCTGGTAAATGCCAGGCACTGCAATGGCGATATCATCCGCATAAGCGACAATTCTATCGCCAGAGCAATCAAGCCTAATAAGGAGTATGTTAACCTCAAGGTGCCAGAAAAGTGTACTCTCTGTGTGGTAACCCTGCTGACCGTTCTACGACGCTGTACGTCCACTAAGCCATTACCGCGGCCGTGGTCCCGTAGAGCTTTGACTATTGAATTGGGACAAACATTATTGAAAGCCACTTCAATATTAAAGAAGACATCAAGCGTGTTAGGATTTGAATCGGAAGGGGACAAAATGAGGAAAATGGGTACAAATTTAATTAAAATAACATTTATGATAATAATTAAGATAAGGGTAGCCGACTACATCGGGTCTAGGCTGGTATTCCGTAGAAGAAAAAACAGTTATTTGTTTATATTGCGTCTTATTTTGTTTTTGTATCGTCAGTTCGATTATGTGTAAACTACTTTGTATAGTTCAGTTCATCTTGTTTTGTTTTTATATCGCCAGTTTGGTTATTTTTTCTAAATTTTATATATATATTTTCTACCCTGCCTAATTTATATATTAAGAGTTAATTAAATATAAAAAATTTATTTATTTTAACAGTCAACCCATTAATATTCCATAACTTTTTTTAATTGAGCCCATGAGAATATTTGGGTGTTCGTTTTAGAAAAATTAAATACATTTTAATGTCTAGTAGTCCATTAAAATCTTTTTCTTTTTTTTGTTTATTTGTAAATTTACATAAATAAATGAATAACATATAGCGATGGTATAACATTTTAGTTCGTATTGAAAAACTAATTAATAAACATTTACATTGATTAACTAAAAGCTATAAAGTAAAATCATTCACTCCTACTAACTATCAAAAAACAAATTTAAAAAAATCAATCAAATTTTATTTTAAAAAAATTGTAAAGAAATTCTTTTTTAAATTTAACCACTGACTTCCAAATGATTTTTAACATTTTTCTTAAATTTATAAAATAAATGTTCCAAACATACACATGTCAACTACTGGATAGTCTGCTTTAAATTTATTTTAAATAATTAATGGGAAGTTTTTGTTTAAATGAATTTAAAACTATTTTTATCTGTTACATTAAAACAAAGCCATGTCCAAAAATGTTTTTATACATATATATTTTTTATTAATATATATTTCACTGTTACTAATTTAATCGCTGGGTGCATTTTAATTAAATTTTTTCCAGTCGATTTTATAGTTTACGACGAAATTTTATTTCTACACTTTTATGATTAATTAAGACTTTTAACATTAAAATATTTAATTGATCATAGATACTGATGAGTGTTATTAGGAGTATATTATTAATTATAAAAAATGTTAAATGTAAATTTAATCAAAAATTCTAAAACGAATTATAAAAATCAAATGAAGTATAGGGTCCGCCATCTAACGTTTTTTTTTCTACTAGTGCTTATTTCGTGAATGGTAACACTTAACTCATGACTGATTTGACAGATAATTAGTTTTATCCTTCCGCTGAACGAATATGGTTGTGTATACGCTTCGCTAAGTGGGCCTGCGATCTACTTACAGAAGATGCCTTTCAGATGAAGCTCATTTTGATCTTGGCGGGTATGTAAACAAGCAAAATTGTGGCATTTGGGGCACAGAAAACCCGCACGCATACATTAAAAAGCCGATACACCCAATACGAGTCACTGTTTGGTACAGAGGCATAATTGGGCCATTTTTCTTCGAAAATGAGCAAAGAGTGGCCGTTACAGTCAATGGCGATCTTTATCGGGCCATGTTGAACGAATTTCTGTTCACAAAAATTGAAGAGGAGGATATTAGCAACATTTGGTTTAAACAGGACGGCGCTACGTGCTACACAGCCGAAGCTACACTCGATGTTTTGCGCCCTGGTTTTGAAGATCACATTATCAGCCGCAGAGCTGATGTCGTTGGGCCACCTCGGAGCTGCGATTTGATACCGTTGGACTATTATTTGTGGGATGCCGTCAAAGATAAGTGTTACGCCAACAAGCCAGAGACAATTGACGCTTTAAAGGACAAAATTCGTGAAGCCATTGGTGAAATACAGCTGCACACAATCGATAATGTGCTTAAGAATGGGACCAATCGCGTAGGCTACAGAATGCCAGCCGTGGTAGCCATTTGAATGAAATTATTTTCCATTCTTGACCAGAAGGATTGTACTTTCAAATAAAAAAGAAATTTGAGAAAATATTCAGTTGTTTTTTTTTATAGCATATTCAAAAGAAATATTTGGCGGACCCTTAGATCAGGATGCTGGAGTCATAAGCTACGAAGAGCAACTGGACGTGACGACGTAGTAGCAGAGTTTATACGATACATGGGCGCAATAGGGCAGAGATTACTACATAAAGTAATAAATACGGCATGGAAACCCAATTTTATAAAACGGATCCACCGTGAAATATCTCTATTAAGCGTCCCTGGGAAAATTTACTCGGGGATATTGACAAAGAAACTTAAGACAAAAGTAGAACACGAGTTAGAAGAAGAACAATGTGGTTTCCGTCCATGATCTTATCTGCACAATAAGACAGATATCAGATTTTTTGGCGGACCCTTAGATAAAGATGCTGGACTCATAAGCTACGAAAAGCAGCTGGACGTGACGACGTAGTAGCAGAGTTTATACCATACATGGGCGCAATAGGGCAGAGATTACTACAGAAAGTAATAAATACGGCATGGAAACCCAATTTTATAAAACGGATCCACCGTGAAATATCTCTATTAAGCGTCCCTGGGAAAATTTACTCGGGGATATTAACTTAAAACGCGCTCTAAAAAAACGTTAATAATATTTAAGAATAGAAAACTATACTGAAATTAAAAAAGTTTCTATTCAAATTTCCATTTCAACAATAATTTTTTGAATAATTTGAACGATTGCAAAAAAATTTATTCATTTTTTATTCATTTTGGGGCTCGTATGTAACATAAAGATAATACCTATCAAAGCTTGTGATAGACATGGTTGTGTTTCTTCTTCACTGCTGTTTAACAATGTCTTTGATTGTGTGTTGCAACGTGTATAACCTGTAGACTTAATATAAAGTTGGAATGCCTAGATTACGCAGACGACATCTGTCTCCTGGCTATATAGCGGAAGTATACAGATCTGGCTTGCAGATAAACATGTCCAAAAGCAAAATTATGCGAATCAACATTAAAAATTTAGCAATCTTCCGAATAGAAAACAGAAATTTTTGTGATCACAAACTCCGACGGTTCCAGTGCTGATATTCGGAACAGATTGAACCTGGGCAACCAATCTTTTGGCCGAATGAACGCTATAGGGTATTTTCCACATATCTTCCCAAAAACGAAAATTTACATCTTTAACTCATATGTGAAATATAATTTTGTATGATTTCGAGTTATGGAATGCTGTTGTGACTGATGTCAATTCCATTCAGGCATTTATTAGCCGCTATATGCCACTGATTTTGAAAATATTCTGGCCAGAAACAAGATCGCACCAAGTTCCTGTAATGAAGGAAATTGTGAGAAAGAAATGGAAATGGATTGGGCACACTCTGAGAAAACTGAACTACTACTTAGCGAAACAGGCCGTTGAATGGAACTCGCAGGGAAGCAGAAGAACTGAAGAGTCAGTCCATTCCTAGAGAATAAAGGGTGAAAGAGAAGCTACTTCCCATAGAATGTCTTGCAGTCCAATTAGATTATTGGCTTTAGATAGGCATAGATGGAAAGAATTTCTTATGGCCCTATGATCCCTTGGGAACTTTAAAAAATCCAACAACAATAATTTTAATTTTTTCTATTTTATTTTAAATAACATAAATGGAGCCTTAGATTTTATATACGTTCCAAAAACACAATTTTTAGTAATTATCATACAAATGTTATCTGGAGTAACGTAATGTTCAAAGCATGAAGCATTTTAAGCGCATAGTTTGTATAAATTACTGAGTGCATTCAAGTTAGTGACTTTCAATTTCTTAAAAACAATTCAAATAGAAAAGCACTAAGCTAGCGCGTTTTTCAAAAAAAACGCTGAAAGGAAAAAAACTCGGTTTTTCGGTAGTTGGCGAAAGGCGCTAAGTTGGCAACACTGGTATTTTCCTCATTCTTCATAAGTTAATAATAAATAGTTTAAAGCGAATTGTGCCACTTTCTGACCTTAGTCCGATTTACTGGGAGATGCGAATTTGTCTACAGTCATGGTTGAAAAGAAGACAAGTTATTAAATCATTTAAAGATCCACTTTCAGACTAAATTAATTGCAGTGTAGGTAATCATATCTAGTCGGACTTAGCCGCCTATTATTTTTTTACCATTTTTTTATTGCAGCTGTTATATCTGTAGTTATTGTCTAAAAAATCTGTTCATACATGTGCATATGTCAGAGTAAAAAATATTTTAAATAGATACTATTGTAGTTGTTGTTATTGTTGTTGTCTGTTGATGGAACAAAAAACAAAACATTTACAAGCATTAAACATAGTTTAAGTTGGTTTATGTTCATTCTAATCATCTTGCTTACGGGCAACATTGTTGCAATTTCCTTTAGTGTTTTTTTGTTTTTTTTTTTTGTTTTTTACTCTTGCGCTTCGTTTTTTAGTCGACTAATGCAAATATGCAGCAACATGTTGTGGTTGTTGGTAAAAAAAAGAAAAAAAATACAAATATTTTTGCTGATTACGTTTGGGATATTTCTTTATACAGTTACATTTGAAGAGAAACATTTGTTTGCCTCCCGTAACATAACCGGAGGTATTTGGAAAAATTTACAAATGTAATCTAATGAAGTCACGTTAAGACATCAAATAGAGGGGTGATGAAAGAATTTGTTATTATAAATAAGGATTATTAAATTAAATTGTATAAAATTGTAAATCATTTGTATTTTTTTAATGATTTAAAAAACAGTATTAAGTTTTAACTTAATTAGGACTATAAGTCAGTTTTAAGAAAAAGAACCTCAAGGAATAAGAAATTCATCTAAAAAAAGCCCCTTTTTGTAACATTGTCATCATAAGCCTTATAATCATCATTCGCTTATGATAATGATTCTCATTATCATTTCGGTTCAAGTACAAGAAGTACTACTACAATAACCACAATAGTAACAACAACAACTAACAAAAAAAATGTCATTGTTCCGGCGCCATACCGTAAATGTTGCCTTTAAATTACAAAAGAATTCGAAACGTTTTTTCTTAATTCAATTAAAGCCGTTCGATTCAGTCACAGAGACAGACACCATGATTAGGCAGTAAATGTAGTGAAAAAAGGTAAAAAACACAACAACAAAATTGATTTTAGAAATAATTCTCATGAGAATTGTTGACTAAGCAAATATTTTTACAAAATAAAAAAGGGACAAATATTACAAAAAGGCTTAAGTAACTAATTATTACAGCGATTTCGGCCTTTACACAAAACAATTTCCATTGGAATGTTAAATTAGTTTGGCAAGTACTCACCACTACAGTAGCCCACCTGGAGTAACGTGTAGTGTGCTACACTGCTTGTGAGATCAGGCAAAACTCTGTTTAATTACACCATATCGAGCTTATGGACTTACTTATGCGTTTCGTCAAGTTTCGAAGCCGCCTGTTAAGTCCTATGTTTGATTTAACTTCCTTTATCCTAATCATAGTCTCTATGGCTTTGTTCTTTACCAAATGCAGCGGACTTAAGTTCGCCAGAACTTTTATCGCAGCCCCGATTATGCCCTCACACGCCAGTCTCTGTATTTTGTCCAACTTTGCCGAAGTTGTTTTTTTTTTAAATTTGAAATATCTGCCCTTACAATACCTAGAACTATAGGTTAGAATTGTTCTGACCATTATATTAAATAGGGTGAGCAATTTAAAAGTTTAAATTTGCACCAGCGGACATTTCGAATCTGGCAATACTTATGTCATTCTATTCTGCCACAAAATTCAGTATATTATCTCCACTTAGGGATTTATGGGAAATTTATTTCCAAAACAAAGAAAATTGTTTGGAAATTGCACGCAAATGTCGTACAAAATTTTGTCTCAGAGAAAGACCAAGAATGCCCGGTATACGCAAGTTTATTTCTAAAGTTCGTGAAATTGGTTTCATAGTTGATGCGCTAAGACGGAAGCTAGCTCGTACTGTGCAAATACCCGAAAATATCGAAGAATCCATCAACATCTACTCGTCATTGTTCTCAAGAATTGATTTTTTTTTTGCACCAGTTTACGCCGAATTTTGCGAAAAATCTCGGTATGACGCCTTATAAAGTTCAACTGCTTCAAGACTTGAAGCCGCATGACCATCCGCTTCATTTTCTTTTCGGATGAAGGCTATTTTCATTTTGGTGGATACGCTAATAAGCAAAACTGCCATATTTGTGGCTCAGAAAACCCAAACATGGTCTTACAGAAGCCAATGCACCCATTACGCGTGACTGTTTGGTGCGGCTTGTGGAGTGGAGTTATCATTCCCCCACATTTCTTTGAAAATGATGACGGCGCAATCATTTTCTGTGCCCGCACTTCATGATATTGATGTGAACGATGCTTGGTTTCAACAGGATGGTGCAACTTGCCACACATCTCATGCCATAATCGATGTGTTGCATCAAACGTTTAATGGTCGTTTAATTAGCCGAAATGGTGATGTCAGTAGGCGGCTAAGAAGTTGCGATTTGACACCGTTGCACTATTTTCTGGAGGACGCCGTTAAAAACAAGTGTATTGCCGACAAACAATTACCAGAAAATGTAGACGCTGTTAAGTGCCAAAAATGGTGATTTTTTGAAATATTTTTATGGGGAGCCCCCCTTCCCCCAGGGAGGTTCCAGGAAGTGTGCCTTTAGCATGGGTAAGTCGGCCGTCCAAAGATAAAGGGGGTCGGTCATACATTTAAAATCGATTGGGGCACTTTAAATGGGTCAAAGTGGAATTTTTTAAATTTGACCTTTGGGTCAAAATAAGCAACATGAGAATTCATTTTAGAGGTATGGTTCTTTGGGCAAAGTTTCTTATTTTGATCCCTAGAACACGATTTTCCATGTCACTTGGGCGGTTGTTACGCATATTTGTTTTTATTTTCAATATTTTTGTTTATACAATTTTTTGTTTTAAACATTTTCAAATCAGTAACTAAAAAACAAATAAAAAAAATTCGATTTCTAACGAAAGAACACCCCATTTAAAGAATTATGTGTATGTGGACCATATAGTCCATATTCTAAAATTAGGAAAATAAGAATGTGTATGTATCTAACACAAATATTCATAATTGTATAAGCTTCATATATGTATGTACGTACATATGTATATGAATATGCTTCATATGTTTTGTACACATATAAATGTCCATATTGTTGGCGTGGTGTAGTGGTTAGAGCGCACGCATAAAAAACCCAAACGACCCAGGTTCTCGAGCCACAGCAGGGGATATGACGAAGAAAAAATTTAATTGTGGTTTCGAATGTTTAATAATAAAAAAGGCATCAACTTCTTCCCTCCAGACAACTCCATCTAAAATAAATAAAGAAAAAAGCCCCCTGACCCTTCTCGCATACCTCTGGCGATGATGACAAACATCAGACGAATGATCAGAAAAAACACGCCACCTGCTGGGAAAAAATCACAATGCTAAAACAAAGATCACCACCAATTAGCAAGGATTTTCACACTACAAAAAAAATTCATATGGAAAAAGCTACAGTGGATTAATCATCTACTTTTTTTTTCTTATATAAGACCAGCACCCAGGGGATGGCCCCTACTCATGCAGTGCATTGTGCTGGTACTAGAAAGATAGGTTATTGGAAGGAGGACAGAGGGAGTAGTGTTTATGGACGTTAGATTTTAATTTACTTATGTCGTAAGTGGCAGGAAATACTTTCGCTGGAAGATTATTCCACATCCGAACAGTCCGACCAAAGAACGAATTCTCCTGTAATGCGTTGTGCGACTTACAGGACAATCAACTACAAGCGGATGCGCTCTACGAGAAATACGAGTACTACGTAAAAATATATGATTTTTAGGAATTAATTCCTTAATTTCGTTAGAACATATTCCGTTATAGTATCGATAGAACAATGAAACATATGCCACATTGCGACGGTGCTCCATTGGATCGATGGAGTTGGCTACCCTACCGTCATTGATGAGCATCTTCACCCTCTCCTGTATGCGGCCGAGAAGCTCCAAAATAGACTTTGGAGCACCGGGAGAGTTGTATTCCCTTTTGGGTTGGATATAGGTCTTGTAATATTATAGTATTATTAAGATGGAGTGAAGTATTTCTTGCACCGTCTTAAAAAACCAAGGCACTTGAATGCTTCTTTCGACACTTCAAATATGTGATCATTCCAACGAACGTCACAGTGAATTCTCATGCCCAGAACATCAAGAACATCTGATTTCTCAATATCCACATTACCCATTGGCACAGATGACAGCACACCACCACGTCTGTGTGTTAAAAAACAACATTGAGTCTTACGTGCATTAAAGTCGACCCTATTCGCACGACACCACTCGGAGACCTTCGCCGGGTCACTTGTGAGTGTGTCGTTCATATTCATCCTTCTTGCCCCAACCTCCAAAAGGCTCGGTCTACGATCAAAAGAATATGAGTGACAAATGTTGCTGTCATCCGCAAAAGAGTAGATAAGATTATAAGTGAGAAGAAGAAAGTCGTTAAGATATATTAGAAAAAGAGTAGGGGAAAGAATGGAGCCTTGCGGTACCCCTGAGTTAGCTTAGCTTCAAATATCAAATGAAACTGAAGCAAAGCAATAGATGCTTTGTGGAAAGCCAATATGCTTCCTAGAGGAGTGACGGAGAGAAAAATACGACCATATATCCTTAAGTTCTTGATATGGGTATTGTCCACATATATAAAAAGTTTAGCATAAATGTAGGATTGTAGAATTAATTTAAAATTAACATCAAATTTCATGTTATTTCAACATGTTTTCATGGTATTTTAATATGACGATCGTATTAGATTTAAGCGATTTCATAGTTAATTAAACATTAATTTTGTATTGATTCAACATGAACACACATGTTATTTTAACTTTTTGCAATGGTGATTCAATGGGATTTTACTTTATTTCAACATGATTATTACTTTGATTTAACTAGAATTAGAGGGTTCGCCATCTAACGTTTTTTTTTCAACTAGTGCTTATTTCGTGAATGGTAACACTTAGCTCATGTCTGATTTGACAGAAAATTAGTTTTATCCTTCCGCTGAACGAATATGGTTGTGTATACGCTTGAACAATGCTGGGAAATATTGCGGCATTACTTTGAAAATCATGATAATGTTGCAGAATGTGTGTTCATCTTTTCAGATGAAGCTCATTTTGATCTTGTCGGGTATGTAAATAAGCAAAATTGTCGCATTTGGGGCACAGAAAACCCGCACGCATACATTGAAAAGCCGATACACCCAATACGATTCACTGTTTGGTGCGGATTTTGGTCCAGAGGCATAATTGGGCCATTACAGTCAGTGGCAATCGTTATCGGCCATGTTGAACGAATTTTTGTTCACAAAAATTGAAGAGGAGGATATTAGCAACATTCGGTTTCAACATGACGGCGCTACGTGCCACACAGCCGAAGCTAAACTCGATGATTTGCGCCCTGTTTTTGAAGATCGCATTATCAGTCGCAGAGCTGATGTCGTTTGGCCACCTCGGAGATGCAATTTGACGCCGTTGGACTATTATTTGTGGGTTTGCCGTCAAAGATAAGTGTTACGCCAATAAGCCAGAGACGATATTCGTGAAGCCATTGGTGAAATACAGCTGCACACAATCGATTATGTGCTTAAAAATTGGACCGATGGTGTAGGCTACTGCATGGCCAGCCGAGGCAGCCATTTGAATGAAATTATTTTCCATTATTAAGCGGAAGGATTGTACTTTCAAATAAAAAAAGAAATTTGAGAAAATATTCAGTAGCTTTTTTATAGCATTTTCATGTCTTAGAAAGGAAATTGGTGCTAAAGAGTGAGGAGTAGTCCTAAAACTGCGAAATGAATAAAAATATTTACGTAAAATAGCTAAGACTATTGGTAGAAGGGACACTTTAATTTGTCCGAGCTAAGAACAGGCCGTCCATCTAAGCTTACCAAACAACAGAAGTGACATTGGTAAAACTAATTCCAAGAATAACGGCCTTCAGTGAAAATATAAAAAAATCTCTAGTCAAGATATTCATTAAGATTTCGTCCGAAATACATTACGAACAGCCGATTATAATGTACACGGCCATTATACGTAACTGACGTCAATACTTAAAAATGACTACAGAATTTTGTTTTCTGACAAACACAAATAGAAAGGAAGTTGATGTGGCCAAAGAAGGCAGGTCTAGGACTCTTTCTTATTTAACACCATATTAAGATCCCACCCACTTACGATGGTGTGGGTTGTAATAAGAAATAAATTCATTATTAAAATATTTACTGACACCCAAAACGGTAACTATAATGATTGATTAACTTGAAGAACAATAAATCATTTTTGGCATAACAAGTAAAATTGTTATACAATTTTCAGCCCAGATATAAATGAAATAAAATAAAGAAATTTAATTTAATTTGTTTTTGCCTTTTTAATAACGTTTACAAATCTTATTTTTGAAATTAATCTCTGTTATTGTCAGGCGAAAAGTGAAAAACAAAATTCACAGTATCAACTTACCACACCCTCTAAGGAAATAACGTGCCGTAGGGTATAATTACATGAAAGCAAACAGCTATAGTGTGTCAAAAAGTCAGCCAAGCAAGTAGACAACTAATGGCACCACAAAATGAAAAAAAAATATATAAAATTTTCTATTACAAAAAAAAAAAAAACAGAAGTAATAATAATTAAAAAATAGTTAAAATTACTGTCTAGTTTCCATTTGCTACCCCTGATATACCATAAAAAAAATATAATTTTTAATTACTTAACACAGCTGTATTTCAAATAAAAATATCTAATAAAGAAAACATAACACAAAGAGTAGAAGAAAGTTTCTAAGATCGACTCTTGAGGAATTCAAAATGTAAAATTGCTTATCATTGCTCGACATGAGTTCCGCAATTGTGAGGCAAAATCTGGTTAACTTAGCTAGGAACAAAAGTCAAGGGAGAGTAATTAAGATCACAGAGAAGCCTTTATTGCTAATGGTATATATATTATAATAAGAGTGACTTTAAAGTTATTTTTATTTTTTGCTTTAATGGGGTTATAAATCTATTTGAAAAGTACTTATATTTAACAATAGTATTGTTTTTTTTTTGAAAACGAAAGTATTAACATGCAAACTTATTTTTAATTGTTAATTATAATTGAAAAAAATTCAAAACAAAAGAGGTAAACTTTATACATATTGTTACGAAAACAAAAATGCCTAAAGAAATGATACACCAACAGTACATTTCGAGCTATAAAACTTTATTATGGGATTTTCGTCTATTGGTTTGTGTCAAGGCTGTCAATGTATCACCCTGTCAATGTGTAATAATTTGTGTTATTAAAAGCGTTACAAATTCCGTATTGAACAGTGCTATTTAATTTGTGTATTATGATCTTTCATTTAAAACTAACGGACATACAAGAACATTCGAAATTGATGGCAGTCAGTTATATAAGGAACGCTGCTTTGCCTTCGTCAGTCAGTCATAGCTTAGCAGTCATGGTAAAAAGTCTTACCAAGAGTTGAGTATTGAGTAAATTGTTGTATTAAGCGGATATTATATAAGTTGGTTATTGCATAGTTATAATTGTATAAAGTGGAAGTTAAGTAAACGACTGTATAAAGCAAAACATAAAATTCCCTGAATTTAAAAAGAATGTAAAGCAAAACTTTAGTTGGAAAAAACAAATTGGAAATTATAAATATATAAGCAACTCATAGACAAGAGACATCGCATAGAGCCCTCCCTAACCCTGAATGTGCAAATCACATGGTGCCCCTAACAAAATTGACCAGATTCTAGAGTGTTATATCCTTAAGACTGTTGAAATTATATTTGAGGCCTGCATCAAGTTGCTTTCGTCTAAGGTCCCCTTTTCAACAGTTCAAGTTCCCAGAACCTGTCATAATATATCCGGACTTTTTAGAACATCTGATAGTGTATTTCTTGGACAGCTCAAGAGGAATTTTCCAGGCCAGTCTTCCGTTAAATCCTATTCCATATATGTAAGTGGTGTAGAGTAAGAGAGGTCTTTCCACTCTTAGGAATTATAAACCAATAAGCCTTACCTGCTTTCTACTACTATGGAGAGACTCCTTAACATGAATTTGCGTCTTAGCATAGATGATACGTAGAGTAATGAACGCCTTAAATACCTTGGTGTAGACGATAGAAAAATCTTTGGCACAATACACTCTTACTGTGTTCTAGGATAGAGAGGGAGCCTTCAATAATGTAGAATTAAGTGCCATAATAGTTGTACTAACCAGGCTGGTAGTATAGCCTAGTGAACTGGATAGCAAAATTGCTTCACGGAAGAATAATCTAAACAACTCTAAAGAGCTTACTCATTACTAGAAGGATAAGAAGTGGTACCCCGCAGAGGGGGGAATCTTGTGATGAATGAGCTGTTAGTGACTTTGGAACAGGTCAAGTGCGGGGCAATTGTCTATGCAGATGACGTTGTTCTTACAATTTCGGGCAGTTTTGTGTATGCTATTAAGAACAGCATGCAACTTGCCCTTCGAGGAGACAGTGCACGTGTATCTGGCCGTGGTTTGAGAGTATATTGCATAAAGCGGAAGTGGTACTCTTCGCTCGGAGGTACAGATTTTCACCTTATCGACCTTTAAAGGTTGAACAATGTGAGCCTTGAACTTCATGAGGAGGGGCTCATTTTTTGTGGCTAATATGAGATAGGTAGCTGTCCTAGAAGCCTAATATATACAATACGGTAAAGAAGGCCATCATTGGCACTTGTAATAAAGGAAAAAATGGGGCCTAAGATCGAGGATGACTCACTGGATATATACCCACAGCCGTATTTTAACCTATGGATGCCTTATATGGCAGGCATCCCTTTGCCAGACTTCTAATCTTACTAAAGCTACTAAAGTGGGTACAGATGACCATTTGCATTATTATTACAAGGGCGTTACGTACTACATCCAGACTGGAGATGGAGGTAATCCTTCATCTCCCTTCGCTGGATCTATATTGTAAGGGGTCAGCGTCTGTGGGCGACTGAGCAAGTAGCTCGATTCAAATGTGGGTCACTCAAAGGTCCTGGCAAGTTTGGAAGATTATAGGAGAATTGACTGCATGAAGTTCCGGACTGCGATTTCAAACAGAAAGAAATGGATGGCGCAGTAAATCCGGCCAAAGCTGGATCTCAAGCACACAAAAAATTTAATTAATCTCCAAAGTAGCATAGTCAGCGTAGTTTTCGATATCATTACTGGACATTGTAGAATAAGTACTCTTGTTAGGCGGCTTAGACTGGGCCACCTGTCACTGATTTCTGCAGAAGCTGCGGAGATGAGGAGAAGGAAAAAATAAATCTTCACTTACTGTGCACATTGACGACGCACCTGAACTTCGACTTCTACCATGCGAATGAGCTCACGCAGCTCTTGGGTACAGACATTGGAAAGCTTAGCGATATTATTGTATGTCCCGGATGTTACCGAGTATGGGGGTACTATCCATTGTGGTATCACAACAGGCTATTTCTTGACCTACGTGTGTCCTGTTTTGGAGCAGCCACTTCTACCTACCTACCTAAGCTCCCTTAAAGCCACATAGACCCGTTAGAAAGCTAATTGAATTCCTTTCTAAGGTCAGGAGAGTCTTGGTCCTTTCAACTGGCAGAGATAGCCAAAATATCCTGGATATGCCACAAGTGGTAATAGTAGACCACCTACGTTCCGCATAACTGCGTGCTCGCTTAAGTTCTATTAAAAATTTGAAAATTAATATTTTTGGAATAAAACCTCTATTCCATTAATATATAACTTCTGGGTTTTTAAGCAAAAAACAGATCTAGTTTCGTTTTGTAATATAAATTTACAACATTAAGAAAGCTCTGCCGAGATCGAAACAGATGATAATCTGAAGGTGTTAGATCCGGGCTGTTTGGCACAATCTTTAAAAATGCGATGATTTAATCATTTTAATTTTTTTTTTAAACTGTATTTAATTCTTCACAAAAATCTTTAAAAACAACAACAAAATTCTTACAACAACTAAAGTTATACAACAAAACCGAAAGTGATTCTATTTTTGAGGCGTCAAAAAAAGTGTACAAGGTAAGAACTATGCGACAAAAAATAGTAAAACTATTTTTCTGACTGATGCTATCGAATAACACTCTATAAGAATCTGTTTTAGAAATTTCGAAAATACCTCCAAAATCTTGAGTTACGGGTAAAAAAACCGGGTTTTCGTATTTTCATGGTTAGGTCTTTCAAATGTCCCCAAAGAAAATAAATTAGCGGCGCTAAAACACAAGAATTAGGCCGCCAATTGACATCGCCAAATCGGGAAATTTCTCGTGCAATAACTGAATTGTTTGGCTGGCTATGTGGCTTGTGGCGTCGTCCTGCTGAAATCAAAGGTCACTGATATCAACATTAGCTAATTGTGGCCACAAAAATTTGGCTCATTTTCGAATAAATACGAGCCGATGATGCCGCCTAACCATAAACCGCACTATACGGTCACTTTAAATGTAATTGTTTTTCAACGACTGCTTGTGGATTTTGTGAACCCCATATGCGACAATTTTGTTTGTTTACACAACCGTCACATCACTAAAGATGATTTTGTTTAAAAATGCGTTGTTTTAGTTCAGTTTTTCAAACAGCCAATTCACAAGCGTTCGACGCAAGCAATCGTCAGCTGGCTTTAATTCTGGAACAAGTTGAACTTTATAGGCGTGATAATGAAGATCGTTATGCAAAGTGCTGCTCAAAGTTTCTCTGTTGATGCCCAATTGTTGCGAACGTCGTCGAGTTGATATACCAGGCTCATTCTCAACAATTTGCTGTACGGAGATTATGTTTGTATCACTATAGCCACTACGAGCATAATGTTTTAATCTATTGTCAGCTACAGTAACGTGAGCTTTGAATTTATATAAATTACGCACAGCGGTCTCAGAAGGAGCCTGATTACGAGGAAAAGCAACTCGAATTTTACGAAGTGCTACAGCATAATTTTCACCATTTTGATAGTAATTTTCCACAATTAAAATTCTTTGTTCAAGAGGGTAGCGTTCCATAATTAAAATTTCCCAATTTTTTACTAAATAAGTGTCGAAGGGTGACAGCTCCATTCTTGAAATTTCATTAGGTGACAGTCAATTTATTTTCTAACCTCAAATTTGCCTACCCTGTATATGATAAGAAGAGGAGCAGATCTTTTAAATGTTATATTACCGATATTAGGTTTTATGTATTTCATATTTGCCAGTCACCGTAGTTCATTAAGTTCTTCTTGAGTCCTAACAATTAATTTAATTATTAGTGTCAGACACAGTAGTCTACAAGGGTCTTCCCGTGTCCTAACACTGTTTATATTTTAAAAAATGTTTTCCCAATGAAACGATCGCTATTTTATTTTTAATGATCTTTATTGTTCAATTGTTTCCATCAGAATGACAAAATTTATTAATGCTCCGACCCTACTTCACTTCATGAAAATTATCAAACATAAAGAAAACCTCAATGACAAAAACAAAATTATACAATACAAATGAGATGAAATGAGATAGAGAGGATAGAGAAATAAAAATTATAATCGGATATTATGGGTGAATAGCATACTAATGAAAATGCATGTAACGGCTAGACAGTATTTCAAATCATAATTCAGTTAAAATAATAATGCAATAATTGGAATGATTATTGTTAATAATACAATATGTAAATAAATGAAAATATATGTAAATGAATATGTAATTTGGGTCGCTACAATATGTATATTACTTAAGCTAGCTTGTGGAATTTGTGTGCACAGTCCAAGAAAACACATTTTTTTATCAAATTTATTTCACATAAAAGCATTCATTTTGATACATTTCAATACAGAAGAGCTGTATAGGATACTAAATTTGTTTAAATTGCATTTTCAAAATCTACTCACGCTGTAAGCACCATCTTATAAAATACTTGCTCTTTTGAAGCTGTTCTTGTGGGCTACCATAAGAGGGCTACTATAAGGCTACTATCTTATAAGATATATTAACGACATATCACAAAATTATGACTTGGCCTATGGCGTCGACCACTGTGCTTGCGTCTGAATTGCTGTTTTTTTACATCTCATTATGGCGCCAATGATGACAACTTGTTTTAAAGAATTTTATTGGAGATATTTTTTTTCATATATAAAAACTGTTATCCATTACTTGTGTATACGATTAATTAAGAATTAAATAAAAACAATTGTTGTTGTTGGTTTTTTTTTCCACAGCTGTCTTAATTAAGAAAAAAGTTTTTTCTATTCACACTCTTAATTAAAATGTTGTTTAAATACAAAAATTATTTAATAAAAAAAACCGGCTAATATACCATAGCGAATGTAATTATCCTCATGCATGTTTCTTAAGTCTTTTGTTTTTCAAATAAATTAACTTATCAAAACCATTGACATGACAACTTAATACCCTTGTTTGTTGACATTTTTAGTAAAACTTCATGAAATAGTGAGAACGAGAGGTGTTATAAGGACAACGAATTGAAACGAAATTACGTTTGTTGTCATTTTTATTTAATTTTATTTAAGAAACTAGAGGGTGATCACATAAAATTTAAAAGAAAAAAATTTTTGAGTAAGACAGCAATAATTTAAGAAATCGTTATGATTACGACTTAGTCTTTAAGACACATTTATGCCGTTTTTATAAAATGCACATCATGTTTCAAATTGTGGAATGGAAACTATGTAACAGATCATTCAAAAAGTCCGTAGGATGACACATACATGGCGTTACTAGAATTTTGTCCATATAATTTTTGTTTAGTATTAATCGTCAAACGATACGTGTATAAATTTGACAGCAATCTGACTGTTGATTCGTGGGTTATATCAGTTTGTGTGAAGCAACTTTTGTTATTGCAAAAAGTGAATTTCGCGTTTTAATAAAGCATTGCTTTTAGATGAAAAACAAATACAGTGAACCCAAAATAATGGCTTGATAAACATTATCCGAAATCTGCTCATTCGTGACAAATGGTAGAGAAGTGGTTCGCTGAACTTAAACAAAAATGATGCATAGCTCAGAGGCTCTTATTCCAGAAAACATCAAAAATCCATAAATTAGTTATGACCGATTGCAAATTGTAGGTACACGAGCTAGGCTGCATTGTAAGGATATTTTATTTATTTTTAAATTCCCATAACATTCCATGAAGGAACATGAGGACTTCTCTCAGTCAATGACCGGTACCCGATTCATTTTTAGACTCATTGGAAGGGACCTACAGTTTAACGCCGGCTCCGAACGGCAAATGCATTAGATAAGTTTTCAATAGTAAGTAATACTTATAACCAGTTACTAGCTAATGTTATGAGGTGATACCGCTGTTGAAAAACTTTTTTCAGATGGTCTGACCTGCGATTGAATCGAGAACCTTCTGATTGGTAGGCGGGTGTCTTACCTACCATACCAAAGCGGAACACGCGGCATTGTTAAGATATCAAATGATAATGTTTTTACCATTTTATACGAGCATTTGGGTAAGCGAAAGCTCTGTTAAAAATGGGTGCCGTGTGAGCTTACAAATCGTGCCACAAATCAATGAAAATGATGGCAAAATTGAATGAATTATACTTCGAATTCCTTACCAACATACCGTATACGCCAGATTTGACCCCAACTCTTTTTTACTGTTTTCAAATCTCAGTGAAATGCTTGCTAGAAAGAAATTTAAATCCAATGATGAAGTAAACTCTGAAACGGAGGCCTATTTTGACGAGAAAGAGAAATCGTACTATAAAAGTAGTATCGCTAAACTCTTTGTATCGTGCTCGAAGGCAACTATGTTGAATAATAAAATCGTCAACATTTTGCTTTGTCAACATTTTGCTTTTTTCTTACAAATACTACGGACTTATGTTATGGGATTTTTGCTATACAGGGTAACGAAATGATTGAAAAGTTCGATTGTGGTGCTTCAAAAGACGTGTATAAAATCGTGACAAATGACGAATTATGTATATATGCATATAAACAGGAAACAAACAAGACGAATTAAATCACAAAAGAGTTGTTCGTAGAAGAAGCAGAGCAAATGGTCGCCTATTTCTTCAGCCGAGTGGGTCATTTGGAAACTGTTTCGCTTGAGCAACGTAGGACTGTCAATTCTCAATGCTACAGGACCACTCGTTTGACGGAAGTCCTCGGAGAAATTCGCAAAATCAACCGCCGTATTATTCTCCATTATGACAATAGCTCGTCAAACAGGTGAATTTTTGAGCAGCCAACATATTGATTTAAATCTTGTCTTTTCAGTCTTGATTTGGCGCCCAGTGACTTCTTCTTGTTCTCGAATATCAAAGGTAAACAGCGTGGTCTACGACTTATGAGCGCCGAAAAAACAGTTGAAGCGTTCAAAAACCATGTTTGGGAAGTGTCCGAGAGGAATGGAAAAAAAACTTTGAGAAATAGTTTGAACGAATAAAAAAGTATATTGGTCATCAAGGGGAATATTTTAGAAAACAATAAAGCCATTTCCATTTGCAAATATTTCTCATTATTGGCTATTCTCGAAATATAAATAGTACCCCTCGTAATCCGAACTGGATGAGTAACTTGGTTTAAATATATATACTGGATGTTCGAAAAAGCTCGGTTTAAAATTTTCGGTAGACGGCTCTAAAATGTAATTTTTTTCGTCACTCTACTAAAGAGCACATTATTGGCTTTCCACAAACCATATATTGCTTTGTTCCATTATCATTAATCAAACTAAGTAAATGATTAATCCACTGTAGCTCTCCTCCATATGAATGGATAGTGGTGAAGATCCTTGCTACGTAGTCAGGTCAGGTGCCATCTGGGTGTACGTGAGTCTTCGCCATGCCGCATACCCCACGGTGCCCCAATGGCATGAGTAAATATTATGCGTCCACCATCGCCAGCACCTGTGATACCCACGAGTGAATATCACAAGTGAGTATCAATTCGAAGGCGCATTGTTAGGACACTCATAACCTTCACACCTTGGTGAGGAGTCGGAGGCTGTCTAAACTCCTGCCGTGATATGAGTCACAGCACCCGGTTGAGGCGATGCAATACCACACCGAGCTCGCGCTTTGCCTGCGCTTTTGGTCTAAACTACAGCCACCACGAAGCTCCCACAAAGGGGCCTACCCAACAATCGGGCGGAGATCGCAATTCATGGGGCTCCCGATTGCCGTGGCACCAGAATACCTCTGGTCAGGCTTAGCGAAACGTGAGTGTAAATACAAACACGTGCCGCCTCCAGTTTCGGTCCCCAACGGCCCTGGACTGGTGGTAGTGGTGATAATCTCTACTTAGCATTGTACTTTTCGTTTCCAGTAAGTAGCGTTTTCTGCTAATCAATTGTCTGATATTTGTCATCATCACCAGAGGTAAGAAGGTTAGGGGGCTTCTTCTTTATTTTTTAGATGTGTTGAAGGGAAGTGGAGTTCTCATATTAAATACTCGCAACCACAATAAAATTTTTTTTGTCATGTCCTCTGCTGAGGCTCAAATCTGGGTTGTTATTCATGCGCTATAACCGCAACACCACGACTTATGTTATTCCTCTTCTCATTGAACAGACTTTCTCTCATCCAGCACGTTGGTGGGTAGTTGAGATGATAGTGAACATCTCTGTTACTTTAGCAGTAGCGTGGAGTGGTTTAGGCCAGCGAATTAGCTCATTGTATTAGCACAAGCAGAGAAGCTAATCTGGTGATCAAACATTTTGGAAAGTTCAGCCACACATGACAAGAAATAGGAGGCCAAAAAATTCCGTCGTGTGATAGTATATGCTAGACACCGAAACATGGGTAAAAGACAGTTTTCCCCACCCCTGAGAACCACAACTCCTGCAAAAATCATGCGAGGGACGCCGCGGCTATCAGCATGCCCACAATCAGGCAATGACACGTGAGGAATGCAATAGTATGATGAATGGGAATGCGAACAAATTCATTTAGTCCTTTTTTGTCGAAATCGGTCCTACAGACCCTGGGCATACGGTAATTTCCTCCATGCCGCCAACGGCCAGCCAGTTCACCAGCAACGCAATTTCTGATGATATCTTTTTGTCCTGGATTTTAGTAATCTTCGAATGAGCCGAGATTTCCATGAGAAGCTTGTGGCATTCATGGACGAGGATAGACCTCGAGGGACTTGATCGCAGCTTGACTGTCCGAATAAATCAGTAATTTTCAGAAAAATCCCGCTACTCAACAAGCATTGCACAGCCCTCTGTATGGCCGTGACCTTCGCCTGAAAGACACAGTAGTGATCAGGCAACTTATAATACAGTAAAATGTCAGAGCCCTTTATGTCTATATATAGCTTACTCTACCCAGCATCTTCTCGCTGTCGGTATGGTGTAGACTTCAAGGGCATTTTAAGAAACTACTGTTTATTAAAACAAGAAGTTCCTCTTGGGTATATCGAAAACAAATCTTCTACCGAAAAAATTATGAGAAACCATGTAATCGATCCGAGTATATCCGAGTATGCATCGTGTCCATAGTCCAGATTGGGGCAGAAGTTGACTGCATTTAGCATTACTGCCACCAGCTTAGCCCTTTGCTTCAAAATAAGGCTTTGGTTGGAGTGCAGCAGAGTGGTCGCCTGCTCCGCCTGTCTATCAGCTTACAATGACACTGATACCTTCACACCGTCCACCATATACGCGAGTCGTTAAGTAGAGTAGGTTGTACTACGGCCTGATAGAACGAATAGATGATTACAGGCTTAAGCCGCCAAATCTACGGCCCTCTTACAGCTGGGCTACGCTATGGTTGCCTTCTTTACCCTATCCATTATGATTTCCCTCCAGGTGAGCTTCTCATCGAGAATAACCCCCAGATACTTCATCTTTCTGAACAGAAAGAGTTGTACGCCACCGAGTCTCGATGTATCGTCTAGTAAAGTGCATCACCTTTTTTTATGAGGGTTAACCTCAAAACAAGTTCCATTCCGTAACAAGTTTAAAGACCACATTACGCCCCGAGGAAAGGATGTGCGGATCAATACCGGACACTAAAATTGCCATATCTTACACATAACTAAAGACCCTAAAACTACATTGCTACAGTGATGTTCCACAGCAAGGGCAGAAGAACCACCCATTGTAGTGATTCTCTATTCACCACCCTTACCTGGTTAACCTCCCCAATGTAGACAATAATACTACCTTGATCAAAAAGATCCTGGAATAGCACCATTGTGGCGGCCCCATCGTACCGATTTAATTTTTTTTTCAACCTTTCAGTCAAGGGGAATAGGAAACAATTCATCACCTACTGTGCACATGATCGGCGCTATATTTCCGAAGAAAATGGCACCAATGCTTCTACCATGTGACAGGGCTTACGGAGCTGTTAAGTACAGACATTGGGAAGCTTAGCGGACTTATTATGAGTTCCGTCGGTTTCAGGTATAGGGGAATGACAATCCATTGTGGTATCACAATGGACTATTTTTTGCCTACGTGTGTCCTTTCATGGGGGCATAGATAAATGGTGGGTATAAGGTCCACATTCATTTTATTTTTATATGATTTGCACATTTTTTTAAACCAATGCTCAAAGCTTCACGTTGATATACCAACTGGATGTGGTCCAAACAAAAATCACTATGTTTTCAGAGAATTATCTTAATATTTTTTATTATGATAGAAGGCTCTATGACAATTATGTGTGCAACAAAATATCGGCCAAATGCTCGCCACAGCTTCGGTGGCATACCTCTATCCGTCCGTTTATATTTTCTATGGCTCTGAGACATAATTGAGGTTAAATGTCGTTTATGTGCCGAATTATCTCATCCTTTAGCTCTTAAATTGTTCTTGGCTCAAAGAAAGAAGTCCAACAGTTTCAAATCACCTGATCGTGGCGGCCAATTAACATCGGTCGACATGAAATAACACGGCCAATGAATTTCTTACGCAAAAAAGCCATTGTTTCGTTGGCTGTGTGGCAAGTGACACGCCAACACACTTAGAGATAGATGTACTCTTGGCTATGTTGTTTTTGCAAATGTCAAGCTATGACGCTAAGACTTAGAGGGAATATCAACAACAGATGTAGCAACTTAATAAAAAAAAACTCAAATCGGAACGAAGGAGCGCCACATGGGGGTTATTCCGCAAACTATTTGATCAAGGTGGTATTGTCCTTTCTATCTCATTCAATAGCATCATTAATTGAATCAATGGTATCTTCATCATCGTTATCATCTGACTCAGATATACCAACGGGATGTATTTTTGGCCTCCTACTGCAGACAAGTCCGGCCACTGTAGTATGACGTCTTGAAATAAATCTCATTTTTAATTCAATTTTTTTTATTTTTAATTTTTGTGTGTTTTTTTTAACTATTCTAAGGCTTATTAAAAACCAACTCAATTTGTAAATTGCCAGATAATTTTAAATTCATTTGATTTATGCCGGCTTGTTTTTTATTGAAGTATTTTATTTCATATCTTCTAATCAGTTTCTTTTCATCTTCCTTTTTCATAATGATAATGATTTTGTTTTTCTTTTTGTAATTTAAAATAAAATTAAAATTCTTAGAATTTTATTATGCTCATAATCAGACAAACACATACACACAACTTATACATGCTTGTATAAGGCATTTCAAATTAAGTTTATAACTCATATTTCATTTCCGTTTCTTATTAAAAAAAAATAAAAATAAAAATAAAAAACAGAAACAGAAAAAGATAAGATTCGTATAAGAACTTTGATTATTTCTTTAACGTATAAAACACACCATAGCCCCTAAGTAAGTTCTTAAAACAAAGAAAATATTCTTGAAATAAAAACTTAAGTTTAATTATGGAAACGGTGTACTATGCAGCAAGTGGCGCCTACTTTTGAGTGCAGCTTCTTCAACTCTCACACACCATTTTTATTTTGTGCATATTTTCATGTTTCTTTACTAAAGTTTAGCATCAGTTATGTAAAGAATGCCTGCGCTGCTTTGTTATACAAGTACCCTCATGTTAAACCATCATGTTAAACTTTAAATAATAATAATAATTTTGTTTTTGCTTTTTTCAGAAATTAAAAAAAATAACTTTTGTTGCTTTTACACCTGCATTATATTTTAACAAAGATAAGAAATAATTGAAAATTGTTTTGTTCGTCTCTTTTAAATTAAATTTCACAACTTGAGTTGTAATGCTTCTGTAATGCTCAGAATCTTTATCAGGAAATTATTAACTTTACACCCAGTTTGATATCTTTTGGACTTTTTAATAAAATATAAAAACAAGCTCAGCTCTTTGGTATTTCTTAGCAGCTATACGAACTAAACATACGAGTGCTCTTACTTTACAGCACCCTAGGAAAATAGGTTATAGTATAGGATAGAGGGATAAGCAATCCGGACGTTCGATTAAAGTTCACTCATATCATAAGTGCAGGGAAGACTTTTGCTGGAAGACTGTTCCATAAATTAACAGTGCGAATTATGAACGAATTATCCCTATACGATCCCTATACGATTCACTGTATAATCAACTACAAGAGGATGCGACTTGCCACTTGAGTACTTCTTTTGACACTCGAAATATGTGATCGTTTCAACAATCGTCACAATGATTCGCATACGCAGAACATCAAGAGCATCTGATTTCTCATATCTACTTTATTCACGGACACAGATGACACCACACCACCACGTCTGTGTGTCAGCAAGCAATATTGGTTCTCTCGAACATTATAATCGACCCTGTTAGCATGACACCAGTTAAAGTGTGTCGCCAGATCGGTTATAAGCGTGTCGTCCCGTTGAAAAAGCGGGACTTTTTGCCCAATCTCCAATAGGCTCGGCCTACGATTAAAATAATATGAATGACAAACCTTCCTGTCATCTGCGAAAGAGTAGATAGAATTGTAAGAAAGATGAAGAAAGTCGTTAGGACATATTAGAAATAGAGTGGGAGAAAGAACAGCGCCTTGCGGTACTCCGAAGTATATTCTGAACTTGTCGTATGGGGGACCCCATCTACGAGGGCGAATTGATATTGAAGCTACCTAAGTAGGAAAAAATTTGATCAAAAACCATTCATCTCTCAACATAGTCTACTTTTAGCTCAATACACTTAGTAAGACGATTTTCCAACTTTTTATACCATCTGAATAATACGATTTTGGGAACTCCTCAAAATACGCATTGGTTTCGTTAATCACTTCTTTTTCCTGCGAGCCATTTTTTCAAGTTTGGTAACAGGAAAAAGTCACTAGGGGCTAAATCTGGACTATAAGGTGGATCAACCAATTCGAAGTGGATTTCTCGTAGTTTTAGCATCGTATCTAATGCTGTGTGAACCGGTGCGTTGTCTTGAAGAAAGAGCACTTTTTTCTTGTTTAAATGTGGTCGTTTTTCCTTGATTGCATCAACCAATTGATCCAATAATAATGATGATACTCTCCAGTGAATGTGAATCACTTTTCGAGATAATCGATGATCAATATTCCGTGTGCATCCCAAAGTACAGTGGCCATAACCTTGCCAGCCAATTTCGCCTTCTTCGGAGCACTTCCACCAGCTTCCACCCATTGCTTCGATTGATTTTTGGTTTCAGGTGTGTGGTGGTGGACCCACGTTTCATCAACAGTTATTAATCTACGCCAAAAATCAGCAGGATTATGCTTTATCATGCCCAAACACCGCTGTGAAGTGATCTGTCGAACTCGTTTTTCTTCAAAACTGAGCAAACGCGGCACCCATCTTGCCGATAGCTTTTTCATATGCAAATGTTCATGAAAAATGTTGAACACACGTTCATATGATATGTTTACCATTTTAACAATCTCACATATTTTGACCCGGCGATCATTCATAACGATATCGAGGATTTTCTTGATATTTTCTTCAGTAACCACCTCTTTTGGCCTTCCTGTGGATGGTATTGTTGCAGTGCTTGTTCGGCCCCGTTTAAATTCAGCAATCCAATATTTTACCATATAATCTGACGGAGCAGATTCGCTGTAATGTTTATCAAGCTTTTCTTTTGTCTCTTTCGCCATTTTGCCTTTCAAATAATAGTGTTTAATCACTACATGAATTTCACTTTTTTCCATTTTCCAAGAAACACAAAATTTGCTTACTTCAAACGACTACAACAAATATACTAATCGATGAAATTGGGTAAAATTTTAACAGCTGAAGTTTGACAGATCGTAATTTCTAAGAAAAAAAAAAAGTTTTTGTGTTTGTGCTGTCATCTAGCGCTTGGTAGCTTCAACGTCAATCCGCCCTCGTATAACCACTCTTATAGAGCGATCGTTGAGTAAGCTCAATATAAATCGAGAGGAGTACTATCTGGGCTTACGTGAGTCTTTGCCGCGCTGAAATACCCCACGGTGCCCCAATGGCACGGGTGAAACGATGCGTCCACCAACGCCCCACCTACCCACGAGTGAATATCACAAGTAAATACCAATTCGAAGGCGTGTTGTAGGGACACTCATAACCTGCACACCTTGGTGAGGAGTCGGAGACTATCTAAACGCCTGCCGTGATATGGATCACAGCACCCGGTTGAGGAGATGCAACACCACACCTAGCTCGCGCTCTACCTGCGCTTTAAGTCTAAGCCACAGCCACCACGAAGCTCCCACAAGAGAGCCTATCCAACAATCGGGCAGAGACCCGAATCCCTGAAGCTCCCGATTCCCGTGGCACCACAATTCTTCTGGTCAGGCTTAGTGACAAGTGCTGCATCCAGTTTCGGTCCCTTGCTAAGTGGTGGTGGTGATCCTTACTTAGTATTGTAATTTTTTACCAGTTGGTGGAGTTTTCTCCTGTTCATTTGTCAGATTTTTATCATCATCTCCAGAGATAAACTGAAATGTCACGGCTTCTTTAAATGAATTTGTCTGGAGGCATGTTGAAATCTCTTTATTAAACACTTGAAACTGCAATAAATTTTTTTTCGTCTTCTACTGGGATTCGAATCTGGGCCGTTTATGTTGTATGCTTGCTCTCTAACCACTACACTACGCCACTCCACTGGTTGGAGGGTAATACTTCTCAAAATTTTACATTCTTTAAAGTCGCCCATTATCGGTATTTTGGTGATAATCTGCTCTTTGAGGTCGTCGCTAATCTCTGTGAAGTCCCAGAGGTGGCGTATTAGTTTGTGGGTCTGCTTTAAAGAGTTCTATATTAATATTTTGCTGTTTCAGAGAGGGCATTACGTCTATTATTTACCATTTTGATAAAGCAATTTTATTATTTGAACGTGTTGTTTAACGATACATACGTCTATAAGTTTTTGGCAAATCCATGCCAGATGCGGCTTCAACAATATTGTTGTTTTCAATTCTCAAAACTTGGAAGTCCCTATGGAAAAACACTTTATATAAAGGTCTACATGGCCACACATATTGGCATTCTTCAGTTTAAAATATGATTCTTTAACGATCGTTGTAATAAAAGCCGCGTATTATTTTTATGCATTATAAATATAAACACAAAGTCATTATACCCACCAACTATCTTAATATTTATTTTTTTAAATCATTAAAAGAAAAAAATTAAAAAGTGAGAGGTCTTTTTTTTACTTATTACGCACGTGTTTTTAATCTGATGTTTTTTTCTATAAAATTTTATTTAATTTTAATTTGATTTTTTTCTCGTTGGTTTATGAGACTTAAACAAAAAACACATTAAGTTGTGTTTTTTCTTTAAATAGTAAAATAATAAAAGTTTTACTCGTATAAACTGGCTGGCTAAAGAGTATGTGTCTTAAGTCTTTCGTTAAGTATATTTATTTTCATTTAATTTTTACTTGATGTTTCAAGCGCTTTAAAGCAGCAAATATTTTATCATTTAATTGGAAAAAAAGAGGAAAATATGCCGAATACTTTTCAACACTTTTCGACTCTAAAGCACTATCTAAAGTAAAAAATGTAAAAAATAATTAAATTTTAATTTTGTTTAAAAGAGAAATATTTTTAACCCTGCAGTAAATGATGTATCACCTGTGATATATCGCAAACTTTTTTTTAACAAAATAAAAAAAAATTATTTTTGCTATCTGGTTACCCTAATTCAACTTTAAATACTGCAATACAATACCTCGTGTAGTAGAATATTATAAAGGCGGTGTTTTTAGATTGTTCTGACTTTGATTCTGTTTTATTTTGTAAGCTTTTTTGCCGTCATTCTGTCATGGTTATCAATCGATTACTTTTCTTTATTCGTTTCAATTTACAACATTGTTGCAAAGAAATTTTGGCATTTTTATATAAAATTTTTGTATAAAATATGTTTTCACATTAATAACTTCCGCTATTTAATAAATGAGTCCGATAATAAATGAGTTCTTCGTTTGTTCCATTTGCGCCATTTAACACACTTCATAGCCTTTAGGCTTCGGATAATAAATGTGTATATTTACAGGGCTTTGGTTTGGTCTTTTTTGTTGGTGTGCTAAAATGTAAGGGGGTGGTGGTATAGAATTTTTTGAAACTGTTTTAAATATTTAAAAGCGAATACGTATATGGAAAATTTTTAAATGAACGTGCACCAGTTATTAAAATAAAATTTGAAAAAATAGAATTGTTTACCCTACTTTAGGTATTTTATAAAATCATTTAGATTTGATTAAAGAATTTATAAATTTTATTTTATTATTATTATTAATCTTATCTATTATTATTAGGTATCTTTGCCTTGTTTCAGTGCTTTTGTTATAATTTTTGTCTTCGAGCTAAGCAGATAATAGGTCTACTGTAGCAGGTGTCTAGGATACAAGCTGGTGCTGCCATCTGTCGTTGTATAGAACGCAGTGATAGTTTGAAGCCCTGCTGCTGCTACCGGTCATCATTGGCTCCTACCTTATGTTTTGTTCCTTGACTTTTCCCTTATTGATTTCATACCGGTTTTTTCAGAGATTCATTACTTTGAGTGGGCAAGACTGTTTAATTTGACAACTGATTTAACAGCTGATAGTTGCTTTTTGTTTAATTTAGTTTCACATTTCATTACGGATAGACTTACACTAGAACAACGCTTGCAAATTGTCGAACTTAAAAAATTCAAACTTTTGTTCTCCGATGAAAACCATTTTTGGTTTAACGTTAATAAACAGAACTGTCGCATTCAGAGTGAGCATAATCCACAAGCCACATGCACACAGCGCGCACTACATTTGATATACGCAAAGAAACTTTTTATGAAAAAGTAAAAGTCACCTAATAGTACAATAATAGGCCGCCAAGATTTTGTGATTTAACCCCAATGGACTATTTTCTTTTAGGTTGTGTAAAGTCACTTGTCCTCGTCGATAAAAAAGCAATATTCGAAGAGTTATTGGCGATATACGGTCGCATATGCTGCGTAAAGTTTGTGAAAATTAGTGCTCCAGACTTGTGGTCCTTGTACACGCCAGCCTGGACGGCCACATGGTCAAAATCACATCAAGCATTAGCAATGAAACAGAATACGTCCGCAGCTTCAAGCAAAAACGCTGTCAAAAAAATATGGCCCATTATAAAATCGACAGTCGCAACTTCAAATACTGCCAATTGAACTTTTTGTTTTTATGTTTGTTTTGCGTTTTGTTTGCTTTTTTTTCGCCCCAAACCAAAAACATATGTTTTTGTTTGTAAAATGCATAAAATTCAGTGAAAGTACGGCAGCACCACATACAGATTGTGAGAGCACAATTGAGAGAGTAAGCAAAAACGCTGTTAAGATAAAATAGATTCTCAAGACTGCTTTTGCCGACGATTTTTTATGTCATTTTGTATGGAAAGAATCGTCAAGCCCCAATTCTGTCTCATGTCTTAATGTCATAAAATTTTCTATCCAACAAAGCTCGTTTCATTGATATTAAAAATATATTTATTTGTTTTTTTTATGATTTAATTTATTGAATTCATCATAGTTCATTCCTTAAATAGTAAATTTTCTATAACATATTCGACCTAAAGATTTTATTTCCTTTGCCGTCTTCTTTTGACTTCCAAGCATTTTTCTAAGCTTCTGTATTAATGCCTTCTTATTTTATACACATTTGCTAGGTCAGATTGCTTTCTGTTTGTTACTTTCTATTTGATGTGTTCATCGACAGCTTTTGTAAATTGGTCAAAACTATTGACTTATGGAGAGTTTTCTAATGTAAAATATGCTAATATCCATAGTAGACGTTTCGTTTTTTGACTGACACCTTAAGATGGATAGCAATTAGTAGATAGTGATCGTTTGTTGCATAACTAGTCCAGATTCCCTATATTTCTCACTAATTACTATGTGACTTCTTTTAATATCGCTAATATTGTACAAGGTATTATTTTATGGAATAATATAGTTCCAACTGTTACCAATTCAGTACAATACAGTTTTTTTTTATTAAGTCATTATTCAAATGCCATGCCATTTCATATCATTCTTACGTTACAGGTTATCTAGTCCTAGGTGAGCACTAATGTTTGCCATTACAAAAGAATATGTGCATATCTGTGGTTTCTTATTGCAACAAATACTGCCAGGTGATAAATGTTTTCCCACATTGAGTAATTGTCAATTACGTACCAGTTTCATTACTGTAATGGTTAATTGAAAAATACCAATTGCCAATTATATTTAAGTTATAATTGTCCAATTATAAATTTAATTATATTTTAAAATTTAATAACTCTCTTTTTTGAATAAAAAATCCAATTACATTTTGTAATTATAAACTTGCAATTACCAATTATATTTCGCTATTGTGTTTTTTTCAATTATTAATTACATGCAATTTAATTTACTCAAGTAATATTATAATTAATTAGAGGTTCAGTTACTATAGTATAAAAACAAGTTATTGGTAATTGAAAAGTAACAATTAAAAGTAATTTATAACTCCAAGTAATTGGTAATTGAAAAATAAATTAAATGAAAATAATTCATAACTACAAATTATTGGTAACTACAAGTAATTGGTAAATACAAATAATTGATTTTTGCAAGTAATTGGTAATTGAAAGTAATTGGTAGTTTCAAGAAAATGATAACTACAAGTAATTGGTAATTACAAGTAATTCGTAACTAAGAACAATTGGTAAATACAAGTAATTCGTAACTAATAGCAATTGGTAAATACAATTAATCGGTAAATGCAATTAATTGGTAATTACAAGTAATTGATTTTTACAAGTAATTGGTAATTACAAGTAACTGATAATTACAAGTAATAGAAAATTACAAGTAATTGGTAACTACAAGTAATTTGTAAATGCAAATAATCGGTAATTACAACTAATTTTCCCTTATAAGTAATTGATAATTACAAGTAATTGATAAGTAACTGACAAGTAACTGATAATTATAAGTAATTGGTAATTGCAAGTAATTGGTAACTAAAAATAATTGGTAAATACAATTAAACGCTAAATTCAAGAAATTGGTAATTACAAGAAATCGATTTTTACTGGTAATTGATATTTACAAGTAATTGGTAATTACAAGTAATAAAAGAGTACAAGTAATTGGTAAATACAATATCGGTAATTACAAGTAACTGCTAATAACAAGTAAGTGGTATTATCAAGTAATTGCTAACTATACGTAATTGGTAAATGCAATTAATCGGTAAATACAAGTGATTGGTAATTCAAATTAATTGGCGTTTTTCAATCATCAAATTCATATATCAAATTTCGGGAATGTAACATGTAATTCATAATTAGACTTGTAATCAATTATAAAAAGTAATGGGTGATGCTCAAGTCTGGTAGGCAACTGGTAAAAGTCCGCCTTTATACCAATATTTGCATTATCGCAGCATTAATTTGCGTAACAGTCATGTTTCTCGAGCATATTCTGAGAGGTGATATTAGGGCAAGATTTTTCATAATTACAACATTTTCAAACTTTTTTTAAAATAGGTTGCCAACATCATTCATTGCTAGTTGTTCTTTGCATACATATTATGGGTAACTTTCAGGCCATAGAATTTTACATCATTCTATGAAGAACAAGTTACGTTTTCGATGTTTTTTGCAGACTTGTGTCAGATCGACTGTATCGAGAAGTGTACGTACATTTTAAATTCTAAATAGTGTTCATTTTATGAGACCTAGGTTATCATCGGTGTGATCAATAGGTGAATTTCGAATTACTTTGTTTGCTGTATGATTTACTTATACGAATTACTCCGTTCACATGACGCCTCTGAGATTTGTTTTCCTGTTTTGCTTTTTATTTATTTTTTTGTTTTTTGCCGCTAAATGATGTTTCAAAAATTAAAAAATGTATTAGGAATATAAATCAAAAAATTTTGCTTAGACACCCGAATAAAAATTAGAGATCTCATTAATTGTACAGGAAAATTGAAACTGAATTACTTACAGGTGTGGTGATTCGCTCTTCAAAATTTGGTACAGGAAATTATATAAGTCGGCTCATAATTTAGGGTTGAGTAATGAATGAAATAGCGAAAAACAAAAAAGCATTGTTGTGTGAACATGCCGCTCGAGTCTGAAGCTAGGGCTAGTGGCAATAACTCTAGGCTGACAATACTATATATCACTTCAAAAGATTTATTCTAAGTGCTTAGAACTTTACCGATGAAAGTGAAGTTGGTCTTGTTATTTCGATAAAAATAGCTTTTATTATGACCATTACTTTGCCTTTAACGGAGCGTTTTGAATTTTTTATCGCTTTTCATAACTTATAAACGTTGTGTTTAGTGCGGTCCAAGTTCTAACTTTTTTATGTCGATAACGCCGTAGCTTAATTATCTACAACTATTAATAACTTAAATTCTCATATTATCCCAATTATTCTTATTTATTAAGGTGTAGGGTATATCCTCTTGTTTTAACTTCATACTTTCTTTTATATGCTGCTTTTTATTCATACTTTTCTTATATTAATTTATGGTCAATAAAGTTATTTATCAAAATTTTTTCCAGTTGTGAGTTTAAATAAGAGTTTGTTTAACACAAAAAAAAAGAAAAAAATATTCACACCCTACACCAGTTAAAGTGATCGGAGTATATCGTATTTGTGCTGTGTATTACAACACTGGGAAAAAAGCCATTAATTAAGCTTTTATATTACTGAATGAAACAGAATCACTTGTTTGAAGGAAGAACAACATGTTTGTACATATTAATCTATTTGTCTGTGTATGTACATATGTAAAGATTGGAATGAAAGCATAGATCAAAATTATTAACAATTCTTGGCTCATGTTCTTGGGTAACTTTTATATAAACAAACGTCCTAAAAAGACCGGTAAAAGTTATAGCCTACTTACTTACATGATTGAGAATAACCTTCTCCTTTAGGTTTTATTTCATGTTTTAAAAGATCTTCTTTAATATGATAATTCCATTGGCATGTTGGTTCTTCTCTTCTACGTCGTTCTCTTTATGGCATTTCAATTGATTTCTCAGATCTTTTGTTTCGTTTAACTATAATAATCTCTTCGTAATGTTTGTAGAAGGTGTGATTTTTTAAATGGCGATATTTTCCATTAACGCAGATAGGTCCACATATTTTAGGAAATATCTTTTTGTCAAACACCCTCAAGAAAAGTTTTATCTGCTTGTGCAAGTGCCCACAATTCAGTGCTCGAATAGTATAAATGTTGCATGGAATGTGATAGTATGTTCACACGAAATTTTGAATTACTTTGCTATTTGAATTATTTATACGAATTAGCCCATTCACACGGCATTTTTTCAATTCCTTTTTATGTTTCTTTTTCTTTATGTTGATTTTATTAATTTTTTGTTATTAAATTATGTGTTGACTACGGAAAAAACCTAATCGGTTGGTTTTTAATAGTCTAAGAGTAATTAAAACTGAATTACTTATAATTTGGGGGATGTGCTCTTAAAATTTTGAGCAAAAATAACTGGGTGTTACACGTGCAGAGCGAGCATAGCCAGAGATTGCCCAGAACAGCGAAAATTATTGAAAGCGGGATTCCACTGGAGTTATTGATAGTCGATCCACTATTAAGTGCTAAAATCATTTTGCTAATGGTAAGATAAATCTAAATAAATGAGGTATTGTCGATCAAAGTTAAGGAGGAAGTCATCGTTAAATTACCTAAGAAAGGGGATTTATCCGATCGAGGCAATTGGAGGTTTATAACATTGCTATGGACTATAAATAAGGTTATCGCGAAAAGAATATCGAAAATACTGTCATCAGAATTGAGAGCAGAACAAGCAGGTTTCCATTCATAGAAATCTTGCACAGGCCACGTTAAAACCTTAATAATAATCTTAGAATGACAATCTCCTTTGTATTTAATGTGTATAGATTATGAAAATGCACGACGTTGTATGGGCCGCATTAGAATATTACGGCGTCCCTGGGAAGTTAGTTAACCAAATAAGGGTTCTACTTATATAAACGGGCAAGTTATGGGATTCTTCATGAGAACAAACTAATCCGAAGAATATCATTATTTAAGGGAATGAGGCAGGGATGTGTTTCTTCCTCACTGCTCTTTAATATTATTCCAGACATATTCATAAGAGAGACCCTTGTAGAGAGGCGAGGAATAGTGTGGTGGCTCAATAGTCGCTTGGAATATTCAGACTATGCGGACGATATTTGTCTGATGTCCCACAACTACATGGACATGTCGGAGAAACTAGACAGTGTTGCCCAGGCCGCAGCTAAGGCTGGATTAAGAATCAAAGTTAAATAGGTAATCATTAAGAGATGTTTGTGGAGCATCATGAGAATCTTTTGGCCCAACGCGACAATAGTATGTTATGGTCCCAAATACCTATCGAGATGGAAATAAAAAGAAATAAAACTGTATAGGTCATACCATAAGAAAGTCCCGTAACGTCATAGTCCAAAATGCAATATACTGGAACTCAAAAGGTAGCCGACGAAGAGAAGAAGACGGGTCTAGAAAGAAGTTGCGAAGTTGAGGAAAAGCTGGAGTGAGGTTATCCACAAAAATATCGTGGTCATGTAAAACGGCATAATTTTTATTCGCTTTTTAAACGTTTTATTTCTAAACCGACATTATTAGTTTCGTTTATGCCGATACAGCGATATATACAATCGTTCAGCACTTTTCGATACTTAGAGAATATTTTAATTATCTCTAGCGGAGTGCAACCTACGATCTGAATATCGTTGGCATTTGCTAGTAGCATACATACGTGTAAAACTTTTTTAGTATTTCGACTCATTTGTACTTTTGCGTGATAATCAACCTATGGTCCATAATATTCTGAATTCAGAGAGATTTTTTTTGAATTCTTGATTCGATTGAAATCGCCCATCGGATTCGAGCTTTTAAATCTTAAGTTTTTGCAAACAATTTTATGTATCTATACCGTGTTACTTATGCCGTGAGCCGAGCGGCTAAAAAATATTGACTTTTTGTATTCTACACTTCATGTCTGACTACTCCCTGGTAAAAGCTGAAATAATTTTCAATTCTTGCTATATACTAAAACTATAGGGGTTAACTTTTATAACGAGATTCCCGTTGTTCAGTGCGATGAAGCGCACTTCTAGTTGAATGGCTACGCCAACAAACAAAACTGCCGCATTTGGAGTAAATGTAATCCTCAAGTGTATGTGGAAACACCGTTACATCCCAAAAAACTGACTCTTTGGTGCACTTTATGGGCTGGTAGAATCATTGGCCCATACTTTTTCAAAAACGATGGTGGCCAGAACGTTACAGTACAATGGTGATCGGTATAGAGCCATGATAAGTAACTTTTTCATTCCTGAATTGAATAACCATGATATCCAGGAGATGTGGTTTCAACAAGATGGCGCACACAGCTCGTGCCACAATAGATTTATTGAAAGACACGTTTGGTGACCGCCTAATTTCACGTTTTGGACCTGTGAATTGGTTTCCAAAATCTTGTGATTTAACACCTCTACACTACCTTGTGTGGGGATATGTAAAGTCATTGGTCTATGCGGTAAAGGCACAAACGCTTGACTATTTGAGAGACAACATACGCCGTTTTATTGCCGATATACGGCCACAAATGTTGGAAAAAGTCATCGAAAATTGGACGCCAAATTGGACTATATCCACGCCAGCCCTGGCGGTCATATGCCAGAAATCATATTTAGAATGTAATGCCACAAGATTATCTTTCGGATAAATAAAATTCATGTCAATCGAATAATCCATCGTTATTTTATTGCAACTTAAAATTCTATACGTCTATAAAAAACACCCCTTACAAAATTCAATATGTATTTTATATGAGAGGCTCCAGTCCACTTCACTGACTGATGTTTTGTATTAACTACGAAACTACACTCAGCAAAATAAATTAGCGTATAACACTTACAACGGATTTTAAAGATCACGATGTTTTATTCCAGAAACATTTTAACAAATCAAAACCTTTTTAGGAAAGAACTGAATGTAGATATAAAACTAAATTATTGAGTAATTTTTGCAATTTCGAAAAGAACACATGTCCGAATAAAACTAATTATTTTAATGATGTTCGAGTATAATAGTTCAAAAAAATTTTATACGGATTATATTTTATTATATACCTTTATTTATATATTTAAAATTAATGAGATGTGCCCTTTTCGAAATTTGTGATATCGAGCATACAAAACTTGACGAAAAAAAACCATATTAATTTCCAGATAATTTTCAAAAAATTTGGGCAATACTTCTACCAAAAATAAATAATATACTTTTCTCAAAAATCTTTTTCAGGAAGCTCTTTATCATTTGCAGTTGGCCTGTGCATTATTTCATCTAAAAATTCTGTAAATTCTGCCTGCACATATTGTTTGAGTCTTACAATATCTGCAACTTTCAGATACTTAATAGGTACTTTGTCTCTATAAGCTCGATAAGGAAGAAGAAGAAAAAATAATAATAAAAAAAATAATTTCGAAAAGGGCACATCTCTTAGAGTTGTGACCTATCTGCCATAACGTCTAAAGCAGAAAGAATGCTAGGGATGTCAGTTTCTCAAGCCTAGTAGGTGCAGGAAAGCATTTCGGACTCATTGAAATGAAAAAACGCATTTGCCAAAATGTACAAGATGTGCCCTTTTCGAAATTGCATATTCCATTAAAAAACTATATATTTTTGGAACAAAATAGGTATGGCATACAAACTAATATTATTAATATTTTTTTAAGAGGACTTATATTATGTTATACTTTGTTGTAGCAAAATTGGATGCATTGACATTATTCAATCTAGAGCTGCAAAACAATCGATAACACTACCGATAGTTTTTTATCACTATCGATACTATCGTCAAATTCTAAAGGTGGTGTTACATACCACGCGTAGGTCGTTTAGCGCGTTTGGTACTTTGAGGACGGCCAGTTACACAACACGCTTTAGAGACGGCACTTGAATCAGCGAATTGCTTAATATTTTCCCATTTACATTGTTCTATTTGTAAGAATTGAGAGTGAAATATATTTAATTCAAGTGTTTTTTTGAATTTATTTAATTAATTACGTTTTATAAAACAATTAAGCACATCACAAGATACGCAAGTCAACTGTTTAACTGTCAACGCCTTAAAAGTTGAAAGTTGACCAACTTTTAACGCGTTAGAGACGTTGCACACTTTGCATGTAATTTGCTTTATAGAAATACATTATTTCCACTTTTTTTGACAGAAGCGTGCAACGCACAACTCTTGTAATGCGAGTGATGTACTTCCGCCTTAAGAGTAAATACGGAGAACACTAAATGTAGTCAAAGCCACATTTGCAAAAGTTTGTTCGATGCAGGTGTTAGCCGTCTGTAAGCTTTTATAGTTACATATTAGGGACACAGTTTAACAGTTTCTTAAATATTTATTTATTAAACTGAAATAGAGTATGAACTGCAACTAAAATATGCTCGTGCATACGATTTTGCATATGACGCAAACAAATTAATATTTATTTCGTCAGATCATAGCACGTTGTTCTAAATATTACGGCGCAGGTGTTGCTTCTGTTTGCTGAGAAATGAAATTTCGAGGACTCTTACGCATAAGTCTAGCACCCATAAGTTTTCTTCTTATTGTGCGACTTGAAACAGGAAAATAAGTTAATTTTTGAGGCTTTTTGATGACTTAAAGGGATTAATCTTTAAAGTACGAATTAAAAATTGTTTCATGCTTTCTTCCCAAAGTCTCTGCAATTCTCTTTCGCATTAATTACTTTAGTTTTGGAGCACTTCATGATTTGAACAATTTTCACTAAATTTTATGACATACTGGAAAAAAATAAAGTGTCCCTATTATTTGTTTCAATACTGTATAGTTATTATTAATCTTCCTTTCAATTAGTAGCAAGTAGCAAGTAGCACTTAAAAGAATCCTATAGTATCGATAGTTTTTTTTTGCAAACTATCGAAACTAGCGAATAGGCCGACTATCGATAGTTTTGCAGCTCTAATTCAATCGGCTTGGCATAATAACGCATGTTCTCAAATGCTTTACCGTGTCAAAGTGGGAGCCACTGGCATTAACACTCTGAGACAGAATGGCCCAAATATTTTATATGGGATTTTAATCAGGGCTACTAGCCGACCATCACATTAATGTGTTTATCCAAAAAATTACTTTTAATTGCCTTAGAATTGTGGACTACCGCGTTCAAATGGAGGAATAATGATGGAAATTTTCCCCATACTCTACTAAAACATTGTTAACATGGTCAACGTATAAGTTTAACTCATTTTATGAATAGTAAAGCATATAGGCGTAGGTCCATAATATCTAAATGCATCCGATAACATAAAAGAACCTCTTTGGAAATTTACAAAAAAACAAATCTCACAATATCGGCCAAAATCTGTCCAATATTTTTAAAGGATCATCTAAAATAATTTTTATTCGTCGCTAAACACCACAAACTTAAACTTCCCATCCCAAAAATTATGCTTTTCTGCCAATCGAAGTCTACAATTTTAAAAGCGCACCAAACAGTAATTTTCTGTGTATGTAATAGTGTTTCGACTAAAGCGTATGGATTATCATCATACCAAATGCAACAATTCTGCTTATTTAACAACATTTCGAATGGAAGTTCAATATCAATAGAACCATTATTAGAACAAAAATTTCAACAATTCGCAAGCGTTGTTCTGGTGTAAGTGTATCCATAATGAAACTTCAAACAAAACTAAGCAAACCGCAACTATCAGCTGTTAAATCGGTTGTCAAACAAAGTAGTGTTGCCAACCCAAAGTTATGAACCCTTAAAAAACCATACATACAGCATACAAACACACATTAATTTTTATATAGGGTGGGCTATTTAAAAGTTTAAATTTAAAAATGTTATAAAACAAAAACGGGGTGAAAGTTTTCGAAATTTATTTTTTTGTTGTGAAGTAAAATTGTCCCGGTCAGAAATGAAATCATATTTCATTCATATGTCTGTTGCGAAAGGCATCACAGTACCCCATTCGATCAAACCAATTTTTGTGAACTTTTTTTTGGCCTTCAAATGCTCAATTGTCTCTAGTTTGTCGGCATAACACTTGTTTTTAACGGCGCCCCACAGAAAATAGTCCAACGGTGTCAAATCGCAGTTCTTGGCGGTCAATTGACATCGACTAATTAAACGGCCATCAAACGTTTGACGTATTAAATCGATTGTGCACGAGATGTGTGGCAAGTTGCACCATCCTGTTGAAACCAAACATCGTTTACATCAATCCCATGAAGAGCGGGCAAAAAAAAAACCGGTTATCATGGTGCGATAGGTGTCTCGGTTACACCGTCCACATTTTCAAAAAAAATATGTGCTAATGATGCCCCCGTTCTACAAGCCGAACCAAAAAATCTCTCAGAATGGAAGCATTGGCTTCTGTAAGACCATGTTTGGGTTTTCTGAGCCCCAAACAAGGCAATTTTGCTTATTAACGTAGCCACGAAGATGAAAATGAGCTTCATCCGAAAATATGACTTTTTTTGGCAAATCTACATTGTCATGCAGTCGCTGGCCCATCTAGCGAAACGAAAACGCAGCAGACGGTCATGCGGCTTCTTGAAGCAAATGAACTTTGTATGGCGTCATACCGAGATCTTTTCGCAAAATTCGACGTAAACTGGTGCATGAAATGTTTAATTCTTGAGAATGATGACGAGCCGATGTTGATGGATTCTTATGCGCACTCTCAGCCACATCTTCGTTATTTTCAGGTGTACGCACTGTAAGAACATGCTTACGTCTCTGCGCATCAGCAATGAAACCAATTTAAACTTGCATATACTGAGCATTGTTGAACATTTTTGTGCAACTGCCGACCAATTGTCTTTGTCTTGGATACAAATTTCCAATAAATCCCAACGTTGCTCAAGCGTAAATCGATTAATTTCGTTCAGTGAAGCTAATACACAAAATTTTGTGACAGAATAGAATGACATAAGTATTGCCAGATTCGAAATAGATGGCGCAATCGATATAAGATCATAATAAAAGGGTATGTTCAATCCTAAAATTATAATGGATATGTTTGATGTTGCAATAGTATTTAGGCCATATTATTTAATTGCAGTAGTTCATAAGGCTGCAACTACGTTTTCCTAAATTACGGAAATTATTACTTTGCATTTGTATAAAAAGAAGTAAACTTTAGCTTATTGTAGTGTGTAGGGCATTGCGAATGCTGGCTTAACTCAAAAATTTATTTAACTTGTTATCTCCTTTTAATTTATTTTTTCTTTTTTTTGTTTCTTTTAAACCTTCAAGTTCGGAATTGTTATTTAAGGTGTAACCGTTACACATTTATATCTTTCAGTCTGTAAATTGTTGAAACCGAAACACTGTGATAAAATTGAAAAAGAAACAAAGCATTTCTATAGAATAAAACGTTTACACAGTTTTACATAAAATTGTTTTTTTGCGGTTTTTATAAAAATTGAGTCATAAATGTTTATGATGTAAAACGAATTTTGTCATAAAATCGTAAGAAACAAAAACGGGAACAGAACTAAAGTAAAAATATAAAAAAATACTTCCACAATGGAATACCAACAATATGTTAGTGCAACAGAAATATTTTGTTGATTCTAATAAGGCAGTAGACTTAAATATTTATTTTTCTTTTCTTTTCCAGCAATTAACTAAAAACGTAATAAATTTTTGTTTGTTTTTTTCTGTTAAAATATGATTTATTGGTTTGTTAAGATATTTATGACAAACTCTTTGTCTGTTAGTCACACACAGTAAATGTTAATGACCCCTCTTCCATACAATAAATCATTTTAAAGCTTTAATTATAGAAGAAGAAAAAACTTAGGTGTTAAAATAGATACTCAAACTGAGTGTATTAAACTAGAATTCTTAAAAAAAACAAAGTCTTTTAATACCGCCTACTCGTCAACACTCTCACTAACCTACTACCTTGATCAAAAAGTTCCCGGAATAACCCCCGAGTTGCGGTCCCATCGTTCCGATTTGTTATTTTTTTGTTAAGTTGGTACATCTATAGTTGATATTCCTGCTAAATCTTAACGTCATAGCTTGACATTTGCAAAAGCTAAGTAGCCAAGAATACATCTACTCGTATCTCTATGTGCGTTGGCGATTTTTTACAATTATAGAAACGGCTGCAGAAACGCGTTCCCCGTAAAGGTTTTTTAACTCGATTGAACAGAAAGAAGTCACAGAGAGTCAAATCAGGTGAACTCGGTGACTTTTGAATAGTATTTGTTGCATTTTTCGTAAAATTCGAATAATGATGACACTGTGCGACGGTGCATTATCATGATGCAAAACCACGAGTTTCCTGCAGACAATTCTGGTCTCTTTCGGCGAATTGCTTCACGCAAACCAAATACTACTCTTTGTTTACTGTCTGGCCTTCTGGCAATAATTCATGATGCACTACACCGTTGTAATCCATGAAAACCGTGAGCATTGGCTTCTTTTTTGACTGAAAACAACGTGGTTTTTTATTGGTGAATGCCATTCACTTGCCTGATGTCTGGATTACGTGTCGCACTCATAAATCAGGGTTGGAAAAAACCCGGGCTTAAAAAAAAATCCAACCCACCGGGTTTATTGGGTATTTTATGGGTTTTTTGGGTTTTATAACCGCTTCCAAAGTTCGTTCAAGTCGACAAGATTTTTTGTTTGTTAGTACATTTATGTTATTCTACTATCTATAGTGCAACTTTGCACTTTTGGTAGGAGCTATGAGGTGCTAAAACTCAGTGATCGGAACAAACTGCAATTAAACGATGCGTTATGAGAAAATTGGCCGAAATATATAAATAGGCTTGATTAAGTTATCCTTTTGTATGACAACGTCCGGCCTCACATCGCAAAAGTTTTAAAACAATTATTAATAACAATCAAATGCCGCTTCCGCCTTATTCTCCGAACGTTTCTCAGTCATACAATACACTCATATCTCCTTAACAACAAATTCGCTTTGTGCTGCAAATTACGTCGTTCTACGGGTAAAAAGCGTATTCATGACACATATTCATCTTGTTTTACGGCATTTCGATTTACGGTCTACATTTTCAGAACATATCTAGGCCGTATAAAGAGGTATAAGTTTATCAACCATGTCACCAATTCACGTCCTTTGAAGAAATATAAAATCGGCTTCAAAGTTGTAGCGCCTTAAAAGACGAGAAGCTTTTCTCAGACGGAATATGGAAAATGGCTCATTATCTTTTTTGAATTAAAAAAATGGATCGAATTAATTTGTAGTCCCAATACATAAATTACACCTATTTTTGTTGTAAATAAAATACTAAAACCTTTAAATTAAAAAAAAACCCACCCGGTCTTTTGGCACCAACTTTGTTGCTACACGACGAAAACCCAAATCATTACCCAAAATGTCTTGGACGGATACATAGGCAATGTTCAAGTCCTCCGTTATCTCTCTGATAGTTAATTTGCGGTTATTGATTAACATTTCTTTAACTTTATCCATGTTTTCGTCGGTTTTCGATGTCGATGGTCTGCCACTGCGTTCATCATCTTCGATTGATTCACGACCACTTTTAAACCGCTCCTGCCACTGGTAAACGACTGTTTTCTTTAGAGAATCGTTGCCGAAACACTTTTCCAACATTTCCAATGTTCGCGCACCATTAACGCTGTTTTTTACGCAAAATTTAGTACAAGGAGCCCCTTGACCCGCATAAATGAGAAGGAGCAACATTAACTTTGTCAAAAATCATAGGGAGATAAGGCGACACCACCTCTCAAAATAAAGGTACAAGATGAAAGGTAGGAGTCCATGATAAGCCAAGACTCCTTACCTCTACATTAAATACACAGAAGCGCTATTTCTATGCATCGGCAGATGGCGGCACCATCACTTATTGCAGTCTTGCTCCAGTAGATCGATGACCTGCTTAGTAGGAGAACAAATTACATGATAAATGATCACAATGAAATTAAAGCAAGACAAAATTGCTTTACGAAAGTCAAATGCTCCCATGAAGGGTAATTTCCTTTTCCCCTCCATAACTCTTTCATTCTACGACGGAGCCAATTCTCCACTAAGCTCAAAAAAACCCAAGCGGAGGTTTAACAGGCATCCGCCAGTTCAAAACATTTGGTCGCGCCTGCTCTCGCCAGCGCATCGGCAGTCTCATTCCCTAACAAGCCACTGTGCCCAGGGAACCAGCACAGCTTGAAACTGCACAAATCCAGGAGGTCCGTGAGTATGCTTGTGCACAGCGAAACCATTGAGCTGATGCAGCATCTAACCAGCGCCTTAATAGCAGGTTGACTGTCAACATAGATGATCACACTGTCCCCAATAGCAAAAAATTCGCGAATTAGCTTGGCTGCCCTGAGATAGCAAAGATCTCAGCCTGGAAGACTCGTACGGAAATCTATAGGACAGTTCATGTCACTGCCCACGAGGTAGATCTCGAACCTGTACCTGGGTCTTAGAGCCATGCGTGAAGATCGCAGGGCCATTTAGCAACCTATCAACACCTTATCAAGACTCTCTATTAGGAAAAACTGCAGAAGGGTTTGTGCTGAATTCGCATTCCCTACGCCTATAGTCCGCAAAACCCGGGTAAGTCACCACATGTGATGGCAGAATGCCCATAGTGCAAGACCTTAGCTCATAGCAGTTATCCTCTTCACCGCAACCTCCAAAGAGGTCAGACCCAGGATAATTTAAGGAACAGGTATGAGTTATAGACCCACTTCACCATCTTCGGGTGAAGACCCCATCTTTTACTTATGCAACCTCTAACTGCAGAGTAGGTATTTAATCAATTACTAATTCTCAATAGTGAATTTTATTTCAGTTTAGTTTCCTATCCAAAAAAACTCCTAAATATTTGGTCCCATCAGGTAGTCTAAGTTAAACCCGGTTCAACCTAGTTAGTTCAACCCCTCCAATTTATTTTTCCCTAGAGAATAGAACTAACTTAGTCTTGGAAGGATTAATATTAAGACCTCTGATATTGAGGAATCCAGTGAAGCTAGCAGACTTCGCAGACTTCTCACGAAGACCGACTATGTTGTCGGGTCTATACGGTCGGGAGATAATTCCTGAACAGCTTCGAATGAGGAGACATTAATACTCTTTGATGCACATTTTCTGGGTAATTGTGAAAACAGTTGCAACTCCCCTCGAGTGGATGCAATTGCTCAACAAGTTACTCTTAAATTGAGCAATGGCAACCTTCAATGGGCCATCGACTCATTTAAAATATATAAATCACTTGGCATCATACCTGCTGACCTTCAGGAGACATCTGATATGGTAATTCCTTGGCTGCAGAGAGTTTATTACGCTTGTCTTTAGTACTCATATAGTCCAGTCAGGTGGAGGGAGGCGAGGGTTGTTTTCATCCCCAAAAACGGGAAAATCCTCTATTTCCACCTCAAAGGATCTCAGGCCCTATAGCTTGACATCATTCCTTTTTAAGACCTTGGAAAGGATTCTGTACAATGAAATACGGTCCAAATACTTTCCTACGCTTCTCAATAGTGCTCAACACGTCTACACGAGGGGTCGGTCAACTGAATGATCTCCCAGACGATACAAGATACCTGTATTTAATATACCGAGAATTGGTGGCATTCAACTCTATTTGTCCACAAAGGTGAAGTATTTAGGGGTTATTCTTGACCCCAAGCTCACCTGGAGGCGAACATAGCGCTTTACACTTGTTAGAGGCCCGTAGAAAGAATATGTGGACTCAAACCTGCCATCACATACTGGCTTTATATGGTGGAAGGTGTGTAGATATTAATGTCACTGTAATGTGAAAGACAGGGTGCGCAGACAAGCTGGCGTCCTAATCACCAGTGCACTTTGCTCCACTCTAACCAAAGCCTTATTTGCTATACTAAACTGGCTCTCCACCCAGCTTCCTCTTAAGCAGAGAGCTAAGCTGGTGGCGGTAAGGCTAAATGCAGTTAACTTCTGGCCCAATCTCAGACATCTTCGGATCGATTATATGATCCCTCATAACTTTCTCGATAGATTTCACTTTGATATACCCACAAGGGAATTCTGGTCTGACTGACGGGAGTTCTCTCAAAATGTAAATATACCAACGGCTCTAAGATGCAGGGCAGAGTGGGATGTGGTATAATCGTGAAAAATTCTGAAACAAGACTGTCTTAAAAGTTGCCTAACTATTGCAGTGTGCTACAGGCGGAGGTCATGGCCATACTGAGGGCTGTGCCATGCTTGTTGGACGGCGGGATTTTCCTGAGAAATCTTGTGATCTTTTCGGACAGTCGGGCTGCGATTAGGTCTCTCGCGAGCCTCACATCCTAGTTCACGAATGCCGCAGCTTTCTTATGGATAATTCGGTTCACATGAAGATAACGCTTATATGAGTTCCTGGACACAGAGAAGGCTGTGCATTGCTTGTTGGACGGCGGGATTTTCCCTGAGAAATCTTCTGATCTTTTCGAACAGTCGGGCTGCGATTAGGTCTCTCGCGAGCACCACCTCGACATCTATCTCTGTCCACGAATGCCGCAGCTTTCTTAGGGAAATCTCGGTTCATTCGAAGATAACTCTTATATGGGTTGCTGGACATAGGGATATCGTCGGGAATTGCGTTACTGACGAATTGTCCAGGGTGGGTACTGAGCTCGATACTTTCGAACAAGGGCCTATCATTGGTGTCCCGATTGCCTCGTTTAAGCTGGATATTCTCCAGTTAGTTTATATCGACGCTCGATATCGTTGGCGGCATGAGAGCACGTGCGGTATCGCCAGGTTGTTTCTTTAAAAAAAAAAAAAAACAGTTTGTGTCTTAAGTCTTTCGTTTGATATTAATTAGAAAATAAGTTTATTAAATTCAATATTTTCTACATTTTTTCTCATATTTTCCTAAACAAAATAACTCTAATTAATCATTTATTTGTTTTATATCTTTACAGCTTTGTTAATAAATGTCATCAAGCGAAAAAAAATAATAATGTTTTATGTGTTTTTTTAAAGAAAGAAAAAAAATTTTATAAAAATTTCATTCTCTTAAATTCAAATAAATCAGCTACTAATGCTTACGAAACGATGACAAATTATGAAAATTTATTAAATTTGCCAATGAATTTTAAAGGCAACGAATTGAATATTGGTGACTTAAATAATACCAATTTACCAATACAACAACAACAGCAGCAACAACAACAGCAGCAGCAACAACAACAACAGCAACAACAACATGAAACAGTAAAAATGTCCCAAAGAGATTTCTCGGAGGTAAGTGGTTGATAAACATACAACACCATAGCCATATACTCGTACCACCAAATATAGAGAACGCGGCAACAGCAGCAACAGCAGCTTCAACAGTTACAAAGCTTATGAAAGAAATAAAAAATAAAAATTAAGCACCTGCTTGTTAAGATAGAAGCGGGGATATTTAGCAAAAAAAAAAAAAAAAAAAACAGACAATAAACAAGGACTTTTAAATAAGAAGTCGGTGAAAAGGAATAAGAGCTTAACTCTGGGAAATTTCAGAAAAAAAATTTTAAAATTAAAAAAAATGGCTTTTAGTTGCTTCTTATTGTTAAGCATACATTTTCATTATACCGATGATATTTGTTGTCTGTTATCTGTGATTTTTGTTTCAGTTTCTTATCTATTTGTAATTTATAAAACAAATTAAAATTCGTAACAAAGACTACATTTAGCGACGACAATATCAAGATAAAAAAATTCTGAAATCCCTTTTCTTCCAAATCTTACCTTGGCCATGCTTTACACATTGTCTTCCAAAAAAATAAAAAAAATAAAAAAAAAATTTTAAAATATGGTGAAGAATCAAAAAAATCATGAACATTAAACGAACATGTCTAATTTGTTACGAAAGACTAGCCAATGAAATTTTAAAAGGGTTTGAAATCCTGTCTCAAATCCATGCATCTACAATAGTTGACCTTCATATGGAAACAAATTTATTTTTATCTTTTCGCATTTTGCTTTTAATTTCTTTTGATTTTAATCGATTTTCATTTTATATTTTTGTTTAATTCTTTTTTTTTTTTTTTTTGCTTTTCTGTCTTCAGACATTGATGTTTATACGGCTTAACTGAAAACTTGTTTGCAATGTTTTATTTTTGAATTTTTCGTTGCAGCTTTATTTTTGGTGGGGCTTCAGTTTTGTTTTTTTTTTTTTCTTTTTTAAGATTTTAGTTCGCATGGCAAGAATTAGAGCAGAAACGTTTTATATTTTATTATTGGCGTATTTTTCAACTTCATTGAACTTCTTTCTCTCTACTCGTATGGTATAAACATACATAAATGTCTGTTTCATTGCCCATTTTGTGAAGGCCATCAGAGTCATAAATTTTATGGAGTAGGCGTTAATCAATAGCAATTATTTTCAGCGTGCAAGTATAGATTGATGGAAATTGGAAAATAACTTAAAAAATAAATATACTTTTGAAAGATTAAAAATTATACAAGGGAAGGAAAAATTTTGTTGATGTTCTTAACCCTAGAATATACGATATTAGCTAAAGCCCAGCGTGCTTCGCTTAACTACTATCTTAGTTATAATTTTTTATCCATTTTGTGCTTTGAGCACAAATCGCTTGTCCAATCATTCCCGCTTTTTGGCTGTTGTGCATAGATAACGAAGCTTTAATTGTTACTGTTGTTCTCCACATATAATAAAATTCCATATTTAATATGAATAGAATAGGTGCCACGTCCCCTTAATCAATCTCGACCAGTTATTGACTGATAATGTGAACTATCCAACACGTTGTTTACTATTCTCAATCTATAAAAAATTGATGTTAAATTGTATGGGTGATGCCGTGCTCACTTGTTAAATTCCACCTATTTTTGAACTCATAATTTGTATTACCTATGAAGTCATTTAGACCAAATATAGTAACTTTCACTATCGCTTTCCAAAATATAATTAAATCAATATTTATTTTGTGTGGGAGGTACTACACCCGCTTTTCTAATTCCGTTCACTTTTTGTGGTGATTTGTATTGGCTATGACGTCATTTGGACCAAATTCAGAAGTATTTGCTGTAACGATTCTCAAGATATACAGAAATCAATATTTAGTTTGTATGAAAGGTACCACGTTCACTTGTCCAATCCGCCCACTTTTTAAAGGCCCCCTCTATATTTCAAGGAATGCTACAAGAGCATACTCCCTGTGCTTGAGGACATTTCCAATATACCGCACAAGCTAGTGAAGCGCAATCTCAACAGATCTGCCCCTAGTATAGGCATGTTGGGGCGCAGATAATAGTTAAAGTTCTATCGTACTGCGAAGATGCAAGTCGATCAACTTTTCCAAAGTCTTCAGAAGACAAGAAGATAGCCTATCTATGGATCTGAAGTAATAAATACCACCCTATATACGGTCCAGGAATATAAGACCATGCCAAGCATGTCTTATAAATAACCATCAGCCAAGCAATCACAAAATCAGCGTTGTTCTGAAGATCGTCAGGAATAATGCCATCCGGGCCAGGGGATTTGTATGGGGCAAAGCTACACAACGCCCACCTCAGCTAACTTTCCGTAATTGAAACATGGGACTCAGTATAATCGTGTGAGTTGTCCATGTAACGCCCACCCATAAGATGACTGCCCGGAAAGTGCACGTCCAGCAAGACATTCAAAGTCTCCTGTCCGCTCTTGGTCCAGCTACCACATGGTTTCTGAATGAAACCAGGGCTCGCCAAGATTTTCCGCAGCCGCCTCGTCTCGGAGTCTGCTCTACACTGCTGCAGAAGGATCTCAAAGATTTGCATTTTGCGCTTCTAATCTGGTTTTAAATCTACTCCATGAGGATCTGAGGATAACTGGCGACATCCCTGCGGAAATCGCCTAGATCGGAATTCCGCCAAGGTGGTTACTTCCTACCCTTACAGATCCTTGGTCTGCATGCCACACCCGTTGCCCTATCGAAAGCTTTCGTTAAAGTTTCAACAGAAGCCTCGATGTCGTGGCAACTATTTATGTTCGGAGGATCCGGAAGAGTTCGGGACAGGACGTTGAGATACTCAACCCAGTCCGTCTTCCTGTTGTGGAAAATGCTAATCCCAGGCGACCAGACCGCAATCTTGAAGTCAATATGCAGATGGTCAGAGAAGGAGGATTTTCTAGAGACCCTCCATTCTCTAACCCAATTTGAGTGCCTGGAACTGACTAATGTCACATCAAGAACCTCCCATCTGTTCGAAACCACAAAGGTGGGTTCCCTGCCAGTATTCATTATATCTAAACTACTACAAAGGATAAAATCAAAAAGAGACTCACCTCTTGCTTTCGTGTCCGAGCTTCCCCAATAATAAGCGGCGTGTTGTTCATTCTCGCTGCGTTTGTCAAGCCACGAACTTTTCCATTCAGGGAGGCTCGCCATGGTCGTGGGCCATATAACTTGAGACCACAAAAATGGTACCAGATCCGGTGTCCCAGGCTCGGAGGTACTACGCCCACTTTTCTAATTTCGTCCACTTTTTGTGGTGATTTGTATTGACTATGACGTCATTTAGACCAAATTCAGAATTATTTGCTGTAACCATTTTCAAGATATACAGAAAACAATACTTGGTTTGTATGGGTGGTACCACGCCTACTGGCCTAATTCCACCTACTTTTTGACTGATGATTTGCATTAACTGTGAATTCATTCAGAACAAATACTGAAACTTTAGCTGTCACCGTTTTCAAGATATAATGAAATCAATATTTACTTTGTGTTGGAGGTACCATGTCTACCTGCCAAATTCCGCTCATTTTTTTTAATCATAATCGATACTGAATATAAATCTATTTGAGAGAATCTTTGTGTTTAGAGAACCTTATTGTTACCATTTTATAGATATAGACAAATAAATATACCCCTTTATATGGGCCTGGTACCGACCAATTGGATTTTTTGAAATATACTTATATAGCCTATATAGTTTCTTGCAGACACACAGAGAAAAAATTGTAAATTTTTCAGGAAGTTCAGGACAGCGGTTTCGCTGTCTATAAGTCACAAACAAACAGACATACAAACACACATTAATTTTTGTATATAAAATGAGAGTTTTCCGCAGCTTAAATATTTGTAGAAAAATGTGATAAATTCTTTAAAGAATTTCGCCAATGGCTTAGACAATTTTATTCCTGCAAGGACCATAGGGCTACACTAAGACCAATAGCTTCGATCATCCACAGGGTAATTGATCTCATTCCACTCTTAATATAAATTCGTACAATTTTAAATCACTATTTGAAGCTTCCGATACTTCGAATATCTGTTAGGTTCTAGTCTATAACCCGCTAAATAATGCCATTTAGCTGTTTGCGCAGCATGTGTCCATTTCTGTTTTTGAATTTACACATTTATGGGATGCTATCGGGTCCGCCATCTAATGTTTTTTTTCAACTAGTGCTTATTTCGTGAATGGTAACACTTAGCTCATGTCTGATTTGGCAGATAATTAGTTTCATCCTTCCGCTGAACGAATATGGTTGTGTATACGTTTAAACAACGCTGGGAAATATTGCGATATTACTTTGAAAATCATGGTAATGTTGCAGAATCAAAAATCATCATTTTGATCTTGGCGGGTATGTAAACAAGCAAAATTGTTGCATTTGGGGCACAGAAAACCCCCACGCATACATTGAAAAGCCGATACACCCAAGACGAGTCACTGTTTGGTGCGGATTTTGGTCCAGAAGCATATTTGGGCCAATTTTCTTCGAAAATGAGCAAGGAGTGGCCGTTACAGTCAATGGCGATCGTTAACGGGTCATGCTGAACGAATTTTTGTTCACAAAAATTGAAGAGAAGGATATTAGCAACATTTGGTTTCAACAGGACGGCGCTACGTGCCACACAGCCGAAGCTACACTCGATGTTTTGCGCCCTGTTTTTGAAGATCGCATTATGTCGTTTAGCCACCTCGGAGCTGCGATTTGACACCGTTGGGCTATTATTTGTGGGGTGCCGTCAAAGATAAGTGTTACGCCAACAAGCCAGAGACAATTGACGCTTTAAAGGACAATATTCGTGAAGCCATTGGTGAAATATAGCTGCACTCAATCGATAATGTGCTTAAAATTAAAGTTTATTTGGCGGACCCTTTAGTTTGTTTATTGCCGTACAGGGAATTGTTGAACAACTTAAACCGAGTTGTAAAATATGAATAATGCTTCGTAATCTTATGCTCTTCTGCCATGCTCACACGATTACGTTTTTTTCGTAATTCGCTCTCTTATTCTTAACTCAACTTCCAATTATAAACCGAATTATATAATTCCCTGTACAAAATTGTAAGTAATTAAATTCAAATTACCTTGGGAATTATCGGTTTTCTTGTCATCGCTAGCTGTCTAGCATAAAACTCTAATAAAAGTAACATAAACAAAATGGTGCCCCACTCGCTGCACTCATTACATTTGCTTTCTCTTTTTGCCTTTTCTATTTGTTGAAAAAATATTCATTTTATTTACTTATTTCTCTGAAACTACAGTTTTTATTTTTTCCTTACTTTTTCTTTCATTGTTAACACGCAATTTACACAATTTAACACAAATAAGAAGAAGAAGTTAACACGCGATTTACACAATTTAACAATAAACAGGAACAACATAAAGAGGAAAGAGAACTAGCAATATCAATCAGAAAAATGACATATGTATGAACAGGCCTAGGCCTAGGGCGGTATAATTTAAAAGGCGCCAAAATTTAATGGTAAACGAATGTAAAAGCAATTCAAATTCAAAAATTGAGTTCTGCTTTAAACAAATACGAAATTTCGTTTGTTGTAAATTATATTCGGTAATTCAATTGTTGAATTTATTTAATTTATTAATAAAGGAAAAAAAGTCATTGTAAAAGCTCTGTTTACCTTAACTTTCTATTTTGATAATACGTACATATGTAGCTAAAATAACTATACCACTGCTCACAAAATCGCTAGAATTATCGGCAAAAAAGCTAACTTCGTATTACTGTTCAGAAGGTTTAAAAGAATATTTATTTTTTGAAATTCTAATATTTTGTTTTTTGAATATGAGTGCCTATCGAAGAAAACTTAGCGGTACTGATGTAGATAATTTACTAAAAAAAAAAACTCCGAAACTATCTGCTTTTATGACAATATACGATATACCTCGAGAGAAGTGCCTGCCGACACCAAAGGCAATAAGTTTGGATATGAGATCCTCGTGTCAAACTTTGTTAAGGGCCCTGACTTTGGAAAGTGCCGAACAGGCTGCTAATGGGCGGCGGTTTTCAGGGTTACTAGACTCACCCATTCTAGGGATAGGTGTTACATTGGCAGCTGAAGACGACAAGACGCACTGAAAAGATGAGACAATGAAAGCGCAAGCTTCGAAGAACTCTACTCAGGACCAGCGTTAAAATGCCGTCCGGCTCAGAAGACTTATTAATATCGAGACTTGCAAGAACCCTTTTTATTTTACGCGCTCGAAAGAATATACTAAACATAGTCACTGATACGATTTCTAGTTCGGGCAGTGGTTGAACGCTCTTCGCAACTTCGAATTACTTTGAAATATTTCCGCCAGAAGGTTTGCCTTTTCAACCGGGTTAGTAAATGTTTGATCACTTTTTTATAAGAACTGGAACCGAATTAGCGTTGTAAGTTGGTCTTTTAATGAATGACCAAAAGCTCTTACTTCCTCGCGGAAAAGTAAGAATTTTAGCACGTAAGCTCTGCTCGAATCAATATGATAACATTTGTTATTAAGCCGATTTTTTAATGCCACCTCTATGGATCAGACTGCAAGTTTGTATGTCTGATTAAATCCTGATTTATTTCTTGATTTAATCAGAATCTTTCTAGATGGGATAAAGTTATCCATCTCATTTCGACCTTGGCATTCACATTAGAGTCAAGGAACAAAGTTTCCAATTGAAATGCCCGAAGTAACCGTTAAGGTCAGTCGAACGAGCTTTCCCGTAATTGAAAACCAAGTGTTCGTAGCTATATGTGAAGCGTTGTGAAGAGTAGAGAACGGGAAAGGGGAAGAAATGTTACAATCGTCCGAATTTCCGAGAGGTGCAAGGACCTCAGCTACATACTTTTCAGGGTGTGTAGTGAGGAAAAGCTCGAGGGTCAGCTCTACATGTATTGATAATTAACAATTATTGCAGACCACCAATTGTAATACATATACACAATAACTCAAGTTTAAAAAACTATGCTTTTGTTTCTGATAATACTGATAATACAGTATAAAACGCCTTTAAATGAAACTAAAGGGTCCGCCAAATAAATTTTTTTTTTGAAAATGCTTTAAAAAAAAACTACTGAATATTTTCTCAAATTTCTTTTTTATTTGAAAGTACAGTCCTTCTGGTTAATAATGGAATATAATTTCATTCAAATGACTGCCTCGGCTGGCCATGCAGTAACCTACACGATCGGTCCAATTTTTAAGCACATTATCGATTGTGTGCAGCTGTATTTCACCCATGGCTTCACGAATATTGTCCTTTAAAGCGTCAATTGTCTCTGGCTTGTTGGCGTAACGCTTATCTTTGACGACACCCCACAAATGGTAGTCCAACAGTGTCAAATCGCAGCTCCGAGGTGGCCAAACGACATCAGCTCTGCGGCTGATAATGCGATCTTCAAAAACAGGGTGCAAAACATCGAGTGTAGCTTCGGCTGTGTGGAACGTAGCGCCGTCCTGTTGAAACCAAATGTTGCTAATATCCTCCTCTTCAATTTTTGTGAACAAAAATTCGTTCAACATGGCCCGATAACGATCACCATTGACTGTAACGGCCACTCCTTGCTCATTTTCGAAGAAAAATGGCCCAATTATGCCTCTGGACCAAAATCCGCAACAAACATTGACTCGTCTTGGGTGTATTGGCTTTTCAATGTATGCGTGCGAGTTTTCTGTGCCCCAAATGCGACAATTTTGCTTGTTTACATACCTGCCAAGATCAAAATGAACTTTATCTGAGGAGATGATTTTTTTTGGCAAAATCGGCATCTTCTGTAAGTCGATCGCAGGCCTAGATTCCCAGCGTTGTTCAAGTCAAATCAGACATGAGCTAAGTGTTACCATTCACGAAATAAGCAGTAGTTGAAAAAAAATGTTAGATGGCGGTCCCAATATATAAAATATAATGAGTTTGATGCGCTGAATTCAAATCCGTTTTAAGTTTTTTTCTATCAGGCTCAAATTTCGCCCAAAATATGATCGTTATGTCAATATATTTCATCATAACTCGAAAACGACTTAAACGATTTTAATACAATTACCGCCAAAGGCTTAGGCACGAAAAAGACGTTGCCGTAAGAACATGGTATAAAGTAAATTGGCTTAATTACATATTTTAAGATTGACTTCAAATACACCCACTAAAAAAGCCGTTTAGAAAAAGGTTTCCTTGTAAAAGACTTTTTTATTTTTCTGAAATTTTACGCCACTTTATATGGCTTAAAAAAATAGTCACCAAAATTTACGTTAATGTACGAATTCTCTTGAATTTGGCGGTTTTATTGCTTTTGGAAATATTTTTTTTTTTTTTGTTTCACAAAAATAATTAATTTCCTTATAATTTAATTCTCTTAATCAATTGTATTGGGTTTCCAGTTATTCTATTAAGTAATGAAGCCACGTTTGAAAACTATTTGCAAGTGTTTTCTAGCAGTTGTTGAATTTGTTTGTTTTTCAACAATTTTATTACCATTTGAAAGGGTTGTTTCGTTTATTTTTTTCTTTCACGATAATTAAACAGCAAAAGAAAAATGATTAAAATCTTTGCAAAAAAAAATAAAAAAATAAAAATGAAATAAAATGCAAATATTGCAATGCTTGCATTTCTGCTGCAGTCTTTTGAATGTTGACTTTCTGTTAACATTCTTTTTTTTCCTGGTAACTCTTAAAATGTGTAAAAATAATCTTAAATACTTAATCAGTTTCAAGTGTATGTTTATTTTGGTGGAGTATTTAAGCGGTTTAGCACAGGCAAACAAAAAAAAAATACCATTTCAACCAGATTTGTTTGCCAACTTAAATATTCGGCTTGAAAACCAAACAACAACCCACGCTAACAGAAACAATATCTTCTGCATAATATGGGTATAAAAATAATTTCATTTTTAGCCTATACCAAGATTGCTATAGACTGGACAGATTATGTTCAGGCCAGATATCTTCTTTTTGTTTAACTATAACTGGCAGAGATTTTAATTATACTTATTTTATTGATTTGTAAAAAAGCCTGGCTTATCCCTTTGGTATCAAAATAATATGAGTCGTAAGTAAGTTATACTCATGGTTAGTCTAAATCTATATAATCATAAAACCCTTATTATACTTGTAAAACCCTAAAAGACTTAACCTCCGTTTTTCTTCTTAAAGGAAAAGACAATTTCTAAAGAAATAACCAAAAATCACAAAGTGTAATTGAAAAATATCTCTCTCACATAAATGACAAGTTAAAGTGCTTTTAAAACTGTCATTTAAATCAAATATAAACAAAATACAAACAAAAAAATGCAATTTTTATACTATTAAATCAGCAATTTTGAGAAAAAATATCCCAACCATCCCTTTGTCTGTATTACAGTAACCCATCATCTAACAGCCACATCTTACACAATTGGAAATTGTGAAGAGACATTTAAATTGCTGTTGAAATGTCCAAACGTTTAAAAACTATAAGAATGTGCCAAATTCTTAAGAATTAAAATTTCGAAATGCATTCTACCAGACCGACAACCAAAACCACCACAGCTAAAGGAAATAAATGTGGCAATTTTTAAGCAAACAATTCGGCCCTCTTTAAAATGGATTTGAAAAAAATCAACAGCCCAAGAAAAATGAACGAAAAAAAAATCAACCAAATCTTTACGATCAACTCACGTCTGGCACGTCTTTCAGCAGTGACAAACAAAACCAACAGAAATGAAGAAAAAAAAATTTTTTTTTTTCCACAAAAACTTGAAGAAAACATCTGAATGAAACAAAAAACTATGAAGAAAAATATTGCCAAAAAAAAGAAAAGGGTAACACTTATACAACAACACAAAAAGCAAATGGTCAACACAAATTTACACCATTTCCAAAAAGATAAACAGCAAAATCATATTTTTTTTATTTCCTGCCACTTACGACATGAGTAAATTAAAATTTAACGTCCATAAACACTACTTCCTCTGTCGTCCTTCCAGTAATCTATTATAAAAATCTTATATAAAAAAAAAACATAATTTAAATTTTACTTACTTTTAACTACTCACATCTCGACCCCACATTCGATAATAACATCACCTTCGAACGTTTGCCTGTGATATCATCAGCAAACCCTTTAGCAATATTTAAAGCGAAAAAAAAAATAAAAAAAAGTTTTTTTTTGGGCCATTCAGAATTAGTTTCGCTACTTCTTCGCTAATAGTTCACTATTTCAAACATTAATTTTTTTAAATTTACTATCGTTTCGCATATATTTTTGTTTCACTAATAGCGAACAATCGCTAATTGCGAATCTCAGGTAAAGCGAGTCAGACTCAGAAAAGAGTATGTCTATTCACTGTCGCTTATTATGCCCATGTAACCCATATATTAAGGAAGAAGTTAGCTAATTTCATAAAATCTTGCAAAATGCCTTTAAGCCCAAATACGGACGCTGTTACTTTTATAAAGAACCTGTCGATGCTTTTAAATATTTTCCTTAAAAATCTGAACAATTATTTATTAGCTTAGTTAGAACGGGTAGCCAGACACTGCTCCAGCTCACTTGGGCCTAATACTGATCTCACCGTGATGCCTATAGAAGGTAGCATCCAAGCGGACCTACATATCCGAGTTCAGACACGAAACGAAACAACCAGACACATGCGCAAAGAAAGAAAGCCTGCTGATACTTACATCAGCTACGTTTTATATGGCACGCAGAAACAGACCTAATTTCCAAAAGATCCGGATACTAACGTTTGAAATGTTCAACAGTCTCCTCTTCTTCCTTATCCTGACAACTGCTCCGGAAGTCAGTGAACGGTAGACCCAGTCCCACGAGGAGAGAGCCTTCCCTCGCTACTTCATTCGCCACACAATTTCTCGGGTTTCAGAGTGATCCCACATAATCTAGGTCTGAATGTCTTGCCATCTCATTTAGAGACGCCCGATATTCACATACCAGTCGCGTGTCCGTACAGATATTGCAGTGGTTCAGAAGTCTGAAGGATACTCTCACCCCATATATGGGAATAAAGACACCGACCCATCCCCATCCGGGGACGTCGACCCGTCCGAGTACACTTCGATAGAATCGGAATTAATCACCGATAATCACCTGGTGATATGCTCACAGAAAAGATTATATACAGGAAAGGTTTGGGCTTATAGTTACCTACCATGCCAGGAATCATATCCAAATGCCGTAAGATGGCCACATGCCCATGACCCTTGTTATTAGTTTGCTTCAATTAGTTTATATTAAAGCCATATATCAGTCATGGTGGCACAAAGCTGGCTAACAAAACCGGTCCTAACAATTAGCACAGAGGCTTCGCTCAAAATCACAAATTTCCTATGATATCGGCCTGATATCAAGGGTCTATAGCTTCGTCAAATCATCGGGAAAAGGGGTCTTACTGAGCTAGAGACAGACATTAGCAACTAAAGTGAGGCTGTCCCGGTTTACCACTACATCCAATAATAACATCGCCTTCGAACGTTTGGCAAACATTTCGCTGATAAAACACTCAAAAACGAATATTAGAGGATAAACGAAAAAGAACTTATAAAGTCGCTCAGTTTGTGGCCGAAAATCTTTTAATCTCACAGGTTTGCCTCTTTTTTTTACCTATCCATGCAAAGAACGGCAGAAATTGTTTGCTTGTTTCTATGCTCCGTTAAGCATTTTTGTTTTACAACATCAAAAATTTAATATCACTTATAAATATTTAGCGAGAAGTTAATGAAAAAAGATTTTTTATAATCGGCCACCTAAAATTAATTTCGAGACATCTTCGTTAATAGTTCGCTATTGCAAACATTCGTTCTTTTTTCATTTACAACAGCTTAGCATATATTTTTGTTTCGGAAATTCTTCGCTAATAACGAACTTTCGCTTATTGCAAGTCTCAGGCCAAGCGGGACACTACAGTCTACCTCAATCGATCTACAACTTCAACGGAAGTTGTTCGTAGGTAAGCGCAGCCTCTCCGCAAGCCTACCCATTACATAATGAGCTGTGAGAATAGATGCAGTAACGCAGATTCTTCCTCGCTTGTTGATAAGTACGCTTTCTATGTCAGGTGTATCAAAAAATTAAGTGTATGGCTCCTCCTCTACCCAGAATTTGTCAACGTCCAAGAGAAATTTTTGCCTAAAAGGCAGTTTAATGGAGGTAAGATGTGTTCCTACTACCCTCATTTGTAGATGGACGTCCCGCTCTAGCAAAGCCAATAGTAACACCCTTATGTCCCTATGACCAGGAACACATGTAGAAACAAAACTCCCAAAAATGCATCTTAAAGGAATCTCGACAGTCTGTAACTAGGTTAGAGTTGATAGCAGGGTTGGCAAAAACCAGGTCTTAAAAAAACCCACCCACCGGTGTTTATTGGGTTTTTTGATATTATTTTTCGCTTTTTCTGGGTTTTATTAATGCTTCTAAATTTCGTTCATTTCTGAAATCTAGGGCCAGCTGTGTCTATTAAAAGCTAAGGCTTTTGTCTGGTTTCAAGTGGTCCTATAGAAAATAGCTTCTATCTCCATCTGCTTCTTCCAAGTAAGGATTCTTGTGGATTCACTACATAGCCATCTAGTTTTCGCGGGGTATTCCAAATTCATACCTAATCTCTTTCATATAATTTCCTTCTTTATTGAAACCTGATATGTTCTTTTGCAATAAGGAATGGTTGGATGTCATGTCTGACCAGAAAATTTTCAGAATGCCGCGTTAAAAGTCCATAATTCTCAATCATACAAAAGTGTAGACTTTATACACGAGTTAAAGATGTTCATTTACCTATTAAACTAAATATGTGGAGATCCCCATATGTGGCTCAGTCTGCCAAAATATTAGCCAGTTAGGTTCAATCTGCTTTAAGTTTTAGCAATGGATTTGCCGTACGCCGTAGTAAACGAACGAAATTTCTTGCATATTTTTATTGGCAATTTGATGCCTTGCTGTATTACATACTAACGTAGATATGCATAATTTTTATTTATTTGTATACAAAATCTTGCACAAACTCTATGTCACTATGTTTGTGAGTCTGGAGAAAAATATCGTCGGCGTAGTCAATGCTTTCTCAGTTTACACTTTTTTAAAAAGGATGGTTGTAGTACATAGACGAGGGCCAAGTTGAATAACAGGATGGAGAGTACATCCTTTTCTAATACCGGCTTTGATGTTAATAATTTTCGCAGAAGGCCAACTTCTTGCCAATGGGTTCCAAATAGCATAGTCTGCAGGGATGACAATAAATTTGAAGAGCGTCACTCAACAAATTCCTCTATAATGGTTCAAAGACGGTTTATATGAGACGTTTGGAATAAGCCAATTCATTCTTTTGCGGAATATTTATGATCATTTCTTCCTTCAGTTCATCCAACCACTGATGCAATTGCTAGAACTTCCGTATGATGTTGAGCCCAGCGCTGACTTTCGGTGCTGCCCTTAATTGCTTGTGGTAAAGGTTGTTCAATCTTGTGGCTTTTTCGTTCTTTAGTTTATAGATGACCTCGGTTATATCACGTAGATCGGAAGGAACTTTCGATACATTCTGTCTAGCGGAGTAGGTTATTCAGTTGCAAAGGTTTTTTGCACTCGTCTAGTTTGGTAACAAAGAAAAGTAGTTTTTTTCGTTTCTTTATACAGATTCAAACTTTTTGGCTTAAGATCGTCCATATTGTTACAAAAATCAGGTTGGCCACCCATGTGTTTATTACATTGTTAAACAGATTAAACAAAATCCGCAAAAAGAACTATTCGTGATGTGTATGCATAGATAAATTAACAACAACAACACAGATAGAAATGTTTACAAGTAAAAATATACGGCAACAACAAAAACCGACAGAAATGAAAACAAATAATAGACAATAACAAACAACAACAAAAGCTAAAGAAAGTAGTAGATGCTTACATTCGTATGGTTTCATAAGAACTGAAAAGAAAATAAAGGATAGAAACGGAATCTAACTGAAATATCGAGAACTTTCGAAGTATTGTTTACTCAACCATATAAAAAGCTCATCGGTGCAAACAACAATCAATTTATGTGTTGTAAACTCAGCGTGAAGAGTGTTTATTTGTTTGAACTCGGTGTGAAGGAGAGCTTATAAGGAGCAAACTCTTGAATTTAGTCGTTTAGTTGGAACTAACTCAGTAAAGAGATTTAAGTGTGTATAACCTCTTGTTGAAAAGGTTATGATCGGATCTAAGTTGTAACAAAGTTCGGGTTGGAAGAAAGATCTGTCAAGTGATTGTTGCTGTTTTCAAAATTATAAACAGACGGGGTAATTAAAATAGAAATTGTTAATACTTGTGAAAAGGTTAGATACAGTGGAACACAAAACTGTGTTGAATAAAGAATTATTAATAAAGAACTAAAAATAAATCTACGAACTCTGAAATACACGTTTTTAATTAGGTAATAACGTAACAATATGTATTTATGTATGAAAAAAATTTTTATTAAAAAAAAAAAAACGATAACTTCTGTAAGTTTTCTTCTGTCAATGGTGTTGTTTATATCATATATTTAAACATCTTTTTTTCGAAACTAAAACACACATTTAACAAATCTTCGTTTAGGGATCAAAGTAAACAAAATTTGGCGAAAATCAAGAGAAAAAAACTTGTCACCAACGGGAAAAAAAACAATCAAATATACCCACGAAAGTTTGTTTTTTTTTTGTGATAAGCAGTCTTACAGTAAAAAACACACAAAAATCCGTATGTCACGTTTGTCAAATCAGTTTTACCGAATTAACAAACATTCAGTCTTAAATTAAAAGAAAAAAATTGCTGTTACTGCAACGCTTACAACTTTTTCTTAACGTTTTGTATGCAAAGGGTTAAATTGTATAATGCAATCAATGTGCTTTTTGTTCCTTTTCTTTTTTTGTGAAAGAAAAACTTTTCAACATGAAAATGTGCCTTAATTAAATAAGAAAACAGACATTTATCGTTGTAACACAGAATCAAAAAAAAAGTTTAATAAAAAATGGTTTAAAAAAACAAAACGAAACAGTATTTAAACAACGGAGTCAGAAAGAGGAAAAAAACAAAAAACGAAAAAAATAAAAAATAAAAAGCTACTGAAAAAACCCAATATAATCAAAATTTGTTCTTCAAACATTGTTTTTCAGAAAACAAGTTTTGTTTAATCATCAAATATTTCATTTTTTTTAAGATGTGAAATCTCTATAAAAATTGTTACAAAAATATTCAAGTTCTTGGTCCACTACTTTTTAATTTTATCATTTACTAGCTAAAATCCGGCGTGTTTCGTGTTTTCTTAACTATTTTCTAGTTATAATTTTGTATCCTTTTTCACATTTTATCGTCTTCCAGTACATATAAGAAAAAACTGTTATATCCCCTATCATCAGTGTTTTTGTTTTTGCTCTTTTCCTTTATTCCCTACTAAACCTTTGGGTGCTAACCGGCAGGAAGGGATGTTGCTGAATTATTCACTGACTGCTGAATAATCAATCAGCAGCAATCCACTTCCTTGTCGTTTGTATACGAAGGTCGGTTGTTCGATTTTTATTTGTTTGTAGTTTTTATTTATTATTTGCTTCGTTTTTGATCCTTCTTATTTTAATTTATGTAATGGCAGGAGGTTTTACGATTGATTTCTGAAATGTGCGGAGGCTATGGGCGAACATTTTTTCTTTAAATGCGCACATTTCTCTCTATAGGCCGGATGTTTTCACCTCATGTGAGATGCAGGTTTCTGAAAATGCTGATCCACAGAATTTTCATATCCCTGGGTATCACCTTTTATCCCTTTTTAAATATCATATATATTATATATATAATTACCCATAGCATTCCATGCAAGAACACGGGGACTTCTCTCAGTCAATGAGCTGCACCCGATTCTATTTTTTGACTCATAGAAACGGACCTCCAGTTTAAAGCCGGCTCCGAACGGCAAATGCATTTAGAGAAGATTTCAATAGATGATCTGGCCTGGTATTGAACCGAGGACTTTCTGGTTGGTAGGCGGGTGTCTTATCTACCATACCACAGCGGCACTTTTAATTATCATAGGGGCCTTGCAATATACATTCGCGATGACGTTGTGTACCAGTGCCAGTAACCACTAAGCATGTAAAAATTAAATCCAAATCCGGGCACATCTTTTGCATTTCAGGTTCCTGTATAGAAGCACAAACGCGGGAAGGGAGGTTACCATATCTGGCTTTGTCTCTCTTTCCGACTCTTTCATATCGAGTATCCTTGCGAATTATCAGAACAGTGAAATTATTGTTGCTGATGATTTCAATGTTTATAATTCGTCTTTACTACCTCAGAAGGCCAATACGTGAAGCTATTTGCCGCGCACAACCACCTTGCGCGACTTGTGAATAAACCTACTCTCATATCGTGTGTAGATGGCCAACAAAATAACACAATCGACACAACTGAGGTCCTTGCACTTCTCGGAAATTCGGACCATTGTACCATTTCTTCCTCTTTCCCGTTCTCCACTCTTCACAACACTTCACATATAGCTACGAAGCGCTTGGTTTTCAATTAGGGGAAAGCCTCGACTGACCTTAACGATTTCTTCGGGCATTTCAATTGTAAACTTTGTTCCATGATTCTAATATGTGTGCCATGGTCGAAATGAGATGGAAAATTTTATCCCATCCAGAAAGCTTCTGATTAAATCAAGAAATAAATCAGGGTTTTATCAGACATACAAACTTGCAGTCAGATCCAGAGAGGTTGCATTCAGAAATTGGCTTAATAACAAATGTTATCATACTGATTCGAGCAGCGCTTACGTGCTAAAGTTCTTACTTTTCCGCATGGAAGTAAGAGCTTTTGGTCATTCATTGGCTAATCTTTTCAGTGCGTCTTGTCGTCTTCAGCTGCCAATGTAACACCAATCCCTAGGAAGGGTGAGGCTAGTAACCCTGAAAACTACCGCCCATTAGCAGCCTGTTCGACACTTTCCAAAGTTATGGCCCTTGACAAAGTTTGACACGAGGATCTCATATCCAAACTTATTGCTTTTGGTGTCGGTAGTCACTTCTCTCGATTTATATCGCTCTATAAATCTGTATATAGATGGGATTACATCCGACAAGTTCAGAATAAATTCAGGGGTACCGCAAGGCTGTGTTCTTTCTCCAACTCTATTTCTTATATTTCTTAACAACTTCTTTTTTTACTTTTAATCCTATCTACTCTTTTGCAAATGACAGCATTCATTCATATTCTTTTGATTGTAAGCTGAGCCTTTTGGAGATTGGGGCGAAAAGGCGGAATATGGACGTGACTTACAAGCCACCTGAAGAAAATCTCTGAGAACGCGCAAGATCCAATGTTGCGTGGTAATGTGTTGTCATTTGTGTCCGTGGGTAATGTAAATATTGAGGAATCAGATGCTTTTGTTGTTCTGGGCATGAATTTTATCGAAAGAAGCATTTAAGTGCCTCGGTTTTTTAAGACGGTGCAGTAATTACTTCACTCCAGCTGATCTCCTTAATATTTACAAGACGTATATCCGACCAAAATTGGAATACAATTCTCATGTATGGGCCGGTGCTTCAAAGTCTGTTTTGGAGCTTCTCGACCGCGTAAAGGAGAAGGCGAAGGCTCTTATCATTAAAGGTGACCTTCAAATGCTTAATTGTCTCTGGTTTGTTGGCATAAGACTTGTCTTTAACGGCGCCCCACGGAAAATAGTCTAACGGCGCCAAATCGTAGCTTCTGGGCGGTCAACTGATATCACCATTTCGGCTAATTAAACGGCCATCAAACGTTTGATGCAATAAATTGGTTGTGGCCTGAGATGTGTGACAAGTTGCATCATCTTATTGAAACCAAACATCGTTCACATCAATACCATGAAGAGTGGACATAAAAAAAAACGGTTATCATGGTGCGATAGGTGTCTGTAAATTGACCGTAATGCTTCCGCTGTCCTCATTTTCGAATTAATATAGTCTAATGATGCCTTCGCTCAATAAGCCCCACTAAACAGTCACTCGTAATGGGTACATCGTTTTCTGTAAGACCAGACTACGTTTGGGTTTTCTGAGCCACAAATTCGGCAATTTTGCTTATAAACGTGCCCACCAAGATGAAAATGAGCTTTATTTGAAAATATAATTTCAAATCTCAACGTTGCTCAAACGTAAATCGATAATCATTTCGTTCACTATCGATAATATACTGAATTTTGTGATAGAATAGAATAATATATACATAGTAAGTATTGCCAGATTTGAAAGAACCACTGGTTCAAATTTAAACTGACAGCTGTTTTTGTCTATTTTGCACCGTGTTATTGACTTTGAAACGTTTTATTATGTCGTGCACACTTAGCGAACTCTTTTTCCTTTTCTTGCATGCTCAATAATAAGCTTTCTTACTTCGATACTAGTTTGTGCCCGTGGTTTAGCCATCTTTTTGATTTTAGCTCTGTTTATGCAGTATAATTTTAGAAAACTGAACTAAAGGGTTTTCCCCTAAATATGTAAATTATATCAGCGAAGTTGGCCGCATTGAAATTACAGATTTGCAGTTATTAACCCATAAAAGTTACTGTCCGAGTTTGTCATTTTGATTTTCAAAGCATTTTCAACTACAATTTTACGTACAATTATTAAATTTCCGAGTTGGTTTTCCATTTTGTACGTGGAAGATATACACAAGTAAGAGAAGAACTACATTTTTTTTTAATAATTAAAAGCGATAATAATAATTTTAAGCGATCGAAAATATTTACTTGGGTATAGTGTCCGAGTTTGGCTTGGTGGCACTATATGAGTGTAAATAATTTCAGCCTAAAAATAAAATATTGGTCAACGGATTATTCTTTGATACTCAATCTATATATGATTCTCTTCCCCATGCAGAAGATAAAAGTAATCAAATTGAAATGTGCCACAAATTAGTTAGATTATATGTAAATAATCCTCATATATAAATCAAGAAATTTATTTCAATTTTTAATATTTTTAAGAATTATAAAATTCTTTTAATTTTCCATTTAAAGCTGACCACCAACATGTTAAATCTTAGCATAAATCAATTAACAACCTTATTAATGAGACTTTTATTAGAGATTCTAATAGACAAAACCAATCACCGTCATCATTATAAGTAAATGAGAATTGAAATCATAGATATGCATGTATGTATGTATGTATGTATGTATGTAAGTATATCTTCACATGGCGTAATTTAATATTTAGATTTGACACTACAACAGACTCTTTTAATACCACATGTCGCCTTTTTTCTAATTTACTAACTGCATAACGATATAAACTAACCAAAAAGCTTTTAAAGCCATTACTAAAACGCTGAGACAAGCCGTAAAGACAGAAATAAAAATTCAAGAAATCTTTAAAGCAAAACCATATTTTGCAAATAAAAATGGTATTTAATTTATTGCAAAATCGAAGAGACGACTCAAATGAATACAAGTCTTGTAGAGAAAAAAGTAAAATAAACATTTTTAAAAAGACTTTTTTAATGTAAAATAAAATTTAATAGCCATTGAATGCAAATATGCAATAAACACATGATTTGATAATTATAAAAGTACTAGAGCATCCCTTCCCGCGTAGCTCGGAGCCTTTGTGTTCAATACAGCGCCGGATAAAGAGGCGGGAAAGCGGGTGGCTGCCAGGGTCCCGAATTTTAAGGGGCGCTGATATAAAAATAAACTAAAATTGATCATTTTTTACTAAACGATAAATTGTTTTTTCTTTAATACCAAATAAATATCACAACGCTGATTATTATATTACATATTGTCAACAGATTGAGTTATTCTGATATTACTTATAAGAAAACATTTCTATACTCAGAATTCATAACAAATATCTCAAAAAAAAGATTAATAGACAAAAACATATAAATTTAATGAAACCTAAAGCTATGTTCACATTTGGCAAACATTTTATGATTTAGATTTTTTTTTTTAAGTAAATAATAAAAAAGCAAATATTTACGTAAAAAAATAGTTTCAAGAAATTTAACAAATACTAATAAGTATCGGGTACGCCATCTAACGTTTTTTATCAACTAGTGCTTACTTCGTGAATGTTAACACTTAGCTCATGTCTGATTTGACAGATAATTAGTTTTATCCTTCCGCTGAACGAATATGGTTGTGTATACGTTTAAACAACGCTGGGAAATATTGCGACGTTACTTTGAAAATCATGGTAATGTTGCAGAATGTGTGCGATGTGTTCAGATGAAGCTCATTTTGATCTTGGCGGGTATGTAAATAAGCAAAATTGTCGCATTTGGGGCACAGAAAACCCACAGGACGGCGCTATGTGGCACACAGCCGAAGCTACACTCGATGTTTTGCGCCCTGTTTTTGAAGATCACATTATCAGCCGCAGATCTGATGTCGTTTGGCCACCTCGGAGCTGCGATTTGACACCGTTGGACTATTATTTGTGGGGTGCCTTTAAAGATAAGTGTTACGCCAACAAGCCAGAGACAATTGACGCTTTAAAGGACAATATTCGTGAAGCCATTGGTGAAATACAGCTGCACACAATCGATAATGTGCTTAAAAATTGGACCGATCGTGTAGGCTACTGCATGGCCAGCCGAGGCAGCCATTTGAATGAAATTATTTTCCATTATTAACCGAAAGGATTGTACTTTCAAATAAAAAAAGAAATTTGCGAAAATATTCAGTAGTTTTTTATAGCATTTTCAAAAAAAAATAATTGGCGGACCCTTTACTTAGGGCAATTAATCGAGGAAAATTTAAGCGAAATACGGAAAAAATGTCTATTTATATAAAAGAGGACTATAAAATCCGTTGTAATTTATATTCTCTTAAAAGAAAGGTGAATACCAAGGTTTTTATGTATATACGGTTTTTGTAGGTCCGTTGTTTCGCGAGTTATTGACCTTAGAGTGAAGCCCTTTGTATTGCATAAGTTGTACTTGAAAAAGAAATTTGTTACAGCATTTAAATTTGTGTTAGTTAATGTACACATATATAAAAATGAATGTGTGTTTGTACGCATGTTTGTTTGTTGGTTAGTTTGCTTGTACCTTATAGGCAGCTAACCCGCTGAAGCGATCTTCTTGAAATTTTTGCAGTATCTCTCTGTATGTCTGGAAGGACATACAAAGTTTATATTTAAATTAATCAAAAACCATCAGTCAAGGTACACCTTTCCAACGCATGTGATGGTTTGTAAACGGCTTAGTGGTTCTCGAGTGAATGAGTGAGTAAAATGACGAACATAGGACATCTTATTTTTATATACATACGAGTATATCAACTGTATCTCATTTTCTCAGCTTACGTAATTATAACGTCATTGCTTTGGTTCACGTAGAGGGAATTCAGCAATAATATAAATAAGGGTGGGAGAGACCTTGCGCGAAGCAGCTGTAGCATATGCTGATGATATTTATAGATCTCTTTGGTCGGACAAGATTGATTGGTCAAAAAGATTGAAAAATAATCGATGAAAATGGGTCTGGCAAGTTGCTGGTTTCAACAAACAGAGATTCCAGAAGACAGGGTCAAAGTGTGAACGTTGGTAACTCCACCTTGGAAAAGTGGATGAATTGTATTGTATTGTCTTGTATCGATCTCAGCAAGCAGCTTAAGAACAAAACTCTCTCACTATAAACGAAGATCAAAGTGTCCAAGACGCTGATACTATCTCAGTGGTTTACATGCGCTAGCATATGTAGCGATTCTTGGAGTCTTCGAGAGGAAAATTCTTCGTAGAATATATGGCTCGTTTGTTTTTTCCGGCTAGTATGGACATCGAATTAATCACGAACTGTATGGGCTGTATGCTGACATCGACGTCGTTTTAACGTTTGTGTTGGTTTGAACATGTCTTGTGTATGAATGAAGATGTAGTGGTGAGGGTGGCATGGTGAATTGGTTAGAGCGCAGGCATACAACACAAATAGCCATGGTTCGAATCCCAGCAAGGGACATAGCGAAAAAATTTGATTGCGGTTTCGAGTGTTTAATAAAGAGACTTCAACTTTCTTCCAGACAAGTCCATCTAAAGAAGCACCCTGACCGTCCAGATTTTCTCTGGCGACGATGACAAATATCTCATGAATGAACTGGAGAAAACGCCACTTACAGGAAAAAAATTACAATGCTAAGTAATGATCACCACCACTCAGCAAGGCTCTTCACCACTAAACACAATTGTATTGTTACCAAAATAAGAATACGTGAAAAGACAACGCACCACATCAGGGGCTGTATTGTTGTATTTTTTGTCTATTGGTTTGTGTCAAGGTTGATAATGTGTTACCCTAGTATTGCCGCACTGGTATGTGTATTTGACGGCATTGCCAATTCGACCATCTTTCCTACATGCTTAAAATTATCGGACATAAAACAGATGATGTGAGCGCGTTTGAGACAAACCGAACTTTCTAAACTGTAGGCAGTTAGATATATAAGGAGGCTGCTTTGCCAACGTCCAGATAGTTATCGTTTTGCAATCATAAAGTAAAATCGTGTTTAGCCGTAAATAAAAGTGTTGTGTAAGTGTATATTAAGTATATTAAAGCTATTCTCATAGCTTTGGTATTCTTGATATTTATCTTAAGTCCAACATTGCGAGCCAGTTTTTCCGGGTCATTTAATTTTGACTGCATGTTGGAGATCTTGTGTGAGAGTAGGCAAATATCATCCGCATAATCCAGGTTCTCGAGTTGTCGTGAGAGGCTTCATGTTATACCTCTCCTTTGTAAACAGACTTCGCTCATGATCTCATCGAATACGATGGTGAATAGTAGAGGTGAGAGCGAACATCCTTACTTTACTCCACGTTAGTATGGAATGGTTGGGTGATGCTCCCGTAGCAGTAAGAAGGAAATGCTTTGTGGAAGCCCTATGCTCCTAAGAGGATTAAAGGAAAAAAAATAAAGCAATATTGCCAACAGTGTTGCCAATGAACCTCTGAAAAAAAACGGATATATGGATTTCCCCTTGATTAGGGGTCTACGCCTATGTAAAACTCCTGCCGTTCTATGAGAAGTATATAGCTTCTTGGAGTGACAGTGAGGTTTTCAAAATCTGATTCCAAAAGTCACTTTTTCTTTGAACAGTTCTCTTAGTTTTATTCTGCTTTTATTTTAAACGGTTGTCTTGATGACACCTCCAATTATTATTTTTTTAATTTTCCTGACCAATATTCGTTAACGCCCCTCACTCTTATTTCCATCTGCCGCTTTTCATGATACCAAATGACTGCGTATTTATTTTTTTTTTTTCTTCTTCTTTTTGTATTTTGTGGTTTAAATGCGTATATTTTATTGGTATGTGGAGCTTTTTCACTCCCAACGTCATTATAATCATTTGGTTGAATTTGTTTCTTTGTTGCTTTTTTTTTGTCAAAATTGTTTTCTGTTTTTTTGTGTTTTAATTCACAGAAGGCTTAAAACATAAAAACCAGTGATAGTATTTGACCACCGCTAGGCTAGATAACATCTGCCATTATTGCTGACCATAATGAAAAGAAATAGGAAGAAAACCAAAAAAAAAAAAAAAAAACAACAAATTCCCTAACAGCAGTAACATTTCACAAATGTAATATACACAGTGGGAATAGAGAAACCCCATCATCTTCAAACACATTACCACCTCTATCTACCAAAAGCTAAAGCTACTGCTGCTATACCTTCTGTCTTTTAGTTTTTCTCTCTTTTGCTCTTTCGTTAAAAATGAAAATCTTTAACCATGACCAGGTTTGGTTTTTCTTTTTTTTATTCTATGAAGTGAAGAAAGAAAGGAATTTTTATCCACTTTATCCATAAAATATTATTTTAGTTTTTATTACAATTTCATGTTGTTTGTCTTGTCTTTTAAAAGAAATTATCGTTTTCTTAATTTTGTTTGTTTTTTTGTTTTTTTTTTTTTTTGTAGAAATAATTTTCGAAAATATTTTAAGGGAAGAGAAAAAAAATGTTAAAATGTTTATAACGTTTTAGCGGAAAACAGAGCTTGTTGAGAAAGCTTTACATTATTGATGACTAGAACTAATGTGTGTAGTGTTGTTATTCCTACATCACTAACATTTTCTATGTTAGCCCTCTAGTAGCTCATAATTGGCTTATTAGCTGTTGCGACAAAAGAATATTTTTGTAGTATAATACAAAAGACTTAAGACACAAACTCAAAATTTATATACAAGATTTATATACAAGTACGTGTTTTTTTTAAATTTCCCGTCACTTAACTAAAACAGCAACACTGTTCCTGTCAGCAGGCATCTGTCAGTTGACTCCTGCCAAAAATTGAGCAAATTGCTTCATTCAGTTTGTGCGTGAACGTCATTACTTGTGCTCATTGAGCATTATCTTTATGAAATCAATCGCTCAATCTAAGGCTAAACTTGACGAAAACTATGGGAAAACTACGCCATTAACGCCATTTGTCTTTAACAGCGTTCCACAGAAAATAGTCCAACGGTGTCAAATTGCAGCTTCTTGGCTGCCAAATGACATCACCATTTCAGCTAATTAAGCGGCCCTCAAACGTTTGACGTATTAAATCGATTGTGCACGAGATGTGTGGCAAGTTTCACTAATACTATGAAGAGCAGGCACAAAAAAAAAATCGGTTATCATGGTGCGATAGGTGTCTCAGTTTCACCGTCCAGATTTTCAAAAAAAATATGGGCTAATGATGCCTCCGCTGCTTAAACCGCACCAAGCAGACACTCGTAATGAGCGCATTGGCTTCTGTAAGAACACGCTTGAGTTTTCTGCGCCCCAAATACGGCAAAATTCCTTATTAGCGTACCCACCAAGATGAAAATGAGCTTCTTCTGAAAAGATGATTTTTGCAATTTCCGACCAATTATCTTTGCTTTGGAAATAAATTTTCAATAAGTCTCAACGTTGCTCAAGCGTGAATCGATTGATTTCATTCAGCGGAGATAATATACTGAATTTTGTGACAGAATAGAATGACATAAGCATTGCCAGATTCGAAATAACCGCTGGTCCAAATTTAATACGATAGATCGCTCAACTGCCAGGATTTCTACGACCCTGCGGATTCTTATCTCACAATATCACCAGATGGCCTTCTCAACTATAGTTATTGCTCATTTCGGACCCAATTCGGTCAAAAGATGTTAAAAATGGCTTTAAGCACTTATTGTTGAACGTTTGCAGTCTTCGTCGGGTGTTTTGAGTGGAATTCCAAGTGGTACAACCATACAGAAGTATTGATTTGACGCTGCTATTAAAGATCTTCAGTTTTGTCGTCGATGTCAGTTCAATCGACACGTTATTTGCAGGATATATACTGAGCAGAGATTGAATTGTTCATTCGGATCTCAATATTCTTATTAGAACCACCGACTTATGGTATTGCCCAGATATGAGAAACCTGCTACATTCTGGATTTTCTGCCCCACAAGTGTGAGTGATGAGGCGTTGCTTGTGGCAAAACGCATTAATTTGGTTTTTCCTGCTTTAATTTTCAATTCCCACTGAATATCCTCAGAACAAACAAAAATCGTCTGCGTAATCTATATCATACAGAAATTCTCTCATGCTCTAGCGGATGCCATGTGGTGCCATGGAGTTTATCTTCTAGGCTAGAGTCCTAACGAAGTAAAAATAGCGTGGGAGACAGAACACAGTCATGTTTTACTCCTGTGTTCGTCTCGAAGGGGGCACATTCATTTCCTCTATATCGTAATCTGTTCTGCCTGCGGATTAGGTCTATAACTTTCGGCGGTACTCCCTTGCTGCTTAGAGCATCCCTCAGTGCTAGTCTGGATACGGTAACGAAGGCGCATTCAAAATCTTCAAAAATCTTGCTGTTGTATTCATTGGATTGCTTGATGATGATTCGCGCCGTAATTATGTGACCTGCACAAGATTTTTTCAGCCTGAATCCTCTCTGTTCCTTTCGGAGCATAGTTTCCACTGGTGGGGGTATGCAATTTAGTATCAGGGTTTATAACACTTTGTTAATTACATTCAGCAGCGTTATACCCCTCCAGTTATTACATAGCCTGAGTTCTCTCTTTTTCGGAATTGTAACTATAACACTTTCCTTCCAGCACTCCGGAATTAATTCTTGTATTAATACGCATCTGACTATGGGTATTATAGCCTCAGCAATGGGCTCGCCACAATACTTTAATAATTCCGAAAGAATGTTGTCGGGACCGGAAACTTACGAGCTCTTAAGATTGAAAAATGTCCACAGTATTTCGGAGAATATTGGGGATGCGGTCGAAATTTCTCTCCGTGGGCACTCAGTAGCTCTATCGGGGAATTAAAGAAGTCACACCAACGTGTAAATTGTTCTCTAGGGAAGGAGATACTATATCATTACCATTTTCATCCTTAATTACATCGATCGTGGGTACATGCCTTCCTCCCAGCTGTTAAAGGCGCCGTTTACACCTCGCAGGTTAACTTCAATAATAAAAAAGGGGTTACTGAACTTAACTTTACTGGTCCGTATAAGTACAGAAGATGTCGAACGTTTTGGATGCCAAGTTAAAGTCTCTACACCCAAAACAATTCAAAAAATTCATGATATGCTGTTGACAGATAGGGCATTGAAAGTGCAAGATATTGTGGGAGCCATTGGCATCTCACATTGCTCTGTGGTTTCAATTTTGAATTATCACTTGGGTATGAGAAAATATTTCTGCATGATGGGTGACGCGTTTGATCACAACCGAGCACAAACGCTATCGTGTGACAACTTGGTAGGAATGCTAGGCATTTTTCAACCGCAATATGGACGAACTTTTTCGCCATTTCGTAACCGTAAAAGAAACACAGATCCACAACAACATACCAGAGGTTTTATTGTGGTCAGTGCCAAACTAGGCCAAGTTAAGTTTGTCAGCACACGTTCATGGCGACCGTTGGCTGAAATGCACACATTTTATTCCACATCGACTACCTTCAAAAGAGTAAAACAATTAATGGCGAATATTATACCTTTTTATGGGCTCGATTTCATTATGCTTTGAAAAAAGAATGACCGCATATTTTCAAGAAAAAATGTGTTTTTCACTAGCACAAGGTGCAGTTTTGAAAAATCCATAAATTAAGCTAAGAATTCTTCCCTCATCCGCCCTATTTTCCGGTTTTAGCCTCGAGTTACTATTTCTTATTTCAAACCTAAGGAATAGATTTAACACCAACAATGAAATCATGCACAAACAGTACTTATTTTGATGAAATCGACAAATCTGGGAAGGAAAAAAATTGGAGAAACAATGAACAAATAGAGTTCAAAGGAGACTATGTTCAAAGGAGACTATGTTGACAATTTAAATGACTTTTTATCCAAAAACCTGATTTTTTCAAAATATTGTTTGCTTTCTTATTAAAAAAAAAGTACTTTTTTATCTCTCAATTCTTCCCTGTATTGCTAATCTAATTTAATTTTCTTTACGATTAGCCCCCATGGTATTAAATCATTACAAAGGAATGTTTTTGTTGCATATTTTTTTAGAGTTGATACGCTTAAAAAACTCCACATATCGCACACACATAATAGTACCGACACAAATATTTCACAAATTTGGTACATATTTTTCTTTAAGTGAAATAAGTAGAAGAAGAAAAAACAACACAAAGTTGGGGAAAAAACATCATAATATAATATTAAAACAACAACGAACACAAATAAAAAAAAGTACGCATAACTTTAATGAAAAAAGAAAAAATTAAATTCCAATGTTGGCCAACCAATGTAGAAAAACGGCTCTAAACACACTTTGCTTATACGATAACCGACACTCCACTGCTCCTGCTAAGAAATACCTGGTTTAAGACTATTTATTTGTATCTTTGTATCTGATATACAATATACTATATATACGCATACTGTGTGTAGTACATACGCTTATACAATAAAATTTCATTCCATCATACAATTGTTACATTGAATCGGTACCACCTGTGCTTTGTTTTAGTCTCTCTACCAGCTTTTGTTTTCTTCCTTCTTTTCATTTATTCATGTTGTGTTTATAAGACTTCTAAGATATCGATTGAAAATGAAAAGAAACAAAACAACAACAACAACAACAACTACAACGACAACAAAACCGGGTTTAAACTAAAATTTACTCTACTCTAGTATTTGTTTGTAAATATTTTAAATTGTGTACAGTGGCTACTCTATAATTAAAGCTATATGAAGTGTTCTCTTACACCTGTCTAATATAAAGAGTCTTTACTTTAGTTTGTGAGTTAAGCTACCACAAGATACGCATCAGTTTTTATTTTGATTGTGGTTTTGCTCTCAGATACTTAGTTTTAAAATTGAGTTTTTGGTTCGTACAGGGCCAAAATCTACGTAAAACCATACTATGTTAAGGCCTTTCACAGGCTACATAAAAGTATGTATGATACACCAAAAAGCGAGAGAGAGAGCAGAAATGTAGCACATAAGGTACGCAAAATAGTTTCGCTGGATAAGTTCGTGACTTTTCGTGTTACCAACAAACTAAGACACTGCGCATTACAGACCAATTATACTTCATGTAATGGTTTACTTAAAAATATCAATTGCCAATTGTAATTAAACCGTAATTAAACCCCAACTACATTTTGTCATTGGCAATTTGTAATGTAATTGCAAAATTATATCGGATGAGCCACTTAAAAGTTTAAATTTACAAATGCAATAAAACAAAAACGGTTCGAAATTTTGCCAAATTTATTGTTTGTTGTGAAGTACAGTTGTTCTGGTTGGAAATGAAATATTATTTCATCCATACGGCTGCCGCGGCTGGCCTCGGTGTCAAATCGCAGCTTCTTGGCGGCCAACTATGTCGGCTAATAAAAAGATCATCAAACGTTTGACTCGATAAGTCGATTGTGGCATGAGATGTGTGGCAAATTGCACCATGCTGTTGAAACCAAACATCGTTCACATCAATACCATGAAGAGCGGGCACAAAATTCGGTTATCACGGTGCGATAGCTGTCTCCATTGATAGTAATAGTTGCGCCGTCCTCATTTTCAAAAAAATATGGACCAATGATGTCTCCGCTCACTAGCCGCTCCAAACAGTCACTCGTAATGGGTGCATTGGCTTCTGTAAGACCACGTTTAAGTTTTTTGGGCAGCAAATACGGCAATTTTGTTTATTAACGTACCCATAAAGATGAGCTTTTTTGGACTTTGTTTTGCAAATAAATTTCCAAAAAATCCTAACGTTGCTTAAGCCTAAGTCGATTCACTTCGTCCAGTGAAGATAATATACAGAATTTTGTGACAGAAGAGAATGACATAAGCGCTGCCAGAATCGAAATAACCACTGGTTCAGATTTAAACCGATAGATGGCCCACCCGATATGTCGTTGAAATGATATTTTTTATATAATTTGCTAGATAATTTCATGGCACTTATTTTTTAAATACGATTTCCGGCATATGTCCGCCGCGGCTACGATTTACATGGTCCACTCGATCAGTTCAACTTTTAACTAATTTTTCCTATAAATGTGGTCATATGGCGTTAGTGGTGACTAGAATATTGGCTTCCGATGCTTTAAGAGTTGCTAGTTTGTCGACATAAATCAATGACTTAACGTAGCCCCATAGAAAGTAATCCAGAGGCGTTAAATCGCACAACGAGGGGCCAGTGAACAGGACCACTTCTAAAAGTATAGTTATCACCAAATTGATTTTACAATAAACGATTGTTAAGTACGGTGTATGGCAAGCTGAACTAAATAATAATGTAATAATAAATTCCAGTCGTTCCTAAAAGGAGCATATGGCCTCAATGAATTCCCTGAACATTTCTCTGTTTTGTGCTAGCGCCTTCACTTCTCTCTAACTGGCTGGGCGTCCTCTTCTTCTATTCCCCTGTGGATTCTAATCTATGGCAATTCTATTTATTAGAATCATTCGATTGCCTTCTAAGAACGTGACTAATCCACCGCCATTTGCGACTCTTTATCTTAATAATGGTTCTTGATTCGTTCTACGCCAAAACGTATGGTTAGACACAGTTATCGACCAATAGATGCCCAGGATCCTGCGAAGACAGCAGTTCACAAACGCTTGCACGTTTTTCATTTCGCGAGCTGCAGCGTTTCACGTTTCACAACTGAATACTTGAATACCACAATTTTCGTACGTAACGATAATATGTAAGATTTCCAAATTGACCTTAGACGGACAAAAGTTTGACTAGCTTTCTTCAAACTGATGTCCTAATGTCCGCGCTCGAACCTCCGTTTGCGGATGTAATACATCCTACGAAGCAGAATTGATGGACGTCCTCAATTTTCTCAGTGCCAATAACAAATAATTCCCGGGATGTCGGATTAATACTAGGGAGATCGAACGGTTATTATTCGACCGGTTTTAACAGTTTTTTTTTTTTGGTTTTGTCAAATACGATTTTTTCAAAATCTTTATTTTTTGAATACCGAATAAATCCATTAATTCAACACGAATAATCGGTTATATATATTAATTATAATTTATATACGTTTTTACATGTATTTTTTTATTGAAAATATGCACATCGTTTAACTATTTGCAGAAATTCAATTATTTTTGTATATATGACAACCTTGAACGTCTCGCAAAGAACGTGAAAACCAAGGTAGATCGAAAAAGATATGCACTCTTGAGCGAAAAAACCTTTTTTCATCTCCTGTAAATAAATATGGATTTTTATATATGCATATTGATCAAATAGACTCATTGAAAGACCACAAGACCACAAACGCTGGTTCCGAACGGCAGATGTGTCAGTTAGTGAAGTTTTTCACAGCGTAAATACACATAACCAATCGCTAGTAATGTTATGAGGTGATATCGCTGTTGAAAATTGTCAGATGGTGTGGCCTGAGATTTAACCGACGACTTCTTGGTTGAAAGGTGGGTTCTTACCTAATATACCACAGTGACACATACACTATTAAATACGTGGTGCATAAATTTACATACAGTGCTACTCGAAATCTAAGCAAATTTTCTTGTCGAGGCAATTAAGGACTCGTACATTACAAATAGATTTATTCAAAGTATTTAATTTCTGTTATCTTAGGCACCTAAATTACAACTCTAATAACAAACCCTTAATTCCATTTTCTACCAAGTAATATAACAACAAAAACGAAAGTTGGTCCTTGTGTAGCTGTTCGAAACTTAAGCAACTTTCAGTACTTTGTGTAATAACCTTTATTTTTTATGGAATTATTGTTAGTATTGATGTTCACTTTAATTTTAAGCTCTCCATCAGCTTCTACTCATTTTTAAAACGACGTGGTCCAGCTCTGCTCTTCAAAAATTAGGAACAATTTTATTTAAGTAAAAGAACCGGTTAACCGGTTAGTTGAATTATTATTAACCGAAAACTGTTTTTTTTAAATGATACTTTTCGAATTGTTCGAAATCCGGTTTTTTTACGTAGAGTTTCAGTCTTCGCGACATTTATTTCAAACCTGCAGCTTCTGCTGCCATTCTTATTTTACGTAAATTTGTTACAAGATTTCCTGTGCGATCGGAGAGGGCTTTCTCAAGGATTGCGTCCAGAACTATATTAAATAGTAGTGGTGACAGGACGCACCCTTGCCGGACTCCACTCCCACTTTTATGGGTCCGCTTAATAGCTTCCCATGTCTAACTCTGCAAGATGCATTGCATTATAAACCTTTAATTATAATAAACCTCCATATCGCCTCATGCTTTAGTTTATTAAAGGCTTTTTCGAAATCCATAAAGCAAAGATACAATAGTGAGCGCCACTCCACAGATTGTTCTGTAATGATACGGAGAGTATTTACATGGTCTATAGTTGACTTTTGTGGTCTGAATCCAGCTTGCTTTTGTCTCAAAAGTGGTGTTACTCTTTCGGAAATTCTTTTGAATATGATTTGAGCGATAGCCTTGTTAGTCATGCATAGCAGCGTAATACCCCGCCAGTTATTCGGGTTTGTAAGGTCTCCCCTTTTCAGGATATTTATCACCGCAGCCTCAGCAAGTTCAGCAGGTAGATTGCCGTCGTCCCAAAATGTTCGAATAATTGGGTAAAGTACTGTAGCACTGATAAGAGGATCGTATTTTAACAGCTCTGCAGCTATTCCATTCACACCGGGAGTTTTGTTATTTTTGAGGCTGCTTATAGAGCTCGCTTAGAGATCTCCTGGATAGTTGGGCAGACAGTCGGGACTCGCATGCGCATTCATACCGTACAGGTTGATTATTTACTGCCAGCAGATTACCATAATGAGCAGCTCAAATCTCAACTTGATCCTTCATTGTCGTCGCAAACTCACCATTTGGCCTTTTTAGGGGTTTGCATTGTTGTGTGGCTAGTTGTCATATTCCTAAGTGACCTGTACAAATCGCCAGTACGATAGTTCTCAGCAGCGCTGTCAAAATACAAAAAAATATCCAGGTGATATATAGGAAATTTTGTTCCTAAACGTTTGTTTGTACTCGCATCAAAATCGGTCAAGTCGTTTTAAAGTTATGATGAAATAGATTGACATAACTACCATATTTTAGGCGAAAAATTTGCCACGCCCATAAAAAAATTTCAGCCCGATAGAAAAAAGCTGAAAACAGATTTGAATTCAGCGCATCAAAATCATTATATTTAATAAAGTTTTACTTAAAGGCGAGACATTTTTTTGTTTTTTGTAGACCAGTGTTATCGATTAAGTTTTTCGATAAACTGTTGTCAATGGTTGATATCTGCTCGATAATGTTGATTTTAAGCTCTTGAACTGTTGTGGGCTTAATGCTGCACATTTTCGATTTCAAAAAACCCCACAAATCTAAAGATGTCAAATCGCACGATCTAGATGGCTAAGTTACCCCTCTTCTACGAGAATAAGGCAATTTTCGAACAATTCTTTCAAAAGATCCAAAGTTTCTCTTGCTGTGCGACAAGTGACACCATCATGTTGAAACTACATATTCTCTACGTCTAAATCATCAATCTTCAGTCACAAAACACTTCGGTTCATCTCCCTGTAGCAACTTCCATTTTCATTTTCAAAAAAATATGGTCCGATGATTTCTCCGGACCACAAACCACATCAAACCGTAATTTTTTGTCGATATAATGGTTGCTCTAGGATAACTCTTGGATTCTTTTTACCCCAAATGTGACAATTCTGCTTGTTAATGTAGCTATTGAGCTGGAAATGAGCTTCGTCGGTGATTATTTTGTAAAAAAAAAATCTCATTTTCTTCTTGCTTTTCAATGGCTCAAGGAACGAATTGCCGACGTAATTCGTGGTCTACTGGTTTTAATTCCAGGATCTTATAGGCCCCTAAAATGGAGTTCACAATGCAAAATGTTAAAAAATGTGAATCGTTTGATGCTAATTTGCTGCAAAAGATCACAAATGGATGTTTTTGGATCTTATTCAACACTTCTGCTCATAGTTGCTATATTTTTGGTTGAACAACCACTACGTTGATAAATTCTGTTTCTGTTATCATGAACGGAACCAGTTTCTTCAAATTTCTCAACCACCAGCTTGATGGCACGATTTGTGGAGCATTTTCTCTACCGAATTTTGTTTTGAATTTCCAAATTACATTTTGAAAACTTTTGTCATTTCAAGAAATATTTTAATAATAAAAACACGTTGTTCCTTCGTCTAATTTTCCATATTAACTAAACGGAATGGATTTAGAATCCGAAAATAAGTATTTCGAATAAAAATTACAAGTAGAAAAAAATGCCTGCCAAATCAAAATGATACCTCAATTTTGGACACCCTTTAATAATTGATAATTAGTCACTGCAAACTTCAAATTACGTTTAATTAGAACTCTAATTAATTACAAAATGTGCTTGAAAGCGTTCTACTTTAGTAAGCTGTATATTTTGTTACTGAAAACTTAAAGTTTGCAGCTTAAAGTTTGTTTTAGATTGCAATTGAAAGCAAACAATTGCATTAAGTTTAAGGAAAATTAAAACGTAAACCGAATTTCGCCTTCTGAAAGCAGGGTTGGTAACCCACTGGGTAACCCAATTAAGCCCACCAGAGTTTTATTGGGTATTATAACGGGTATTACACCCGGGTTTTTCATTTAAATCTTTTCGTAGCTTATTTATAATAAAACTAAGTATATCTACGTATTGGGAGTATAAATTAATTTCATCTGTTATTTTTATCTCAAAATTTATAACGAAGTAACAAATTAATCAAAATAAAAATTTGTCAAATTACTGTTTACATTCTTTCCCACCTCTGAGTCAATTTTCGAATCCAGTTTCAGAAAAACTTATCATCTTTTCAGGCGATTCAACTTTGAAGGCAATTTCTGACAATCGTTTGGCAACATTTGCGATATGAGGTCGATCGTTGTCATTCAAAAGAATAATTTTATCACGTCTCTGTATTCCGGCCGTTTTTCTCATAATGAACGATTCAAACAAAGTAATTGCAGTCAGCTTTAGCAACACCTCCTTGATCCAACCAAGAGTGCAAGATTGCATTATAAATACTAAAACAACGTAATAAAACCCGGTGGGCTGGGGTTTTTTTGCACCTGGTTTTTGCTAAACTTCTGAAAGAAAGAAAAACTAAGACATGATGGCTACCGTAGCTAATTAAAAAATTACTCACAATCAACTACAAGAGCAACTATGTGACGGATAACGATATTTTTGAGGCACTATATAGCATGAAACATGGACCCAAAAAACCACGGCCACAGTACCATTAAAACAATACACCCATCTTCATTTGTGTTGGGGCTTCTCAGAAGAAGAAAATCGAATGGTATAAAGTATTGTTACGTTTTAACCCTTTTAAAAAGCCTGAGTTCGTTTAAATTGCGTTAAAATAAAATAAACAGCGCTTTATTTTGTTGTTGTTACAATTTTATTTATTCCACTATAACTTTTATACACACAAATAATACCACAAATTCGATAATACAACACTTCTTATTTTCGCTTTAATACTTTATTTATTTACAGCCAAAGGATAACTAGCTCACCAACCACCAATGCGCCATCTTTTTATAGTATTTCATTATTAGTTTCGAATGTTCTAGTATAGACACGAATCTTCGATTTATATACGTTAATTCAAATGGTCTAAAATTATAAACACAAAAATTAATCGAACTGGCAACTCCGTTAGACATGCGGATGGTAGCATTCTTAATTAGTACAGGTAATTATGGCAGTTATTAAGCCTTGACACAAGCCAATAAATTTTATAAAAATAAATCCCTGATGCGCGGAATTTTGTCTTCAGCATTTTCGTTTTCGTAGCAGTATTAAAGACTTTGTCATCTTTAAAGTATAGCCTTTATTGTTCTCCTTCACTCCTCTAGGGGGCATATTGGCTGTCCACAAAGTATTCATTACTTTGATCAACTTCTAGTAATCAAGTTGATTTTCAAGCTAAGCAGCTTGTATCTCACCTCCATATGATTAAGTAGTGGTGAAGATCCTTGCTAAGTGGTGGTAGTGATCCTTACTTAGCATTATAATTTTTTCCCAGTGGGGGCGTTTTCTCCTGATCAATCGTCTGACGTTTGTCATCATCGCCATAGGTAAACTGGAAGGTCTGTCAGGAGGCTTTTTTAGATGGATTTGTCTGGAACAAGGTTGAAGTCTCTTTATTAATATTTATTTTGTCATGTTCTCTGCTGGGATTCGAAACTCGGCCGTTTGTGTTATATGCCCGTACTCTTACCTCGACCACGCCACCCTTCATAGTATAGTTAAAGCTTATTATAGACTGCATGACATGTCTCATAGAACTAGGAATTCACGACATGGTTCCGCTACGTTAAATCTCGGATCATGAGAGCCACAGTAAAAAAGAAAGATCTGATTGTTTGGGGGACAGAGGAACTCAACGTATTTTCATAGAGCCTGAGCCATTTTTCAGTATTCCTGTGGGATATTCAAGAGATAGGGGGGACTTCTGGCTTGAGGAAGAATTTAATCGACTTTGGAGGAGTGCCTGCGATATAAGACAGGCGAAGTTTATCTCTATTTCTCCCAATAAGAGCGAACTTAAAGTACTAAGGTCTATTTACCGAATATTGTGGTCTTAGATACCATCAACATATTTTGAGAAATGTTGAAATGTTATTGTGCCATGTATATGGAAATACCTGAACACGTACTTTGTAAGTGCCCAGCTATTTCAAGCCAGAGCATGAGGGTCTTGAGCGATGCTGTGATAACTCCAAAGGGGGCATTTCGTCTCTCAGCAAATGTGATAACAGGCTTTATTTGTCACCTTAATTTGTCACTTTTAATTTGTTTACATAGGGCTACACAAACGATCCTTCGGTAACACTACAAGCCTGCTACCTCCCCCAAATTTTTTTAAGGTTTTTTTTGCTCACTTTAAGGCGATTCCTTAGAAGTCGGGCAAAAGATCCTTCGGCAACATAACAAGCTCCGTAAGTCCGCCCCATATTTCTTAAGGTTTCTTTTCCCTGACTTTAAGGCGATTCCTTAGAAGTCGTAGAACAACAACAACAATTGATGGCAAATAAAAACCGCTTACAAATGCACACTAAAACAATATGGCAGTAACTATATAGCAACAATAACAGATAATCACATATACAGATATACAACAACGCAACTTGGTAAATTGGTTATATAGAATAAGCAACAGCAGCAACAACTCAAATAAAAGAAATTTTTTGTTAAAGAATAATACGGAGAGTATGTGCGCCAAAAGCTGTGCATCTGGAATGCGATCAGTGACGATCGGTATGTGTTGATTGGAATTTTTTTTTAAGTTTTATTTTTATTGTTGCTGTTGTTTTAAATTTTAATGTTCCTTTGTCTTATATTGTTGTTGTAACTTTTTAAAATATTTTCTTCGTTTTTTTGCTTCTCTTGATTGAATTATTTTTATTACCTACCCGAAGTAGTTTGAACTGTTCGTATGTCTTATACATTTGTTGGAATAAATTTTTATTTCATACATTCGTATGTACATATGTATGTGCATACATGTAGTCAGTAAGTCAGCCAGTCAGTCTCTTATTAATATTATTTTTATGACTGAACCAATAACAACTACAATAGTTATAACAAAAATTTAATGATACTTACAGTTTACTTTGGAATTGTATTTTGTATGACTGCATATGTTCATAAAAATATTGCCGAAAATAAAAAAATTACACTGAAAAAAAATAAACAAATATAAAGTCAAGTTAAAATTAAATAAAATAAATTAAATATATATAAATAAATAAATAAAGCGAATTTGTATTTGTACAGTTTTTATTTCCCAAATTAACTTTATACAGTATCCAACTTATTTAACTACCACCTAATGCACAAATTTATTCAATACTCAACTCTTAGTACGATTTCACTCTATGACTGCCAAATTATAGTATAACTGACTGACTAAGCAGAATTCGGCGCTTTTTACAGTAAATTATCATCAGTTTTGATTGTTCTAGTACATTCCACAACCTACTGTTCAGTTTCCGGTAAAATTTGAATTACATATTCGACTTATAGAGATATTGGTAGCACTGCTCAAATAAATATAGCCTTGACAGAATGGCCGTAGCATTGACACCAACCAATGGAATAACTTTCCTAATAAAGATTATAGTTTAAAATATTAGCGTATCTTTTTAGGTATTTTTATTTTCGTGACACAGCCACCTACTTAAGCCTATTCGTCACGAATAAGCTTATTATCCTTCTTCCCATGGCTTGCCAGGCGTTCTAGATGTACATCTTTCATGTTTGATTAGAAGTTATTGTTCTTCTGTATCCTGTAGAAAACATCGTTTTACCTTTTGATTACTTTGTAAGGCCCATCCTAGTTAGCTTGCAGTATGGGAGATAAATCTTTCTTCCGCTTTGGTTTGTAAAGTGGAACCAGTTGTTTCTCATGGAAAGCCTCAGTATTTGTTGCTCTATCATGCCTGGCTTTCAATCTATCACTAGAGGTTTCTAGTTGTGTGGGTTAGGTCCATCTGCTGATATTTCTTTGCGGGTAGGCCGTTTATCTTTTCCTTTGCTGCTACAATCTTTGCCAGTATTCGGTCTTTTCTCTGAGCCATTGACCAGTCCTTGTTGGTGGCTCTACGTAATTGCCGCATGTTGATAATGGTCTGGTTGGCAAGCCTTATCACTTATTTTATTCATGCCTGATTGTCAGTCGAATTCACTTTTTCCACTCTGGTAACCAGCTTATTATGTTTGAGTGTTTCTGATTTTCTATAGGCACAGTTTTCCCATTTGTCATGACTCCATGATGACACAAATCTTGCACTTGTGAGCGCCGCTCTACAATGTCTTTGACAATGACTGCTCTTGCCGCAATTTTGGCATCTCTCTTTTGCCCTCTATTCCTTTTCAATCAAAAGCCGCTCTACCACATCTTTAATCACTTTCATAAAATCTTCTATCGTAGTCACGAAGCGCGATAATGCTACCCGCTTTGTGTAAATGCAGCATAGATATTACTCGAGCGGTCACCTGCCTGAGTACGAATGCCACAGTTTCTGCAAAGGTTGCCTTATCAGGTGTACCGGTATAAAGGGAGCGTCAAAATACAAATGTGTCCATAGGGAACATTTATTGTGAACGAGCCTTATTTTTTTTTTTTTTTTGTGTTGGAAACAGAGTTGGCAAAAACCTGAATTTAAAAAAAAACCCAACCCATCAGGTTTTATTGGGTTTTTTGATGTTTTTTGGGTTTTATATCTGCTTCCAAATTTCTTTCAAGTAGACATTATTTTTTGTTTGTTTATACAATCACGTTGTGTTAGTATTTGTAGTGCAATTTTGCACTCTTGATGGGATCAAGCTAGCATTGCGTACTATGAGCTGCTTAAGCTCGGTGAGCAAAGCAGCCTGCAATTACTTCGTCTAAATCATGTATTACGAGAACAACGGCCGGAATATAAAGACAGACATGATTTAATTATTCTTTTGCATGACAACACCCGACCACATGTCATACAAGTTTTAAAACAATTATTAGAAACGATCAAATGCCACATCTGCCGTACATTGTTTCGACGGCTGTTGCGACGGATACAATATACTCACACCTCTTTAATGTATAATTTCGCTATAACGGCCTGTTTGAAGTAGGGAACACATTTGCTTTAAACGCAAATTACCTCGTTCTACGGTTTAAAACCCTTACAAGAAGTGTAAGGGAAGCAAACGCAACACATGATCATCTTGCTTAAAAGAATTTCGATTTACGAACAAAATTTTCATAAACTATCTATGCCGTATGGAGAGGTACGAGCTTATGTTTTAAGATGTCACCGAATCACTTCTCATCTTGTTTAAAAGAAATTCGATTTACGAACTACATTTTCATAAACTATCTACGCCGTATAGAGAGGTACGAGCTTATGTTTTAAGATGTCACCGAATCACTTCCTTTGAAGAAATAGAAAATCGGCTTCGAAGTTAGAGTGCCTTAAAAGACGATAAATTTTTCTGAGACGGAATTTGGAAATTGGCTCAGAGCAAGGGATAAGATGTAAGCAGTGATTTAATAAATTTGTTATTTCATTATCTTTTTGAGCTCAAAAACGGAACAAATAAATTTGCAGTCCCAATACGTAAATTACACTTATTTTTGTTGTAAACCCTGGTTTTCTTAAATATAATACCCAATTAAACCCACTTGGGTTTTATTGGGTTACCCAGTTGGTTGCCAACAATTGTTGGCAATGACATCTGTCAAACATATCAAGTATATATCAAATCAGTAAACAAACAACATTATATTTTTTCATCGTGTTAAGAATGGCGAATTTTGTACCAGATAATGATGATTTGCGGAAAGCATAAATTTTTTGTTTTCATCTGCAGAAAATGGGCCACAAGACACGGCAAGGTATTATTGCAACATGACAATTCACCTGCATACAAAGCAAAACTGGTTTGAATACAATCAAAGCTTTAGGCTGGGAGTTGCTATCCCACCGGCCGTACTCACCAGACTTGGCTTCTTCCGACTACTATTTGTTTTCATCGATGGGACACGTATTAGCTGAGCAATACTTCGATTCCTAAAAGGAAGTCAAAAATTGGGTGACTATTTGGTTGGCTTCAAAAGACGAATAGTTTTATTGACGTGGAATCCACAAACAAACCCTCATTTCATACCGATACACTTGGTACATATATTTAAATATTTTATTAAAATTAAAAATGATTAAGTCCAGATAATTTTAAAATTTATCTGGAGCTGCTTAATTGTGGTAGTCCTTGAAGCTTATATTTGGATGCAAATTTACCCGGCACTTCAAACATCCGCATTCGGTTTTTGTCACCGCACTGTGAACAACCATACCGAGTGAATAGTTTTTCTCTTTATTAAATGATCGATGCGATCATACCTAAGTCTTACTTGCGCCACAGAAGTCAGAATATTACCGGGATTTTGATGATTTTATTTCACCAATCTGGAATCGTATACCCGTACTTGGAAAATAAATTGCGATATTAAGGACTTTCTCTCATATTTGCGATAAAGACAATACGGTTTTATGCATTTACCATAGCTACACCGACATCGTTTGTTAATAATAGCCAATAACACTTTTTTTGGTCTTAACCCATATGTGTTAATTGTCTATGGCGTTGTCGGAAAGATCCACATGTCCCGTGTGATAATTACAGAGGTTGACTGACGTTACCGTCTACTATGAGAGAGGCCTACTTATCCGAAAGAAGAGTAAGTTTGAGCCATTCTGATTCGATACACTAGCGTGTGGAATTAGCGGATACAAGTAGCCTACGTGAGACGCCTAACACCAATACTTGTAACTGCACCTTATCAGTCTTGCTTTAATAAACGTTCTGCATAAATTTCGGCAACCATTTGCTCATCAGCGGAAAGATTGTGGGAGTATACTCTAAATGGCAAAAAATTTTCGTTTATCAAATTATTCGAACAGTTCGGATCCAAGGCTGAGCTATCACAAACATGTAAAAATTATTTGATCCGTTTGAATTTATCTCTTGAAATACATTGTTTCATCATCGCACATTTACACTGGTAGAAAAACCGTCATAAGGCTGATGTATTGTAATATCAGAACTATGATAAGTGTCTCTGTTTTTGACCACATACCACTTTTCATCATTGTGGTATCAGCCTTAATTTCACTTGACTGGGCTAAAAATTGAAATTACGTCATCAGTAAAATGACACATCGGTAGAAGTTACAATATAAAAAAATGACATCAGTGAGATGACTCCGAACATCTGAGAAAGCACTCATCGGGCTCAATTTAATGACAAACTGTTATCAATGCAAGGATACTCATTCCAATTGAATGAGAAAAATAAACGATTTAGTGACACATTAGCATCGGAGATATCATTATTTGTTATATATTTACTGACAAAACGCCATTAATGCAATGACACAATAACATATATACGTTTAATACAAAATGTCATCAATAGAATAATGTTTTTATATAAATTTGATGACAAAATATCACGAAAACCATAATATACGAAAAATAAAATTAAAATATAAAAAAATTATTTTATTTACGAAAGAAAAAATTTGATTTTTCATGTCCCAAGAACTAAAATAACTTACACTATTGCGGACTTTTCTTCAAAAATTATTCCGCTACTTGGTTTTCAAGCAACTGCAGAGTTTCATTTATAAATATAAAGGTATCCTATGAGGCAAGCACAGTATGTCTTTTCCTTACCCATTTGAAAATTACGTAAAGTAGGCACAACAGTAGCTTTAAATAAGTATTTTTGGAATGTATAAAGTAAATATTATCTTTTGTAATTAAATATTTACCATCATCAAGGTCGTCTATATTGATGCAATCCATCATTTGCTTAAAATTAGCATCGCGGGTCTACGAGGTTTATTGTTATTAACATTATTATATTATATAATTATTAACACCGCACAAAACGCAACTAAATGAGAAGAAACAAAGCACGTTTCTTTTTTATCAGAAATTCTGTGGTTGTTTATTGCGACATATAGTATGATGTCAAAGTGTCATTAATTAGAAGACGAGTTGACATCATTTTAGTATAAAAAAAAAAATTATTTTGTAACTGAAATGATGACAAACGTACACTCAAGCAAGGTCATTTTTATATATGTAATTTATCATCTATAAAATACCTCTTTCGATGATGACAAATACCAGACGAATGATCTGGAAAACACGCCACCTACTGGGAAAAAATTACAATGCTAAAGTAAAGATCACCACCAATTAGCAAGGGTCTTCACCACTACACAAAATCATAGGGAGGATGCTACAGTGGATTAATCATCTACTTAGCTTGAAAGATCAAATTGGTTAAGGAACTGAAACAAAGCAATGGATGCTTTGTGGAAAGCCAATATGCTCCCTAGAGGAGAGACGGAGAAAATTATTTTACAGTTTATTATTTTCGACAAATGAAATAATTAATAAATAAAAAAAAAAGTAGTTGTAAAATTTTTTCAGGATTTGACTCTGAATTTACATCAATATCCCGGTAGCGAACGTCATAGTGAATTATCGTGACTAACGCTGACCGTGGTAAGTCATCACATGACTTTTTAAAGTAATTGTCCAAATTTATACATGACAGAAGTTTATTTTGCCTTTCAGGCATCCATTTATTAATGAGCCCTAACAGACAATATTATCGCGAAACATTCGGGAAACGTCGTTCATCTTTTAGTCAACTTACAATAGTTTATTTCATATTTATGTCATTGTCACGATAATTCATCAATGAAATTTTTCATTTACGGTCAGTTTATAAAGGGTCCGCCAAATAAATTTTTTTTTTTTTTTTTTTGAAAATGCTATAAAATAAACTACTGAATATTTTCTCAAATTTCTTCTTTTATTTGAAAATACAATCCTTCCGGTTAATAATGGAAAATAACTTCATTCAAATGGCTGCCTCAGCTGGCCATGCAGTAGCCTACACGATCGGTCCAATTTTTAAGCACATTATCAATTGTGTGCAGCTTTATTTCACCAATGGCTTCACGAATATTGTCCTTTAAATCGTCAATTGTCTCTGGCTTGTTGGCGTAACACTTCAACGGTGTCAAATCGCAGCTCCGAGATGGCCAAACGACATCAGCTCTGCGGCTGATAATGGGATCTTCAAAAACAGGGCGCAAAACATCGTGTGTAGCTTCGGCTGTATGGCACGTAGCGCTGTCCTGTTGAACCCAAATATTGCTAATATCCTCCTCTTCAATTTTTGTGAACAAAAATTCGTTCATCATGGCCTGATAACGATCGCCATTGACTGTAACGGCCACTCCTTGCTCATTTTAGAAGAAAAATTGCCCAATTATGCCTCTGAACCAAAATCCGCACCAAACAGTGACTCGTCTTGGGTGTATCGGCATTTCAATGTATGCGTGCGGGTTTTCTGTGCCCCAAATGCGACAATTTTGCTTGTTTACATACCCGCCAAGATCAAAATGAGCTTCATCTAAAAAGATGATTTTTTGGCAAAATCGGCATCTTCTGTAAGTCGATCGCAGGCCCACTTAGCGAAGCGTATACACAACCATATTCGTTCAGCGGAAGGATAAAACTAATTATCTGTCAAATCAGACATGAGTTAAGTGTTACCATTCACGAAATAAGCACTAGTTGAAAAAAAACGTTAGAAGGCCTTTACAAAGGTCGATTTGATACTGATATTATGACGATGATTCATCGAATATCATAGTGACAATGTCTATCAAGCACGCCACCGGAAAAATTTTAAAATGCGACATCAGATTGATGTCAATGTAATCATAGCTTCTTCAGTACAAAACTAAAGGATGCCATCGGTCATCACGTCTATGTTACAATTCAGATGTTAGATGCATTTCTCTATGCGAGTAATGCCAAAAACCCAAAAAGTACTTTTTGTGTTGTTATCCCCTAATAAATATGTAAAATGGCTTTTTTAAATGCCTTATTTTTGTGGTTTATTGATAATAAGCTTGAATGTTAAAGTACCAAAATAATACTTTTCCCTGGTAAAGTACCAAAGGGTACAATATTTAAAATTTAGGTGCTTAGTCCTTTTACCAACATTTAGTTGGCTTTACTTTTAATAAAAATTGGTTGTGACCTTTATAATATATACTGTGTACGGCCCTGTTCTCTAGAATTTAGTCTTTATTTTAGTCTTTTAAAATACAATAAATTTAGACATTTTATACTTTTTTTAAACTCTTTTTAAAACAGATCAAAATTCTGAAAAAACAACAACAAAAAATCTTACAAAAAATAAAGTAATACGCGTCAAAAAAGTGAAGAAAACAAGTGTGTTAAAAACTATGCCACAAAAAAGAATGACCTGGGAAGTGATACCACTTTTTTTGAATGTGCTATCGAGTACAACAATAATCTGTTTTTAAAATTTTCAAAATACTCTCAAGGTCTTGAGGTACGGATAACAAAACGAATTTTCGTGCCTTCATATAGTTATAAGTTAATAACTTAGCAAGATATTAACCGATTTTATATCTCTGGTGTATACTTTACTTAAGTAAACTTAATGAATGTGTGTATATTTTTAAGCAAACACATTTTTATAAAACTCATTACAAATTTTCAAAGTCTAGAGTCCTGTTTCCACCCTATTTTATCCAATAAACACTTCACCATTAAGTGCACCATTGTGGTCTGGCCAGATCACAAGAAAAAACTTAACTTAACTTAACTTTTTGAATTTTGCTTATTCTTATATACAAATGTATGATACTTACAATTGCATCAAACTTTGCCATAGCTTTTCTAATATGTGAATACCGCAATATATAAGCATTAGCTGCACGAAATTCCATATGTGGCCGTACTAACTGACTTAATAATTCAATAAAAAAGCGGCGGCTACGGTCCGTTTCTTTGTTTTTAACATTTCTTCATAAATAATAAATGCAGCTAATCCTGATATGTCCAGCATATTAAAAAACACAGCCAAAAGCCAAAGTTTTGCTTAACACTGGCATATATAATACGATACCATTTGATCCACTCTATCTACTTCTGCTTCATTTCGGTTGTAGTCAATAATTTGGTTCGGTTTTTTCACAATGTTTGGTTCGTTGCTCTATCTGGTTAATATTCTGCAGTTATATACGCTATAATTGTACTTAAATAAATAAATAAGAGTAAGACAGCCTTATTTATTGAAATGTGGGAGCACAAAGAGTACCTATCCTCATAATAGCAAAAGAAGGCTTCATAACAAATCAAGTAGGCGTGATTTTCTAAATTAAAATGACAACCAACAAGAGCAGGTGGAACTTCCGCCAAATTTTTTGATAGAGTTAATCCAGTAAAAAAATTGTCACAATGTACACTACGTTCCGTATGAAAGTACTTTTTTCTTATTTTAAATCCCGTATACCATGAGAGCTCTTACATGTATAAATTTGATCTCTTAATGCATATTTTATTCATGAGTCACATATCCATCGTACTTTTATGACTGGTTTTTAACTGAGTAGACCGACTTAATCTAGTACGCCAGCGATAAGGAAGAATCTGGACATCTACCATCAAATTTGGATCTGGGGTATATAATTACCCTACATTAGTGGGAAGCGTTAACCAAAGATCATCTATGGCAACTGATTCTAATTCTTGGCGCTTTGGACGAGTGTTTGCATAGTAAAATCGTATAAACCGCTGTAAAATAGTTTGTGGTCCAGCCAGATTACAAGGGTGCATTTAGCGCACTATTTTAAAAAAAGGAATTTCAACCCCTTAATGTGTACCGATCGAAATCAAATAAATGTTTTTCGATCCAGATCACTTCAGTTGTAGAATTTATGGCTTTCCTAACGCAACTAGAAGAAAAGATATTGAGCTTTAAAATCAAAAATGGTCTAGCCAAGCCAAGTTGGGCATCCTAGGGTTAAAGTATTAGAGTAAAAACGTATTAAAATAATACTTAACATGTTTAAATTAAACGAAAATTGGCGGAGTTATAGCACCTATTGGGCAAAGCGCCTCATGTAAGATAAATCACAGTAAATCAATGCTTTCGACAATTTAAAATTGAAAATTGAAAAATCACAGGATCTTATCATGAGCTGTTTTCTTTTTTGAGCGGTAAAATATAAGGCACTCAATAACTCCGTCAATTTCCATTCAATTTTAAAAAATTCAGTATAAATTTAATCGTAACTAAACATACTACTTCAATAAATCAAAAATTGATACTGTTACGAAAACAAAAATACAACACCGCATTGTCGGATTTTTGTATATGACAATTTGGCAGCACTGCCCCAACGACCATCTTTATGTTATATGTGAATTAACGGATATGGATATTTCCTGTAGGCATTTACGTATATTAAGGCTGCTTTACCTACACATCAGTTAGTTATCGTTTGGCTGTTAAGATAAAGACGTGTTAAAGCGGAAATAAAAGTTTATACAAGCAAATATTAAGTTGTTGTATAAAAGTTATTGTGTAGTAAATAAAAATATATAACTGTAAAACAACAAAATAAAGCGGTGTTTATTTTATTTTAACGCAATTTAAACGAACTCAAACGTTTTAGAAAGGTTAAAACGTAACAATACGTACCTCTGTTAAATGAGTAAATCCTTTTAGAATAAATGATATTTTCCCCTATTTTCTTTCTGTGCATAACATCATCACTGCTTAAGTGCAGACAAAGATCATGAACAAGCGCTCGTCGAACAACATTTTACGTATGGTATATGAGTTCTTTACGTATTATCTGTATTATATGTTGCAACATTGTATGGCCCACTTGATTTGTTTTTTTCGCTTTGTAGGATAATGACTTGTAATTTATTCAATAGAAATAAGAGAAAAAAAATTGAGCGTATGTAGAAATATAAAAACAAAAAAAATAGTTTTTAGTAAATTTTTTTTTTAATTTTTTGGTTTTTGGCTTAGAAAATTATTTATCATGGAGAATTTGAAAAATAGTCAAATTGAAATTATTTGCAGGTATGATTATCACCACAAGTTGGTAATAAAATGTATAGAAGGAGAACTATATATGTATGAAGTTTGGTAATGGGAAAGGTAAGCCCATATTAACAAAAATTTATTTTTGTTTTTGTAAAACCAATAAACTATCTGGGTTACGTGGAGTGGAGCCTTTAGGCCCTTTTAACATTAGAAAATTTTTGCTTTTCTTTATTGCTTTATTTTAACGATTTTAGAAAACTTTTTCATTTTACAATTACATTTGAAAGAGAATCTCTTTTTAAAAGATTTTCTACTGAATTTTTTAAGTCTTTTCCTCACTTAGTAGAATACCTGTGGCCTTAGGAAAATCTCTAATGTCTTCAATCTACCACATAATATAATGACAATAATAATAATGTTATAATAGCTGCACCATTATGTGAAGTTTAAACATGTAAAAGGTCATCAGCGTAATCTTAACAAAAATAGACAGAAACATGCTCATCAAAGCCAAAAAAAGCGAAATAAAAATGTGGAAAAAAGACAAAAATGCAGACAGACAGTTGGACAAACAAGTCATTAAAATTTTATTTGATTTATAATAAAAACATTACTTGCCAAACCATAACCTTTGCCTTTTACCCCCTCTCGTAAAACAAAAGGTAATTCTTAGAAATTCCCGCCAGCTTAGCAAGCAAATAAAAGACTTAAGCAACGAACTTCTACTCTTTAGCTTTGTTTACGTACATACCGTACGAGTATGAGCTTAAGAATTACTTTGGGAAAATATGTTAAAAATCTTTTCTAATCAAGCAAAGACGGTTTGTTAAGTTTGGTTATTTATTTGTTTTATTTTTCCTTTTAACATTCATTTAAGAACAAAAAACGGTGGCTAAATATTTTATGGGACATAAAATCTCATACGTATTTAGCCACCAAAAATATTTAACAATTATCTGTGAAAACAAAAAACAAAAAAACGGAAAAGAAGAACTAGAAATTTAGTAAAGTCTGTAGATTTGAAAGTATGTACACAAAACCCCGTATAAAGTTTTAACATAAACATTTCAACAAAAAAAAAGAGAGATTCTTGAAATATTTTAAAGAAGAATTTTATAAGCCGTTTTATGTAATCCTGACTATAATTTCTGCTGAAAATATATACCATTTCTACAAGTAATATTCCTACTTCTACTAATCCATGTTTCGTGTGTTGTATAAACTTTAGAATTCTTACATACAAAACTGTATGACATTACAGCGGAGAAAAACACACACACAAAAATATATACACTATAGTTGGTCAGTACCAAATTAGACTGCTCATTATACATAACTAGCTAAAACCCACTTAATTATCTTAATTATTATCATATCTTTTATCTTTATCTTTATCTTTTCCCCTATTTTTTCCTCTTCCGACCCAAATCCAAACATTTGAGACAGCCTATTATAGTTCATATCAGAAAGACAACGTAGGCTCTGGTTTTAGCTGTACACAGTCTTTAAACAAGCACACATTTGCTCCTATTCCCATTGTCGCCCTCGTTTTAAGTCGTTTCTATATCGTTGTCGTTTAATTGTCGTTTTGTTCCTGTATTGATATTCCTACAATATATCGAAGCGACGAAAAAAAAGTTATCAAAAACTGCAAATAAAACTTGGCAGCACTGCTATCGTGTGTGCCATCTATCGGCTTAAATTTGAACCAGCGGTTATTTCGAATCTGGCAATACTTATGTCATTCTATTCTGTCACAAAATTCAGTATATTATCTCAACTGAACGAAATGAATCGGTTTACGCTTGAGCGTTAATTAGGATTTATTGGAAATTTATTTCCAAAACAAAGACAATTGGTCGGAAATTGCACGAAATTGTCGTACAAAATTTGGTCGCAGAGAAGGACCAACAGTGCCCGATATACGCAAGTTTATTGCTAAAGTTCGTAAAACTGGTTTCATTGTCGATGCGCCAAGACGTAAGCGTGTTCGTACAGTGCGTACATCCGAAAACATCGAAGCTGTAGCTGAGAGTGTGCGTGAGAGTCCATCAACATTAACTCGTCATCGTTCTCAAGAATTGAAGATTTTAGGCACCTGTTTACATCGAATTTGCGAAAAGATCTCTGTATGACGCTTTACAAAGTTGAATTGGTTCAAGAGTTAAGGCCACATGACCAACCGCTTCGTTTTCGCTTCGCTAGATGTCATCACTGTTTGGGGTATTTAAGTACCCATTAGGCATTAATTCGAAGGTAAAAACAGAACTTTAAAGGAGTAAAAAAATATAAAGAGAAAAATCGAGAAGCTATCGAGTGAGCAATCTATCAGTTTAAATTTGAACAAGCGGATATTTCGAATCTGGCAATACTTATGACAGTCTATTCTATCACAAAATTTAGTATATTACGAGGGCGGATTGACATTGAAGCTATCTAGCGTTAGATGGCAGCACAAACACAAAAACTTTTTCTTTCTTAGCAATTACGATCTGTCAAACGTCAGCTGTTCAAATTTTAGCCAAATTCATCGATTAGTTTATTTGTTGTAGTCGTTTGAAGTAAGCAACTTTTGTGTTTCTTGGAAAATGGAAAAAAGTGAAATTCATGTAGTGATTAAACACTATTATTTGAAAGGCAAAATGGCGAAAGAGACAAAAGAAAAGCTTGATAAACATTACGGCGAATCTGCTCCGTCAGATTATATGGTAAAATATTGGATTGCTGAATTTAAACGGGGCCGAACAAGCACTGCAATAATACCATCCACAGGAAGGCCAAAAGAGTTGGTTACTGAAGAAAATATCAAGAAAATCCTTGATATCGTTATGAATGATCGCCAGGTCAAAATACGTGAGATTGCTGAAATGGTAAACATATCATATGAATGTGTGTTCAACATTTTGCATGAACATTTGCATATGAAAAGCATCGGCAAGATGGGTGCCGCGTTTGCTCAGTGTTGAACAAAACAGATCATTTCCCAGCGGTGTTTGGACATTATAAAGCATAATTCTGCTGATTTTTGGCGTAGATTAATAACTATGGATGAAACGTGGGTCCACCACTATACACCTGAAACCAAAAATCAATCGAAGCAATGGGTGGAAGCTGGTGGAAGTGCTCCGAAGAAGGCGAAGACAGCGAAATCGGCAGGCAAGGTTATGGCCACTGTATTTTGAGATGCACACGGAATATTGCTCATCGATTATCTTGAAAAGGGATCCACAATCACAGGAGAGTATTATTATTATTATTAGATCAATTGGTTGATGCAATCAAGGAAAAACGACCACATTTAAACAAGAAAAAAGTGCTCTTTCTTCAAGTCAACGCACTGGTTCACATAGCATTAGATACGTTGCTGAAACTATGAGAATTCCACTTCGAATTGGTTGATCATCCACCTTATAGTCCAGATTTAGCCCCTAGTGACTTTTTCCTGTTTCCAAACTTGAAAAAATGGCTCGCAGGAAAAAGATTCATCTCAAAAGAAGTGATTACCGAAACTAATGCGTATTTTGAGGATTTCCCAAAATCGTATTATTCAGATGATATAAAAAAGTTGGAAAATCGTCTTACTAAGTGTATTGAGCTAAAAGGAGACTATGTTAAGAAATGAATGGTTTTTGAAAACAAAAATATTTTTTTCCTACTTACTACAATATCAATCCGCCCTCGTATATCCACTGAACGAAATTAATCGATTTTCGCTTGAGCAACGTCGGGATTTATTAGAAATTTATTGCCATAAAAAAAAAATTTGGCGGAGATTGCATCAAAAAAATATTTAAAAAAAACTATAAAAATCATCTTTTCGAATGAAGATAATTTTCATCTTGGTGGGTACGTTAATAAGCAAAATTGCTGTATTTGAGGCTCAGAAAACCCAAACGTGGTCTTACAAATACATTTCACTCTTATGAGTGGCTGTTTGGTGCGACATGTAGAGTGGAGGCATCATTGACCCATATTTTTTTGAAAATGACGTCGGCGCATTCATTACGGTCAATGGAGACACCTATCGCACCACGATAACCGATTATTTTGTGGCCACTCTTCATGGTATTGATGTGAACGATGCTTGGATGGTGCAACTTGCCATACGGGGTACATCTGTTGTTGATATTCCCGCTAAATCTTAGCATCATAGCTTGACATTTTCAAAAGCTACGTAGCCAATAGTACATTTATCTCTATGTATGTTGGCGATTTTTTTACAATTTTAGAAATGGATTTAAATTTGCAACAACGAACTTGTATAATACTTTGCGTAACAAACGGATTTAATGGTGCGCAAACGTTGGAAATGTTGGAAAAGTATTTCGGCAACAAGTTTTTAAAGAAAACGGTCGTTTACCTGTGGTACGAGTAAATCAATCGAAAATGATGAACGCAGTGGCAAACTATCGACATCGAAAACTGACGAATTCATTGATAAAGTAAAAGAAATGTTGGTCAATAACCGCAAATTAACCATCAAACAAATAGCGAAGGACTTGTATCCATAGGCAATGTGATTTAGGTTTCCGTCGTGTAGCAGAAAAGTTGGTGCCCAAAAACCTCATTTTCATGCAAAAACAAGACCGTTTTTAGGTCGCAAAAGATATGATTTGGGAGGCTGCAACCGATCCCACATTCATCAAAAAGATCATTGCTGGAGATCCAGACATAGCGCAAGTGAATGGCGTTCACCAAATAAGCCGAGACCAAACAAACCACGTCGTTTTCAGTCAAAAAATAAGGCATTGCTCACAGTTTTCATGGACTACAACGGTGTAGTGCATCATGAATTTTTGCCAGACAGTAAACAAAGCATATTATGTGGGCGTTATGTGACGTTTGCGTGAAGCAATTCGCAGTAAGAGACCAGAATTTTGAACCATGATAACGCATTATTGCACAGTGCCATCATAATTCGAATTTTTTTGACGAACAACAGCCACCGAATTCACCTAGTTTGGCTCCCTGTGACTTCTTTCTGTTTAATCGATCGACCGGATATAAAAAATGCTTGGAGGATTGGATCAAGCGCTGGCATAAGTGTGTTGCAGTCGATGGGAATCACTTCTATATGGTCATTCCCTCATCCGGAGACTATTCCCATTGGTGTTTTCGAACCAAGCCAACAGTCGTCCGCTCAGGGGTACTGACTCGATGAAGGATCAAATCGGCTTTTGTCTGGGGGGATACCACTCTTTACGGTAAGTGCTCTAGCGGGACTGTTCGCACAATAGATCTTTCTTGGTCGCAATGCCATGTCCAGTTGGGCCTCTCTTACTCAGTTCAACAATAATAATAATAATAATAATAATAATAATAATAATAATAATAATAATAATAATAATAATAATCCATTTTTTATTAATCCACAGGGTAAACTAATTTCCTTACAATTTGCATGATTCGCTCTTAAAGCTTTGTAAAGGGAATTACATAATTCGGCACATAATTTGGGGTTTGAATCAATTAATCAATGACCGAATTACCAAAAAAAAAAAAAAACGTTGTTGAGCGAACATGGCATAAATAAGAAAAGTTACAGATATTCACCCTCCAAAATATCATATGACTATACTGTATAGCCAACATTTTTATTCAGTAATTAGTAATAAAATTAATTGTAATCCACTTTAGTATTTCACTTAACCTGGTACTGATAATAAAAATTTTTAGGCCACAATGTACTGCAGAAAGGTTTATAAATCCTAGAACATTGCTACGGATTGTTTTATAAAGTACTAAATAGTTGGACTTGATCGGTTATTTTTTCTCCCTTTTTTATTTTTAGTGATCCACTGTGTCTTTCAGCTAATTTTGGGCTTCTAAAAATGTCTTTTATGATTTCTTTATGTAGCTTTTGTTGGATTTATTTATTTCTTTGCCGTTGTTATTGTTGTTGTATTTGTAGATGTTAAGTAAAACATAACTACCAATTTGGATAATGTCTTTTTGAGTCTTTTGATAGCCTGAGAGTAAAGCTGGGTAGCACCAGGGAAATACCAACTGACTTGACTATTCTATTCTATGATATTGTATGTTCTGACATAAAAAACTCAGTCACAACATAATTCTTTTTTCTATTTTCTTTTCTCATACTTTTATTCTCTTGTATTTGAATTGTGTTTAAGCATATTATTGTATTTGTGAGACACCCTACATATGTAATTTACAAAATTTTAAGTTTAAAATTATATAGTGCAAGACGGATGATAAATCATAATAAAACAAAGAAATATATATTTTTAATATTAAACGGGCTTTGTTGAATGGAAAAGTTTACGCCATTGATGTTTAAATATCATTTTGCGAAGGTGGCCGCCACGGCTGGCGTGTACAAGGCGCAATGTTGAACACCAATTTTCATAAACCTTATTTTTTTAATGACTCGTCGAATGTTGATGGTGTTCAATTGTTTCTGGTTTATCCTCATCGGCGATCACTCCGGAGTCGTTATGGGGCCGAAACTGGGGACATCACGTAGGTAAGTCCCCATCACTCACGTGCTCCAAAGCCTGGCCAGATGTATTCTGGTGTCACGGGAGTCGGAAGCCACAGGGATTCCGATCTCTGCCCGACTATTTCGGTAGAGCTTCGTGGTGGCTGTGGTTTAAGCCAAAAAAGCATGCAGAGCGTGAGGCTCAGTGTGGTGCTGCATCTCTAAATTGGGTGCTGTGAACCATATCACGGCAGGAGTTTAGATGGTCTCCAAAACTTTACCAAAGTTTGAGGGATAGTGACCTAGCAACGCGTCTTTGAATATCGTACTCACTCGTGATTGTCACTTGTGATTATTATGGGTGGGGATGTTGGTGGACGCTTAGTATTTACGCGTGTCTTGCGCACCTTGGTATATGCTAGCGCGGCAAGACTCACGTTGACCAAGACATCACTTACCTCTGGTTTGTCGACGTAAACAAGTGACTTTACATAATCACAAAGAAATTAGTTCAATAGGATTAAATCACACGATCTTATTGGACCACTACGTTATATTACTCTTTCATCAAATGTTTCTTCGCGCGCTGTGTGGTATATGGCCCCATCCTGTTGGAATAACAGCAAGATTAATGCCTGCTAATTGAGATAAGTAAGTGTACCGTTCATCATTGACAGTAACATTCTGACCATTTTGAAGACATATTGACCAATGATTCCGCCAGCCTACAAAGTGCATTAAGCAATAATTTTCTGTAAATGTAATGGTGTTTCAGCAAAAGCTTGCGGATTATCCTCAGTCCAAATGCGAAAATTCTGCTTATTTACGTACCCATTCAACCAAAAATGGGCTTCATCGGAGAACAAAATATCGAATTTTAGAGTTTGACGAACAGAACCATTATATTGATAAAAAAAAATTTGAACACTTTGCCAGTTTTGCTCTGGTGTAAGTCTATCCATAATGAAATGTCAAACTAAACTAAGCAAAAAGCAACTATCAGCTGTTAAATCAGTTGTCAAATAAAGCAGTGTTACCAACTCAGAATTATGAACCTCTAAAAAAAAAACACGCGATAAAAGTATTACTTCATATTGGCTAGGAAGGCATGCTTGCATGCTTGATCTCTACATTGCTCTTGAACACGACTGTACCGCATCGCTTACTAATATTCTTAATCTAATAAAGGATTGTAAAATTGTCGTCAGGTATTTAGAACGCTGGAATGTTCAAAGGGTTTTAAGCACGCTAAGGCCGTAATCAATCTACAATTCAGGCACAGCTCTGATGTTCTTAAGTACAGCAGGCCGGACATGAAACTCCTGACCAACCTCTAACGGGTCTTGCAAGTCTCAACGTCAACAGGTCATCGGGGTCGGATGGCATTCCAGCATTGGTCTTGAAGCAGCGTTTTTCTACGCTGTATTCGCTATTTCTGCCCAATAGCAGTTTGTTTCGCACTCTCTAAAGCTATGGAGAGCTTGATTATTTACCACCTTGTGAGTATTTGGATCCCAGCAATTTGCTAAGCGATCGTCAGCACGGTTTCCGCAAGGGTCGTTCTACTGATCACCTGCTAGCGTAGCTCTCGCAGAAGTGGAACAGTTCCATTCATGGTTTTGACGAGAGTAAAATTGTAGCTCTGGATATTTTCATGGCGCTTGATAAAGTTTGGCATGAGGCCTTTTGAAATTTTTTTTTTTTGGTGGAGATCGCTCTATAAGAGTGGTTATAGATGAGGTCTCATCCGGCAAGTTAAGGATTGAGTTAATGGTATCGCAAAGCTTTGTTCTTTTCCCCACTCTATTTCAAATACATATTTCTTTAAGACTTTCTTCTACTCACTTCCAATCATATCTGCTCTTTTGCAGATGACAGCAACATTTGTCATTCATATTCTTTTGAAAATAGGTCGAGCCTCTTGGAGATTGGGGTGAAAAAGATGAATATGAACCACAGACTTACAAGCGACCTATTAAAAAACAGCATGCGAAGTCGTGCAAACAGGATCGATTTTAATGCACGCAAGACCATACATTGCTTTTAAACGCACAGACGTGGTGGTGTAGTGTCTTTGGGTGATGTGAGTAGTGAAAAATTAGACGCTTTTGGTGTTTTGGGCATGAGAATTCACTGTGACATCCGTTGAACTGATCACTTAATTCGGGTGTCATATGGCTGCGGCAGCTGGCCACACAGTATCCTGTTCGATCGGACCAATTTTCCAGAACTTTTTCTAGTGTATGGGGGCGTATCTCAGCAATGGCATTACGAAGGTTGGTCTTCAAATACTCAGTTTTCTCTTTACTTGCCTTTAATGGCGCCCCACAGAAAATAGTTCAACGGTGTCAAATCACTGCTTCTTGGCGGACATCACCATTTCGGTTTTACGTTTGACGCAATAACTCGATTTTCGCATGAGATGTGTGGCAAGTTGCACCATCCTATTGAAACCTTACCGTTATCATTGTCCGTAAAGGTTGCACCATCCTAATTTTCAAAGAAATATAGGCCAATGATGCCTCAGCTCCCCAAGTCGCACCAAACTGTCACTCATAATAAGTGCATTGGCTTGTATGAGACCACGTTTGAGTTTTCTGAGCCACAAATACGGCAATTTTGCTTATTAACGTACCCACCAAGATGCAAATGAGCTTAAACCGAAAAGATGATTTTTTCTTTGCAAAATCAAAATCTTCGTGCAGTTTATCGTTGGCCCATCTAGCGAAGCGAAAACACTGCGGATGATCATGTGGCTTCAACTCTTGAACCAGCGTCAGATCCGTTAAATGTTCAATTCTTGAAAACGATATCGAGTTGACGTTGATGGATTCTCAAGCTTACTCTAAGCCACAGCTTCGATATTTTAGGGTGTACGCACCCTACGAGCACGCTTACGACTTGGCGACGTCCTACGTATTCTGGGCACTGTTGGTCCTTCTTGCACGACGTTTTCGTACAATTTCCGACCAATTGCCTTTGTTTTGGAGAAAAATGTCCAATAAATCCTGATTAATGCTCAAGCGTCAATCGATTCATTTCGTTCAGTGGTGGTAATACTCTGAAGTTTGTGACAGAATAGAATCACATAAGCATTGCCACGTTCGAAATAACCACTGCTTCAAATTTAAACCGTTAGATGGCCCGAACGATATAATACTATCCAAGTTTATTAGAATAAAGCTCCAAGTAGATCTTCTCAGTATTTCATTTGTTTCTTATCGTCCTGTATATTAACTCATTAGTAACGTATCTTAGAGTCGTTAACGTTTCATCTTTAATTTGTAGTTTATCTTTTTTGCCTCCAATTTTTCTTTTTTAATTTGTTTCTTGTTATTGTTGTTATTGTTTTTCTCATTCCTTTTACCTTGAAGTTCTTGTTTTGTTAGTTGCCGTTGGGCGCCAATTTTTAAAATGACATAAAAATGCTCAGACGTTTTTTGTGTTTTTTCATTTGCCATTTTTTTCTTTTTGTTTTTGTAAGAAAATAAAACAACAACAACAAAAACTATAAAAATATAAAAAGAAAACAAAAAAAACGTTTAGAACACAACGAAATTTCAAATCATAAGCTCAAGTTAGAATTTTTTTTTTTTTTTTTTTTTTTTTTTGTTAAAAGGAAACAAGAAGAGCCCTTTTATAGTCTGCTTAATGCACAAACACTCAGTTTATACAGTAGTGTACAACCTACAGTACTGGTTTTTTCCACGTACTGAAGTGATATATAAAGGGTGGTCCAACCAAAACGCACGATGTTAATCGTAAATACAACAAAAAGTTTTCAGAAAATTATCTTAATATTTTTATTATGATAGAAGGTTCTATGACAATTATGGGTGAAACACGACTTATCTCATCCTTTAGCTCTTGAATTGTTCTTGGCTGATTGACGTTTTATCTTTTAAATATCCCCAAAGAAAGAAGTCCAACGGTGTGAAATAACATGATCGTGGCGGTCAATTAACATCACCACGACATGAGATAACACAGCTATTGAATTTCTCGCGCAAAAGAGCCAATGGTTCGTTGGCCACAAAAAGTCCGTTATCATTTCGCGATAGCGAACACTTTTCACGGTAACTGCTTGGCCAACCTCATTTACGAAGAAGTACGGCCTGATGACGCCGCCAATCCATAAACAGCACCAAACAATCACTCTTTGTGGATGCATCGGCTTTTTAATAAATACTTGTGGATTCTCATTTTCCCAAATGAGGCACATTTGGTCAATTATGCTGACCAAAAAAATCACGAAGTGCACGAAATGCATATTAATTTGAACGCCCATTTTCGTAAAAAGCTTCAACAATCCTAACGCACTGCTCGATTGTGTACCTCTCCGTGGTTGAATTTGTCAAACACTGATACAAAGAAATGTCAAATTAAGTTGGACAAAAAACTTGACGTTAAAGTGTGACTCACAATTAACATTGTGCATTATGGTTGGGCCTCTCTTTATTATGATCATTCGAGGCCAGAAAACACTGCGACTAAAGAAGCCGATTACATTAAACATCTCATCTTAAAGTTTTAAAGAAATTTAAGCACTATATGAGGTTTGGTGTTCCACAGTTTACGTGGAAGCATAACCAATATATTCCTTATAAAGAGTTATAGACAAACTATTAACGAACTTGTTGCTACATATGAACAACGCGCATGGTATTCAATACACCAAAAAAGATACTAAGCACCTGCCATCGCCCATAGAGCCTCTTCTAGATATAAGTAATACGTTAGTTGTTACCAAGGTTGGCAAAAGCTCGGTTTTAAAAAAAATCCCAACTAACCGGGTTTTATTGGGTTTTTTTAATGGGTTTTTTGGGGTTTTAATGGGCTTTATAACCGCTTCCAAATTTCGTTCAAGTCGACAATATTTTTTGTTTGTTAATACATTTACGTTGTTCTACTATTTATAATGCAACTTTGCACTTTTGGTGGGAGCTATGAGGTGATCGGAACAAACTGCAATTACTTCGTTTAAACGATGCTTTATGAGAAAATTGTTCAAAATATAAAAACAGGCATCATTAAGCTATTCTTTTCAATGACAATGTCCGGCCTCATATCGCAAAAGTTTCAAAACAATTATTAAACACAAACAAATGCCGCTTCCGCCTTATTCTCCAAACGTTGCTCCGTCATACAATATAATCATATCTCCTTATATGCCATTTCGCTATAACAGCCTGTTTGAATTATTGAACTAATTCGCTTTATGCCGCAAATTACGTCGTTATATTGCTAAAAAAACGTATTCGTCAGACATATTCCTCTCGTTTTACGGCATTTCGATTTGTCGTACAAAGAGGTATAAGTTTATCTGCAACCTTGTCACCAATTCATGTCCTTTAAAGAAATATAAAATCGGCTTCAAAGTTGGTGCGCCTTAAAAGACGTGAAAATTTTCTCAGACGGAATATGGAAGGTGACTTAGAGGAGGGGAAAAGATGTAAGCAGTAATAAAAAAAAGGATCGAATCAATTTGTAGTCCCAATACGTAAATGACAGCTATTTTTGTTTTAAATACGAAAACCTTTAAATTAAACCTTTAAATTAAAAAGACCAACCAGGGTTTTTTTTAATATAATACCCAATAAAATAATTAGGTTACCAGCGGGTTGCCAACCATGGTTGTAACTGAGAGCTTCTTCTTTGTCATGGGTTGAGAACTATTTAAACTTTAGCTGTACTGTTGACAGCAGTGGTTGCCAAGCAACTCTATACAAAGTCCCAAATAGTCTCTAGAAAGAATGAAGCTGTAAACCACATTCGCCACATGTACTTCCCAAGGACCCAATCAATCAATCGCTAGGCAGCAACTAAAGCACCATGTGTGCTCACAGTCCACATGGTACGACGATTAAATCTCTGGTCAGGTATGTACTTAGATAAGTTAACAAATTAACCAAGACGAAATCAACTGGCATTAGCAACAAAGTGCCGTTTTGAAACCAAGCCACACCACAGGTAATGAACCACCTAAAATGATAACGAAAGGCAAAAGAAGAATTTAGCCACCTTGAGCTGCTTATGAAGTGGGGAAGAGCAAGGGGATCCAGATTTACGCACTGCACCAAACCATTGTGGAAACATACTGACTCTTAGAGGTGTTTTTGCAACTTTTGCAGTAAAGATTGAAGGGCAAGTCCATTTTCGTTGCGGACATTCCGACCATCCAATGACCCGTGAGCACCGCAATGAATTTGAAATTAGAGTGGCGGGGGTTTTCAGTGTCCTGCCACTGAAGCCACAGGAAACTCCACCTGTTCTGTGACCTCTCTCAAAAGAAACTATAGATTTTCCCTTTACTACAGTCATAGGGCAACAGATGTTAGACTAGGAGGTGATAGATTCCACACCCATCAAGGATCCCCTAGCAAGTTCATCAGTCACTTCATTTCTGACGATTTCCCTGTATCCAGGAACCCAAATTAAGAAAATCGTACATGTAACACTGAGGAGCTTAATTTCCTCTTTAAATTAGAGCACTAAAACCAAGTTGCTACTAAGCGATACCAGGGCCGTGATAGCAGGCTGACTTATCATCCTACAAGCCTACATAATCGCAAAAACATCCGCTTGAAAAATGATAGAGACCTTCGATAGTCCAACTCTCCAAAGTTAGCAGACTATGAGAAAATACCAGCGCCCACACCCAAAGCCATCTTTGAAAACCGTAATACCAGAAATCGTACGATTATTTCAGATTCTGATCCTGAAGAAATGTGTGGAACTCCCAAGAGCTGTTCTGTAAATAACGTTTTCACAGTGACAAGCAAACGATCTTGTTTCCAAAAAGAACAATATAAGAGGTTCCCCATTAAAAAATTAGAAAAATAAATTGTGTCATACAGGACCAGTCTCCTATATAGTTTACGGAGGATGGGCATTGGTAGAATAGTGGGGACGTATATCGGGACACTACTACCTGAGATATCATCTTAATAGGTTACGTCCATAGATTGAAAAACATAAAACGTGGTTAGTTGGATGCGAGAGAGATCAGATGTGTTACAATAGGGCAACCAAATGCACATAGTGGTGAAGTAGCTGATTGAACATGGCTTGCAGCCTGCGATGAGAGGTATACACTATTGCAGGACATTGCAACCCATGCGATATATTGTTCTACTTTCGGTCTGTAATTTGGTCAACAGATCTGCTGCCTTTCTAATGAACACCAGTAGATATGAAACCATAATGGTAGATAATCACCCTTTTCTATCTTAACCTATCAAGAACCACACACTTACACAATGTGTGTTCTGCTGTCTCTGATAACTGTGAGCAAGCACAGTCTACAAACATCCACATCAATGATCGTCATCCTCTTCATTGTTCTTAGTCTACAGTGATCCGTCAGAAATCCCGCTAGAAGTTTCAAGTCCGCCCTGCTATTCTTGAGAACCTCAGAGCCACTCTAAAATTGCGGACTGATCGACACCTTAGAGTGGCGAAGTCCCCTTTGAGCGTTTCCGTTTTCCAAGCATCTGGCAATTTCTCAACCCTTGACTAGAGAGAGGATGGTAGAAAGTAGTGCTGCACAGCAAGGTTCTGAACCGATATAATATGACATGGAATCTTTTTCTAGCCAATGCATAGTAGGACACAAAAGATCTTTTAGGTTGGAGTATCTTTATTCTCGCATATGAAAAGATGATTTTATTTAGACTTCCGGGACACTGCAGTACTGTGCTTAAAGAAAGACTTCTACAGACGCAGGTCTCGGCTATAAACTGGGCAATAGACTGGTTGATGTACTACAAGATATTCAAAGTGAATATCCGAATCAAAACGATTAGAACGTTATCTGGTATTTACACGTTATTGATATGTGAATGATGGGTATCTCTAAACGAGTTGGTGCTTTCACACCTGAAGATTATCTGGTCACTCTGGCACCTAGTGAAATTGCATGACAGATGAACTGACTAGGTGTGTCTCTCTTCCAGGCTATGAGGTGATAGGCCAGTTGATTGGATCTCACTTCCCCTTGCAGGCTACTGTTTCTTCAATACTTGTCGAGCAGGGCACAACGTTGTTGGGATGTTGAACTTGCTCGGTATCGAAATTAATCTAGCCCTATACGATCTAGCCACAATTAGATTATGTTGACTGTTATCACTGTTCAGTGGGTCTTGATCTGCCTTATAATGACTAGTACAGAAATTGTCACAAAGAGGAAGAGGAGAATAAGGTAAAGTATTTCCTGTATCAGTGTCCGAATCTTTCTGAGGCCTGATTTCTTTCGCTGTGCCCTATCGATGTCAACTGGCTATTTCCTTTAGTGCATGCGTCTGGTTGATTGGTCTAAAGCCTGAACACGGACTTGTATATATAGGTATATCAGGATACACACGGACCATGTACTATAGACCCTAGGAACTAACTAACTTAGTTTAAATATCTGGTCTATAGGTGAGTATTTGTTTTACCTATAAAATTTGCAAAAAATTTAGTTTTTACGCCCTTGGTCAACTTGAGCTAAAGTTAAGCACAAATTTTACTGTGCAGCTGATAAGCTAGCTAGGGCGAGCAGACTCCTAGGCGGTAGTATTTTTTAAACGTTGACAGAGCCTGAGCGGAGGAACATTCATGCTTAATTGCTAGAAAGCTCACCAACCAACTATTTAAACTGGACCATCAGAGCATCTCGTCTGCCGTATCTATCATCACAGGTTATTTTGTTATGGGTAGGCACGCTCAAAGGCTACGCTTACCTGCGAAAGACTTTTGTCGAGATTGTGGGTCGATCGAGGAGTAGGAGAGCGTGGTCCACTTCATCTGCCAGTGAACGTCTCTGGCTCGGCGAACACTTCTCGCACTTGTCTCTCTCTTTCTTGATGGCTTATCGTAGCTATCAATTGCTGGATATCAGATTGATAGCCAGGTTCATTAGGCTGTCGGGCTGATTTTCGACTTAATTTGGTGAACTGTACTTCAATGCGGTACCTCTGGTTGATCATCAGCACAGGTTAGTCTAGATTCTGGTGATAGCACAAAAACAACGCTTCATGTGATATCACAAGGGGCCGCTAAGTGTGCTTTTTCGAGGCTGTCACTCCTTCCTATACTATCTTGTCCTACCCTAAGCACAGATAAATAAATACCTACCTTATCTATCACCAAACTTCATAAAAATCAGTTCGCATAGCACAGCAAGCTTCATACTGTTTATTGGTAAAAACTTTATATTTGAAGTTAATGGTAAGGTAAGGTCTGTTAAATTGGATATGGATTTTGTTTTCTCAATGGTTAAGCTATTTTTATAAATAAGCTCATAGGCCTTTCTATAATAGTTTTAAATTTGAACAAATCGGTCTATATTTAGTTCGAAAATCCGTATAGTCAGTGGGTTTAAAAAATATTATTTACACTTGACAATATTGCGGCAGCATATTGAGATTAGACAAACGCAAGTCGGATGTCATCAACTATAATTTCCTAATTGTTTCTGTACGTATACGTATGTATTGTGTATGTATGTACAGGGTGGGCAACTTTGAGATTAGGAAGTAAATTGGCTGTCAAATGATGAAATGTCAAGAATTGAAATATCAATCTTTGACGCTTAATAAGTAAAAAATTGGGAAATTTTAACTATGGAACGCTATACTCTTTAACAAATACTCTTAATTGTGAAAATTTACTATCAAAATGTTGAACATTTTACTGTATCACTTCGTAAAATTAGAGCTGCTTTTCCTCGTAATCAGGCTCCTTCTGAGACTGCTGTGCGTAATTTAAACACTATTTTCGAGGCTCAGGGTACTGTTGCTGACAATAAATCAAAACAATACGCTCATAGTGGTCGTAGTTATGCCAACATAACTGCTATACAGCAAAGTTTTGAGAATAAACCTGGAACATTAATTAGTCGGCGTTCGCAACAATTTGGCATCAACAGAGGAACTTTGCGCTGCATTTTTTCACGCTTATAAAGTTCAATGCGCTCAAGAATCAAAGCCAGCCGACCATTGTTTGTGTCGAGCGTTTGCGAATTAGTTGTTTGAAAAACTAAACGAGAATAACGCATTTTCAACAAAATCATCTTTAGTGATGAGGCGCATTTTTAATTAGCGGTTATGAAAACAAACAAAATTGCCGCATATGGGGCGCATAAAATCCACAACCAATCCTCGAAAAACTATTACATGCAAAGGAAAGTGACCGTACGGTGCGGTTTGTGGTTAGACGGTATCATCGGCACGTATTTTTTCGAAAGTGTGCAAGAAACAGCGGCACCGTGTATTCTCTGCGCTACCAAACCATGATAATCAATTTTTTGTAACCACAATTGGTTAATATTGACATCGGTGAACTTCGGTTTCAGTATGACGGCGCCATAAGCCACACAGCCAACCAAACAATTCAAATATTGCATGAGAAATTTCCCGGTCGCTTAATTTCCAGATTTGGCGATGTCAATTAGCCGCCTCGTTCTTGTGATTTAATGCCGCTGGATTATTTTCTTTGATGCCATTTGAAAGACCGAGTTAACGTGAACAAACTACAAACAACTGACACTCTGAAACACGAAATTCGGCACTGCATTGACGGGTAAGCCAAGCTTTGTTTCAAAACGAGGTTTAAAATTTTGTGAAAAGAGCGGACGTCTGCCGACGTGCTAGAGGTAGACATTTGCCCCACATCATATTTCATTATTAATTCCCATAATTCTGTTTTATATTGGTACAAACAAAACTGAATTTGTCAACAAAACAAATGTGTTTTTAAGCCAATTTGCTTCCTAACCTCAAATTTGCCCACACTTTACAGTAAACCTTTTACAGCATCTCTCTGTATGTCTGAATAGAACTATGGGCTATAAAAATGTCAAAAATTTTAACTGGACACGCCCATACAAAGTGCATATATTTTTATCTATATCTTCAAGATGGTAACAGCAAGATTCTCTAAATTTGGCCCAAAATAGATTCACATTCAAAGCAAATCATCAGTCAAAAACTGGTAGGAATTGAACAAGTAGGCATGGTACCACCCATACAAATTATATATCGATGTCATTATATCTCGAAAACGGCTAAAGTTAAGATTTCTGTGTCTAGTCTAAGTAGCTTTATAGTCAATACAAATCATAAATCAAAATAAGGGCGAAATTGGACAAGTGTGTGTGTTGGTGTCCTCCAAACAAACTAAATATTTATATCATTATATCTTCGGCGCGGCTAAAGCTAAGGTTTCAGTATTTATTCAGAATGACTTCATATTCAATAGAAAAGTGGGCAGAATTTAAAAAGTGGACGTATGCTTCCCATACAAACAAAATATTATACAAAATAGTATACCTTGAGAACGATTAAATTAAAAGTTTGTGAATTTAATGTGAATAAATTCATAGTCGATTCAAATCATCAGGCAACAAGTGGGCGGAATTGGACAAGTGGGCGTGGTACCTCCCATACAAAGTAACTATCAATTTTTGTTTATTTTGAGACCTACGTAGAGCAGTGTTTCTAAAATGGGTTGAAACAACGTCGTGAGAATACTCATCAGCCGTCAGTAACTGGGTGAGATTGAATAAGTGAGCGTAGTACCTTCCATCCCTGCTAAGTATTGAGTTTTGCATATACGAGTATAGAGAACGACAACTATTAAAGCTTAGTTTTCTATCAACATTAGCCAAAAAGCGTGTATTACAGAAAGCACACTGCATAAAATCTATTAATATAATAACTTAAAAAGTTTCCGGAATAACCTCCGTATGGCGGTCCCATAGTTCCGATTTTAGTTTTTTTTTTTTTTTTTTTTTTTTGTTAAGTTGGTACATCTGGTACAGCTTAACATTTGCATTTTTTATATTCGGTTTTCGGTATATCCATCAGTGCTTCCTGCCATTTTTCCGTTATTTCCTCTCGACTGCTGAAACGCGTTCCCGTAATGGTTTTTTTAACTCGATTGAACAGAAAGATTAGGTGAATTCTGCGGCTATTGGATGGTATTTGTTGTATTCTTCGTCAAAAAATTTCAAATAATAATGGTACTGTGCGACGGTGCGTTATCATGGTGCAAAATCCACGAGTTTTCTGCCCACAATTCTGGTCTCTTTCGGCGAATTGCTACAATTAATAGTCTTTGTTTACTGTCTGGCTTTCTGGCAAAAATTCATGATGCACTACACCGTTGTAATCCAAGAAAACCGTGAGCATTGCCTTTTTTTGTCTGAAAATGGTGTCGGCTCATTTGGTGAACGCCATTCATATCTGGATTCATGCCTGATGTCTGGATAAACCCACGTTTCGTCTCCAGTAATGATCCTTTTAAAGAATGTGGGATCATATTCAGCCTCACAAATCATGTCTTCTGCAACCACAACGCGGTCAAAATTGTAGAAAATCGCAATTACACATAGAGATAGATGTACTCTTGACTATGTAGCTTTTACAAATGTTAAGCTATGACGCTATGATTTGGTGGGAATATCAACAATAATGTACCAACTTAACAAAAAAAAAACTCAAATTAAAAGGATGGAACCACCACATGGGGGTTTTTCTGGAAACTTTTTGATTAAGTTAGTATATAAAAATGAATGTGTGTTTGTGGATTTAATTTGAACCAGCAGCGGAAAAAATGGGGAAAAAGGGGAAAAATTTAACTAAAATTGCATTTAATTAAGATGGTGGTAACGAAGCATGCCGGGTTTTTGCTTGTACGGTATATTTGCTTAGAAAATAAACAACAAAACCACCACCTATACCAACAACAAATACAGTTTTAACAACAACTACTATAGAAATATTTTTGAAAAGGTACCTAAAAAATTGGTACTAAAACAACAATTGCTACAATAGCAACACGTACAGCAACAGTAACAATATGATGTAGTAGTAATAACAACACCGGCAATAAGAACAATTAACAATGACAACAGCAACAATAACAACAGCAAAAACAAATATAATAAACAAACAAACAACAAATCCTGTCTGAAAAGACATTTACAGACAGCGATTTATGTGACATGACAGCGGTACATAATGAAAGGATTCCTTATATGTTTTCTGTTGCTATTATTGTTGTTGCTGTTGCCGTTGCTATTGTATCTTGTTCTAAACAATGTTCTGTTCAAATCGGTACATTTTTCTTTTATTCTTCTTTAACATTTGTTGTTGTAGTCCGTTTTTGTATTCTTCATTCGTTCATTTTTTTTTTTGACTTTTTTAACAATCGTTCTCTAAGCGATTTACTCGTAAAAGATCTTCTAGTTTTCCTGCTTAAATTTGATTTAATTCACAAAGAAAGAAAAAAACAAAAAGAAATCCTTTTAATCGGCTGCTTATCTGTCTGGAAATTGTTTCTTTAGCCAAATGGATAACAAGAAATTAAGGAAAATATTTTAAAGAATTATATTCACAATTAAATAAAGGTGGCAGTTAAGAGATAATAATGATTGAAATCTTAAACAAAAGCTAAAAAATCACTAAGGAATTAAAAAAACTAAAGCCCTTAAAACGGAGAAGACCCTACTAGCCAGTTATAATATTTGTATTTATTGTAGATTAAAGCTCTTAAATGCCCACATATGTTTTTCTTGATAAGCCATCATTTTCACGTTTTTTTTTTTTGCAAAATTTGTCTTAGATTCACATTTCTGACCAGCCATCGCAACCTTGGACTCTAAAATTGACCAAAAAAGTAAAATTTATAACTGCTCCGCAATATAAGGATCAGTGAATTCCCTGGACCATGCTAATATGGTCTATAAGTGACATTTCCGTTGGATGGGAACACAAATAGGAACGGGCAAATAGCGCTCGAACGGAATTTCATCCCTAGGGGAAAAGATTATATACTTACATTTCCTCTTAATAGTTGATTGCTTGCTCACTATGTTGGCTCATAAGGGTGCCATTGTAATTGGTTATGCTGATGACCTCATTATGACGGTCCATGGGAAAATTGAGAATACGTGGTGTGATCTCATGAGGGCGGCCTTGGGGAAGAGCCAAATTGGTGCACTCAGTAAAGGCTTTCGGTGAATTTCTCCAAAACGGTTGTCGTACCTTTTACTAGGAGATACAAGTTATCATGTGCCTGTATTTCTTTTATGGGTTCCACCATCAACTTTTCTAGGTGTTTTTTTAATTAAGAACATTAGTTGGAACTAGCCCGTTGGTGCCGTCCAGAATAAGACAATAAGGCCCTCCTGGGGCAGCTGCTCCTCCTTCGGAAAGACATGGGGTCTTTCGACAGGAAGGACCACTATTATTCGGCCCATTATCACTTATGCAGCGATATCTTGGTGGAGAAAGGCTAAGAAAGCTACCACAATGAATATATTAGGAGGGTAGAGAGACTCGCCTGCTACGGTATAACTGAAGCAATAAGAATATGTCTAACTGCGACCTTGGAGGCCTTGATTGGTTTAACCGGTTCACATCTGTGTGATGAGGTTGGCGGTATGTTCGGCGGTATTTTCGGCAAGAAGTCTGTCCATTCTACTCAGGGTGATCGGAGAACCATCTTCGTTTCTGTATTTTATGCCCTTGAATCTGTGCTTTGATAGATGATTCAGAGTTGAATTACCAGACCAGAGCCTTAATTCGGAGAGAATTTGATCTAAACTGGTATACCGATGACTCCAAAATGAATGACTGTTTTGGTGCTGGTTTTCATGGACCCTATCGAGATTTGTCGACCTCCTGGAGAGATCGCCAAATTTCTTACAGGCTGAGATCATGGCCATTGCCATATATGCAGAGATCAACCTGGACAGTGAACTTAATGAGAAGACCATTAATTTATTCTCTGACGGCCAAGCTGCTTTAAAGGCACTTGGCTCGAATCGTATAACATCGAGTCTGGTCAAATATTGCTACGATACTTTGCAAAGGCTTTCGCTTAAAAAAAGTACAGTTGTTTTGGTTACTTGCTCACTGTGAAATAAATAGCAATGAAATAAATAGCAATGAAATAGCGTATGCATTGGCTAAAAGAGGTTCCATAACACCCTATATCCCTCCGAAACCTTACAGTGCAGCACCACTTACTACCATCCTCAATCTGATCAAGGTTGGGCAAATTGCCAGATGCTTAAAACACTGGAATGCTCTAAGTGTACTACGTCATTCCACGACTGCAATCAGTCTACATTTTGGGCATTGCTCTGAGGTTCTCAAGTATGGAAGGCCGAGAGAGAGAGAGAGTTTGATCTAAACTGGTATACCGATGACTCCAAAATGAATGACTGTTTTGGTGCTGGTTTTCATGGACCATATCGAGATTTGTCGACCTCCTGGAGAGATCGCCAAATTTCTTACAGGCTGAGATCATGGCCATTGCCATATGTGCAGAGATCAACCTGGACAGTGAACTCAATGAGAAGACCATTAATTTATTCTCTGACGGCCAAGCTGCTTTAAAGGCACTTGGCTCGAATCGTATAACATCGAGTCTGGTCAAATATTGCTGCGATACCTTGCAAAGGCTTTCGCTTAAAAAAAGTACAGTTGTTTTGGATACTTGCTCACTGTGGAATAAATGGCAATGAAATAGCGTATGTATTGGCTAGAAGAGGTTCCATGACACACTATATTCGTCCGAAATCTTACAGTGCAGCACCACTTACTACCATCCACAATCTGATCAAGGTTGGGCAAATTGCCAGATGCTTAGAATACTGGTATCTCTAAGAGCACTACGCCATGCTACGACTGCAATCAGTCTACATTTCGGGCATTGCTCTGAGGTTCACAAGTATGGCAAACCGGACTTGAAACCCCTAACGGAATTTTTGGGGCGGCCATTGTGTTCTTAGAGCGCATTTGAAGAGAATGGCGGTCACAGATGTGAATGCTTGTAGTCTTTGCTCACAGGCATCAGAACAGCGTAACACATATTGTGTGAATGTAGGGTTCTTGATAGGTTTAGATGGAAATGTTGAGGGAGACATAAGGTCTCATTGGGAGGCAGATTCACCATTATGGTTTCAGATTTGCTGGCGTCCTTTAGGAAGGCAGCACTTCTGCTGAACAAACATGGGACGCAGCATCTTGCAATATTGTTTGATCAGAAAGATGATAATAATACATAGTATATTCCTTCAGTTGAGATCCATCAAATTAATTCTGCTCAAATTAACAAAATAACATCAATACTCTGTGGCACAACAGTCTGCCCAGTATCATTTAAATTTCAAATAATTTAGCATTATCAGCGTACATTAAAGAATATTCATTAAAAAAGTCATTATGAAATAACAGAATAATCCAGAAAAAACATATACAGTCCTAGACAAAAGATTCCGACACAGAACTCTCTAAGGTAAGAATATACTCAACGATTAAATCTGTCTGGCTTTGCTAAAATCAGCATAAATATCATCAATTCGAGCACTTGCAACAAAGCCCATTAAAACCGTTCAGTAAATCTAAAGAGGTTAGTTACAGTCGACTTACACTTAAAAAACCCATTTTGAAACAAGAACGTAACAGATTTCGTCTTAAAAGAAATATAATCGGTTATTAGCTTTTCCATTAACTTAGGAATAGCGCTAGGCTTATCAATACCCCTACACTTCGATATATTCAATCTATTGCACGGAAAATTACCCAAATCAAAAGCTTTCTAAAGAAAACCTTTATAGAACTAATCTGAACTATTGCACAGCTCTTCAAGACGCAGGCAGGAACTCAAACTGGCTCTGGCAAGTGTGTAGACTTCAGCCCAGACAAAGGCTCAAAAACAAACTCTGCTCCAAATGCATTACTTAATATTAGGAATGGATACGCTTCTCATAGAACAGGGATAAGACAAATGCTCCCCGAACAAAGTTCTTCCTTTACACATTACACCTTATATCTTCCCCTAAAGTGCAAAGTTTGAAAGAACATATTTTATATATGCTGGCAAGCGTGTACAAAAAAACGTATTACTTACCTTTTTCTATAAATAGCTTTTAATTACTTTGACGGTGGTGAGTTTTTTCTCATTTACCTTTTTCGTTTCTGTAGGCATTTAAACAAAAGTCAGCTAAAGCAAGAGATAGCTGAGTTGGGACAGTATTAGAAGAAGGAGGTATGAAATTCCAAATTTCGATTTCGGGATTCGGCGGTAAAACCCATGTACCTTGCTTTTTTCGAAACAATTTCTACAACTCCAAGAGAAACGAATTAATATTACATTGTGCTGTGCTGATAAATTTTGTTTGTTTTAGTTTGCGAAGAATAGAAATCAACATAAAGAATAAGAGAGAATCCTCGACCCCCAGTGTTGCCACCAACAGCATTTTGATAATGTCGCTCTAAGCTGAACTATTGTGTTAAAGTTTTTTCCTTCTTAAAATTTTCAGTTCCATTAGGTTCTGGACTTTGCGCAAGTGTTTCCGTTTTGGTCAGATATGGAGCAACCATACCTTTGTTTTGGTTGAATAAATTTCTTCGAATACACGGTGTATTCTCTGCGCTTTGCTTCATATATGTTTATAAAAAAAATTTGAATTTTTGGTACCAGCATTTAAGATACAGTCCTGGCTTGCGTATCAGGAAATTTCATATGACAAAAATTCAAAATATAGCGATTAAAGAAAACGGTAGAACAAAAGAAAATTATACGCAAATTACACACACACACAATGAAAAATGACACAGAATATATGTAATTACATACAGGATGGTAACACTGATAAAACCTTATAATTTTTTTTTTCTGAAATATTCTCAACAACTCCACGGTTGGTGAGAGTAATATCACATTGCTGGTGTGAATTTGGCTATTTTTAGATCGGGGTGAGAATGAAAAGTTATTTATAGAAAAAGGTGAGTAAGTGGTAATTTTTTGACAAGATTACCAAGGTTCTGATTTTTTTGTTTTTTTTTTTTTTTTTTTTTTGTTTTATTATATTCCTTAGACCTTTTTTTTAATTTTTTTGCAAAGTTCTCAACACTTTTTCATGGATGATTGTAAAAATAAGACTCTTATCGCAAAAATTAAAGATGTATATAAAAGTCAAATAAAAGCTTGTTTTTACATTAATTGCTCGTTAAATAAAACACTTAATTTGATTTTTATTATTGTAGTATATTAAAATTTTGCAGTATTTACATCAGATGCACTACAAAAAAGATAATTTTATTGCTTTTTTTCTAATTAAAACTCTATAGAACGAAATCATTTGATATTACGTATTGTTAAAGAATCTTAATAAATTGGTAAATCATGCATTTATTAGGAAATTTTCAATAACTAAATTCTTACAACATATCTAAAAATGCCAAAAAAAATGCTCTAATTTTTATCGGTCAAAAAGATAAAACAGCTAATAAGAAATCCTTCGATAATTAGCAATTTTTTTCAATTTTAAATTGATAAAAACAACAGTTTGCGAGACCTTACATGAGGTACTTTGCACAATAGGTGCTTAACTCAGTAGAATTCCTACGGAATTGGAAAAATTAAGTATAATTTCATTCATAACTAAACCAACTATAATTGTATAAATTTTATGATTTTACTTAAGTTTACTTAAGTAAAGTACACAGCATTTACTCTTTCCAAATCCTCTAAGAATCTTAAAATCGGTTAATATATAAATAAGTTTTTAATTTATTAGTGCATGAAGGTACAAAAGACCTAACTCAAGATTTTGGAGGTGTTAGGAAATCAGATTCTTCAAATCAGATTCTTGTTGTACTCAATAGCACCTACTAGAAAAATGGTATCACTTGTCACATACTTCTACTTTATTCTTTCTTACAGCTTAAGATTTTGTCTTGTGTACTTTTTTTCAGAATTTTGTATAGTTTTAAATATATCGTATTTTAAAACACTGAAATAAAAACTAAATTCTATGGAATAAGGTAGTACACTTTGTGATAACAACTAAATTTTATCCAAATCTCGGTGGACCATAGCTTCTACCATAACTACTCTCCATCTTTCTCTTTTTAAGGCAACTTTCTTTAAATTTGTTATTTACATCTTCTTTAAATCAGCTTCTACTTCATCTAATTCTTCTTCCTCTAATAGGGAAAACCAATTTTCTACTCATTTAGAAAAATTTAATTCTGATCTCAAGGTAAAAATAGAAAAAGTCAATTGTAAAATTAAACAGATCAATGGGGACTCGAACTCGAAGCTCCGTTAAAAAAAAATAATTCTGCACAAACCTTTGGGAGTGTGGCGATGTTCAGTTTTGTAACTATTGACCAAACATTAATCATTCGCAAGACAACGCCTTGACGATTTTTTTTTATCGAAATGATGATTTATATTTAATACCCTGACGAGTATTATTTAAATCTACAGGGTGTCTGCCGGGAAGGTATACTACTTTGTGTGCTTATAGTTTTTGATTATATGACAGAGCATGAATCTTATATTGATAAATGTTTTATTTAACGTCGGCAATTATGTAAGGAATACAATATAAGATAAATGCCATGACGTCCGCCTGAATTTCACTCCAATTGTCAGGCAACCTACAAAACAGTCTAGCGCCAGAATTTCTCATGAATATACCACATACCACTCTGTCCCGCATCTTAGAGACATCGGTATAGACCTCAAGGGCATTCCGATGAAACTCTTGTCCGTCAGATTAGAATTCCCTCGTGGGTGTATCAAAGTAAAATCTCCTATCGAGAAAATTATGATAGACCATGTAATAGATGGTGGTCCCCAATAATCGTCCAAAATCCAGATTAGGTCAGAAGTTAACTGCATTTAGCCTTACCGCCACCAGCTTAAGCCTTTGCTTCAGAAAAATATCGGTGGGGTGCCAATTAAGTATAGCAGCAAATAAGACTTTGTTTGGAGTGGAGCGAAGTGTACTTGCCTGCGCACCCTTTCTATCACCTTACAGTGGCATTGATACTTACACACATTGATACTGAGCACCTTAAAGTAGAGTGCATTCTACTACGGCCTTATAAAGCCAATAGATGATGGCATGTTTGAGTCCCCATATTTTGCTTACGGCCCTCTTACATATGTAAAATGAAATGATAGACTGAACGTGATTTTATTACACACATTTTGTTTTATGTAAATTGAAAAATAGGAATGAACTGAAGTACCTAAGAAAAGTGAAGTTTTACTCTAAAATCTGTAAAATAAATTGCTTTTTTATTGTTCCGATTTTTTCTTGACAATGTTTAGGGCTGGCAGCCCTGTTCCTATACTATATATTAAATGTAAACAAATGATTTACTTCGTGGTGAAATTTTATATTGTTTTCTACCTATTTATTAAAACTCTTTATCAGAAGCTTCAATTTCATATGCGGTGATGGATAAGGTGGCAGAGATTATCACTAGTAGTTTGTTTGGAATTTGCGATGTGCCAGGGTTCGAGCCCCCGAAAATTGAAAAAAAAAGGGAGAGTCTTAAAAAGAACGAAAGTTTGGCACTTTGGATGACGACCAAATTTATAATTAGTATATAAGGCTGAAGAAAAAAAGGGTGGATGAAGAGAGAGAGAAGAAAAAGAAAAGGCGCTTGGGTGTGTGGAAGGAGCGCGAGAAGAGAACAAAAGAGACGAACTTTGTCCCATAAAAAAAAACTAACAAAAATAATATCACTGTTGTTGTGATATTCCCCTCCATCACTCCATTTGTTGGGTGAGGGGAGAAAAGAAAGCTGGTGTGGTGGGGTTTTTGGGGGTTGGTGTGTTTTTTATGTTGTGGAGGTGAAAATTTTAATTTGTTGCAATTAAAAACATTGTGACGTCAGAGCGAAAGGTGCAAAAAAAATTTGATTTATTTTTTATAAAAAATAAAAATTTATTTCATCCAAAAAAATTTAAAACGTCCTTATTTAAATTTATTGAGCTGCTCCTTTCTGTGTATGATGTAGAATCGTTAGGAAATCGTTTAATAAACGAGTCTAAGATAACTTTAAAGGACAAAGTCGGCATATTCTAGCCAATTAGGTTAATGTGGAAGACTAAAATTGCCGAAACATAATTTTATATGATTAAAAAGTGGTTTTTAGAGTATTACCAATAAAAAATATGCCACACAAATCGTAAATTCTTTATTTAAACTTGGATAAACATTATTTTATTTATTAAATCTCCTTAACTACTATTTAACTGCCTATTTACCCCTTTTAATAACTACCAACTTACCGCGAACCAACACATACTCCATTCATTCTACTTACTTTTTGTCAAATATCCTTATTATTAAAAAAAAACAAGCAAATTTACCATATATTGTGACATTACACTTACTTACGTACCATTTTTGAAATGTTGAAATAATATATGGAGCAACAATTCCAATTATAGGTGGGTGGTGGCTTTTACCGATTATCATACTACTTTATTTCGACTTTCTCACCGTCGATCTAAAAATAGCTAAATTTACCAGCAATGTGATATTTCTCACCATTAAAGTGAGGTGTTGTTGAGAAATAAATAATATATCGAAAGATTCTCTACAATGGGATATTTCTCACCATTAAAGTAAGGGGTTGTTGAGAAATAAATAATATAACGAAAGATTCTCTACAATGCGATATTTCTCACCATTAAAGTGAGGGGTTGTTGAGAAATAATATTTCGAGAAATCGATCCTCTCTCTCTCACACATTTTATATTATTTACTACACTTTTCTTCCTTTTTATTTATGTATTATCCCAATAACATAAATTTACCAGCAGAGAGCAGAACAGAGGAACAGCATATGTAAATCCCAATAACATAAATTTACCAGCAGAGAGCAGAACAGAGGAACAGCATATGTAAATATTGGAAATCACCACCTCTCTTGTAATCGTCATCAATTTGTATTTGTTAAGATCATTACTTATTTTTTGGTTTTATTTTTCGGAATCCCGTATTCGAACCGAGGATTTTCACATCTCCGTCCAATGCGCTACTAACTCAGCTAATACATGTTATAGATTATTTGTGTTCAAACGCCTTTATAAACAAGAGGAGGTTGTATGCAAAAAATATACACCACCATCACAATAATTAAAATCTATTTATAGAAAAAGGTGAGTAAATGATAATTTTTTTACAGGATTGCCAACGTTTTGAATTTGTTTATTTAATGGTATTCCTAGGATTTTGTAATGTGTGCATATTTTTTATTATTTATTATAAAAATAAGCCTTTAATAGTAAAAATAGAAGATTTATATAAAAGTCCAAGCTTTCTTTACATTTATTACCTTTTTTTGCTAAATAAAACAATTGAAATGATTTTTATGAATTTATTGAAAGTTTACAATCTTTACATTTGTTCACTATGTAAATAATTATCTAAAAAAGGTATATTTTAAAGCTTTTTAGGTATTTTTTTTTATTATAAATTTAAAGAAACCAATTGGTATTACGTATTAGTATCAATTACGTATTATACAGAACGTTAACATTGTGTAAATAATTTGTAAAATAACACGATGCAACAAAAAAGAAACGAAGTATACACAGGATCTGTTTTTGGAATTTGCGAAACACCTTAAAAATCTCGAGACACGGGTAAAAAACCGTTTCTTTTTTCAGGCTTTCATGCACTTATAAGCTAATAACTTAGCCGAATATTAATCGATTTTAAGTTCCTTTTCGGATTTGTAAAGAAGAGAAACAGACGCTTTAAAATTTATGATTTAATGGGATTTTCAGAACAAATAATGTGGTTATTCAAAAATAGTTCACCTTTTTTAAAAATGCAATTTAAAAGTAATAAAAAATAAACCAGGTTGCTAACAATTATATGATTTTTTTTCATGAGTTACGCTTTCTAAAACGTAAGATTCATTTTATTCATAACTAAATATAGTTTCTTAATTCATATATAGTACGGATTCTATATAAATTTGTGCGTCAAGTAACTAGCTTGCAAGTGCATGGAGGTCAGAACAATCTGGTTTTTAACCGACATTTTGGAGATGTTTTGATAATTCTAAAAGCAGATCCTTGTTTTACTCAATATTGCCTATCTGAAAAAAAGTATTACTTGACAGGCATTTTTTATGTCGCACCGTGTAATAGTTCGTTATATTTTTTTCTTTTTAAGTGAAGTACTTATAATATATAGTTTTGTTTTTTCCTAGTGCAAAAATTCGCTTACTTGCGGCTGTTTGTCTTCAATAACTTCACGAATTTATCTTTGAGGTCATGAACCGTTTGTGGGCCATTAACACAGACCTTATCGTTCAGGTTGCCTCAAAAAAAATGTCTGAAAGTGTTAAATCATAAGATGCCGGTGGCCAATTCTGATCGCCTCTTCAGAATATCACACAATCAGTAAACTTTTCAAGCAAAATAAGCGACGATATCATTACTTGTGTGGTACGTACATATCTCTGTTTTGTTGTAAACGTTGCCTGCAGCAATATCTTTCATTTCCGGCCATACAAAATCAGCAATCATCTTTATATGGCGCAGTCCTTTCATCGTTACATTTACTCCAGACAAATTTTTCCAGTTTAGTTAATCTTTTTATCAATCTGCTATAAATATAAAAAAAGAAAAATTATAATTTGTAGTGAAAAAATGAATTGTAATTTCTGAAACGTAAAAAAAATGTATATGATTGTAAAGCTACGGTCACATTAGACATATATTTGACGAAAAAAAAAACGTGACCACTATTTTATATAAATACTTGTTCTTTTATTACACTGGTCTACAAAAAAATTAATAAATTTTCTCGCCTTTAAATAAATTCAAATCCGTGTTCAGTTTTTTTCCATCGGGCTCAAATTTTGTTCAATGGGCGTGGCAAATTTTTCGCCCAAAATTTTGTAGTTATGTCAATACATTTCATCATAACTTGAAAACGATTTGACCGATTTTAATGCCAATACCACCAAACGTTTAGTAACGTAACTAAACTATAAATCGCCTAAGCAATATTCTTTTGTAATTTCAACCGTTGCGGAGTTATTCACAATTTAGCCGCGAAAAAGGAGTCATCAAAAATTTTTCAGAATGAAAATTTTACCACATCTTTATATGTCAACAGACATTATTTTTTAAATTAGGGCTTTAATCACAGCAATGACTTTTGGGACATAGATAATCACTGTGATGAATCAAAATTTAATTTATTCGGTGGTCGCCTTTTTATGTGGCGAACAAAAGTCAAGCTTTATATAATAAAAATTTGAACAAAATTTTTAAGCATTAATGCTGAAATGTCATGGTATGTATCAATGGGACGAATGCAGTCGGAAATCTTTATTTTTATAGTAGGCTTCTTATTTTACTACTTTGCCTTTAAACTGCTTAATATCTCTAAAGGTTACAGAGCTACCTGAATTTGAAAACTGTACAACTTTTTTTGCTCGCTACGTGGGGTACCATTTGTATTTCGGGTATAGGAAATAATAACAAATATTTTAAAATGAAAATGGCCTTATTGTTTTTCAAAATATTCCACTTGATGATCAATACACTCTTGCATTTGTTCAACCATTTCTCAAAGTAGTTTTTCCATTCCTCTTGAAACACCTTCAAAACATGGTTTTTTAACGCTTCAATTGCTTCTTCGGCGCTCGTAAATTGTTGACCAAGCAGTTTACCTTTCGTTTTCGGAAACCAGAAGACGTCATTGGGTGCCAAATCAGGTTTGTACGCAGGATGGGACTACTCAAAATTCATATGTTTGACGAGATGTGTGAGAGCTCTCATTGCCATGATGCAGAATGACTCGTTTTCAGCGGTTGTTTTACGTATTTCTTCGAAGACTTCCGTCCTGTACCACTCAGAATTGACTGTCCTGCTTTGCTCAAGCAGAACACATGACCCATTTGGCCAAAGAAACAGGCGACATTTTCGCTGTGTTGGACTTAGGTTGTCTTGGAATACCCACACAGTCGATTACTGTTTTTTTTACGTATCACTCGCATACATCCATGATTCGTCACCTGTCACGATTTTATTCACGCCTTTTGAAGCACCAAGGTCGAACTTTTCAATCATTTCATTACGTCAATCGATGCGAGTCTTTTTTTTGACCGATTAGTAAATTATGGGGTATCCAACGAGAACAATTTTTTTTACAACTAAGTGTTCATGCAAAGTCGTACGTATTGAAGTGGAACTAATGTGCAAAGATGCCTCTATCCCACAATATGTCACCTGACGATCTTGGATTATCAGTTACGCACTGCATCAATGTTTTGTGGCACAATTACCGATTTTGGACGACCTTCACGGAATTCGCCGGCGACCGAACTACGACCACAATTGAAATAACTAAACCAGCAATATACCGTGGTTTTTGATGGTGCTTTAAAGAACTGAGTTCATCGACACATTCTTGTTGAAATAGTCCACAACGAAAACCTTCTCTTGAAATTTCCATTTTTTGGCCAAACGGGTTTCCTTAACTGACTGTAAACAAAACAAATAACACTTGTACATCAAAATGTTGTGAGTACGTTTATGCTAAAAAATGTCAAACTTGATTATGGTGTTGCCAGAATTTAGCTATTGACATTAGTGTTGCCAGTTCCCGAAATATAAATAGTAACCCTCGTATATGTAATGGAGGTATAAGGTATTTTTTTACAGTTACACAAGTTGAAATCATAACAAAACAAAGAAATTTATTTTTAATACCAATGAATCGGGCTTTGTTGGATAGAAAATTTTATGACAGTAATGTTTAAATATGATATCGGTTATGTAGCGGGCAAGGCTAGCGCGTACAAGGCACAATCTGGACCACCAATTTTCACAAACTCTTCGCAGAATATGAGGCCATATTTCGCCAATAACTCTTCGAATGTTGATTTCGAGGTGTTCAATTGTCTCTGGTTTATCGATGTAGACAAGTGACTTTATATAGCCCCGAAGAAAATAATCCGTTGGGGCGAAATCACACGATCTTGGTGGCCAATTAATTGAACCATTACGTGAAATTACTCTTTCATCAAAAGTTTCTTTCGAGTAAATCAAAGGTAGCGCGCGCTGTGTCACATGTGGCTTCGTCCTGTTGTAACAGCAGGATTAATGTCAGCTAATTGAGGTACGAATAAATTTCTTATCATGTTCCTATACCGTTCACCATTGACAGTTACATTCTGACCATCATCGTTTTTTTTTTTTTTGAAGACATATGGACCAATGACTCGCCCACTCATTAAGCCCACCACACAGTAAATTATTGTGGATATAATGGTGTTTCGACAAAAGCTTGTGTATTATCTTCACTCCAAATATGACAATTCTGCTCATATACGTACCCATTCAAACAAAAATGGGCTTCAATATCAATATTAATTTTTAGTTCAACCCATTCTCCGAATTGGCGATGCTTACGATGGTCGCTTAGCTTTAATTTTTGCACAAATTGAATCTTGAAAGCTTTTAAGCCAAGATCCTATCCTAAAATTTTCCATAAAGTTTTAAAAAGAAGCCGAATTTATCGATTTGGTTTTTCTTCAATGCTTCAGTGTTCAACGGCTACGGCTTTTTTAAATGTGTGCACTTTTCGGCGTCTCACGAGATGAACATGATCAGTAAGAGTGAACGTGGCTCCAAAACGAACCATTGTTATGCAAATTAGATGCTCTGAAGAACGATTATATACGCCATAAAATGGATGAAGTATGCAATAAGTTTGGCAAACAGAACCATTATTTTGATAAAAATATTTCAACAATTTGCAAGCATTGTTCTGGTAAAAGCCTACCCATAGTGAAATGTCAAACCAAACTAAACAAAAACTATCAGCTGTTAAATTGGTTGTCAAATAAAGCAGTGTTGCCAGCTCAAAGTTATAAACCTCCAAAAAAACACCCGATACTATGTTGGATATTTTAACCAATCCAAGACTGGCTATCAATTCTTAAAAAATGCATTCTGTTAAATAAATTCTATTATTGATTGGTTATGTCCCTTTAAGTAAAATATTACAGACTCCTAATGTTAATTGTCTAAGACTGTTATCTAAGAAGACTAAAGGTGTTGATAGATTGGCAAACTTTTGCTTGCAAGCATCGCAAATAGCCAATCGCATTCAAGGAAAAGTAAGTTATCCATGCAAACAAATGTTTGCCAATATATCACCCCTTAAAGACTGTTATGTAAGAATAAAAAATATATTTAAAAATACTCCGTTAACAGAGAATATGTTCACATTGCTTTTAAGTTCTTCTGTTGGATTCTTTTGTTTATTTGTCGTTTTAAATTGAATATTTTATGATTTGATGGTTGGTTGTAAATATTTGTAGAAAAATTGAATTGCAAATAATACAACACAATACAATGACAGTTACATTAACAACAACAACAGCAGCAGCAGCAACAACAACAACAACAACAAACCAAAAGTAATAAACAACAACTAATGGCAGAAATATGTTTTTGCTTAAATTTGCATGTCGTTGTCATCGTTATTTAGAAACAAATAAAAGAGAAGATTGCATACAGAGGGAAAGAGAGAGGAGAAGAGATATATAGCAGCAACAATAAAGTTAATAACGATGTTACAATAGATAATAATGATGTTGATGATAATGACAATAAAGTGGATGATACATTGGCAAACATCGCATACATGGATGACTTACTTTTTCTTGAATGCGATTGGTTATTTGCGATGTTTGCAAACAAATGTTTGCCAATGTATCACCAATCGCATACATGGATGACTTACTTTTTCTTGAATGCGATTGGTTATTTGCGATGTTTGCAAACAAATGTTTGCCAATGTATCACCCCTTTAAATCAGAGATAGAACTAAACCGTAAATATTGCTATTCAAACAATGCATTTACAATAATAGCAACAACAACAACTATAACAAAATATCAAAACATTTAAAGAACTTTTAAAGGCAAAGAAAACGAAAATCCGCAACAACAATAGTAAAAATAAAACGAACTTTTTAGCAAGTTTGTTTTCTAAGTCTTTCGTTTTATATGAGTGCGAGTAGTAGTTTTACATTTTATTTGATAAATACTAGGGAGATCGAACGATTATTATTCGACCGGTCTTAATCGGTTTTTGTGGTTTTGCCGAATACGGAGTTTTTAAAATGTTCATTTTTCGAATACCGAATAAATCGGTTATTTTAATACGTATAACCGGTAATTTTAAATTTTATAATTTTTATACGTTTTCTTATTTTATTTTTCTATTACAAATATGCTCATAATTAAGTTTAACATCTTATTTTTATATACATACATATTGTATATGAAAACCTCGAATGAATTACAAAGAACATCAGAGCCATGGTAGAACGAATAAAACTTTTCTGTAAATGGATATTAATTTTTTATGTATGGAAAATGATGATCAACTGTGCAGTTCGGACTTGGACTCCATAAAAAAATATGTAAGCAATTGTGATTAAAAAGTAAAGTGTGAGATAATTCGAACGAGATATAAAGGTTTAGTCTGGATGTATTAACAGTCCTAAAATACTAATTTTACATCCTGATATCAATAACTCTAGATTCATGGCAATAACTCCGAAAACAAAGCTCAAACGTACCCGTATTCTGTTCAATTGAAAAACACATGCGCGAAAGTGGTGCACTCCACCCAGAGATTAAAAAAGGCTCATTTTGGATACCTTCAGTAGAGAGATAAGAAAGAGAAAGAAATGTGACCAGTAACAAAACAAGAAATTGAGTAAAATAACTAAGAAAAATCAGGCAAGAGAACAAAAGTGGGGAGGGAAGGGCAAGATAAATGTCAAAAATCACTTGAGAGAAGAATCTGGTAGACGCAACGTCACTAAGGCCACTGAAAAAATCTCGGTTAAAAAAGCGAGTTTGAGTTTGCGTTTCCAGAGACCATGACAAAAACTTTCCTGCGTCTCTTGGCCAGGTTTTTTTCCTTAACGCATAATGCACAGAAAGCCTAGTAGAATTCTGAAAGACTCCATCCTAGATTCAGAACGCATTTTGTCCTTGAACTAGGTTTGGCAAAAACCCGGATTCTTTAAATAAAACGCAACCCACCGGGTTTTATTGAGTTTTTTTATGGGGTTTTCTTTTGGGTTTTATAACTGCTTCCGAATTTCGTTCAAGTCGACAGTATTTTTTTGTTTTTAGTACAATTTTTTTTAGTATTTGTAACGCAATTTTTCACTCTTAGTGCGGTTAAGGCATCATTTTACTATGAGCTACTAAAACTCGGTGATCGGAGCAGACTGTAATTAAATCGTACATTATAAGAAAACGGCCATAATATAAAGACAGACAGACAGATAAAGGTTTCACTTCGCCAAAGCTGCCAGACAATTGTTAGAAACAATCAAATGTCACACACGCAGTAATCTTCGAACATTGATCCTTCAGAATCACTTCTTATGAAGAAATACAGTGTATCGTTCAAAGTGTATCGCTTAAAAAGGCGAGTAGTTTGCGGACATTGGCTCAGAGGTGAGGAAAATAAGTAACCAGTGATTTGATACATTTTACTTTGTTAAATTTGTTAATTCATTATCTTTTTGAGCTAAAAAAACAGACCGAATTAAATTATGCTCCCAATAAATAAAATGTAATTATTTTTGTTGTAAATAAACTAGAAAAACTTTTAAATAAAACACTCCCCGGGTTTTTTAAATATAACACCCAATAAAATCCGGGTGGGTTTAATTGGGTTACCCTGCCTTAAACAGACCATACTAAGGTTCTTCCATACTAGGACTTATCCACCACCCTCAATATGTTTAAAAGATAGACGTAATTGTGCAGCAAGGAAAACTTGTTTCTATACTAAGTAGTTTCGAAATCAATCACTGGATGAAATATTAACACGTTGTGTTGTCGAAGACGGAATGTCTCTTAAGGCCCTAAAAAAGCGCAATGTTGTTCTAGCAAACTTACTAGCTAGGAACTACAACATGGGACAAATATTGTCAATTGTATTTAATAAAACAACGAGAATTAAAAATAATTTTTTTTTTTTAATGAAGGAACCGGTTGGTCGGTTATTTGATTAATTAGAACCGTAAACTGATTTTTTTAAATTTAAACTTTTCGAATTATTCGAAAACCGGTTTTTGAAAAAAATCGAATAATCGATCTCCCTAGTAAATTATCGTAAATGAGAAACAATGGGTTTATTGTTCTTTGAATTGTTGATTTTTCTTTTTAATTAAAAAGAGGAGAAACTATTAAATAATTATTTAAAAAAACAAACAAATTTAAAAAAATTAAAAATTTATTGAATAAAAATATAAAAACTTGGCTGTATAACATAAGACATAAGACATTTGTACAATTTAGCAACGTATGAATTTCACACCAAAAGAACTGCTCATTATTTGAGGTCAAGAACAAACCAAGTCAAGTTCAGGTTATTTGTTCTGAAGTGAAACGTATTTGAGAGAGAGCGTTCCGCACAATTTTAAGAAATAATTATCGAACAAGCCAAAAGGCTAATTTGTCTATACTACAAGACAAATTTAGCAAAACTTCCAACACAGAATTTTCTAAATAGTTTTAACTGATCTTGACACATGTGGCAAAGGTGTATATCATGATGGAATATTACGGCTTATGTCTGATCATACATTAAGGGCATTTTTGGCTGATGCTCGCTTCACATAAGTCAATTGTGCTCGTTATAAGGTATCCGTGGCTGCCTGATTCAATTACAAAAGCTTATAATACAGTGCATAACCTTGGCGCCATAGATATTCGTCTTTGGTAGTGGTTCGCTATGTTCACAGCAATTCACATACAATTACTTGTACATCTGTTTGCCGTAATAATGGGCGATTCTTTTTAGCAGGATTGGCAGCCCACTGGGTAAAACCCGGTTAGGTTTAATTGTGTACTATATTTAAAAAACCCAGGTGGGTTTTTTATTTAAAGGTTGTAACAGAGTTTATCGAATCACTGCTTACTTCTTTTTCTCACCTCTGAGCCAATGTCCGATACACTGTGATGATGATGAAGATGATTTTATATATTTTTTTTTTTTAAATAAGTGCTTCGGTGACACGCGAAAAGATATTGTATCCGACGAAACAGACAATATTCAGAAGGATCAATATTTGGAGATAACAGCGGATGTGGCATTTGATCGTTTCTAACATTTGCTTGGCAACTTTTTCGATGGGAGGCTGAGCATTGTCAGGCAAAAGGAGAAATTTATCTGTTTGTCTCTTTTTGAATTGTATTACGGCCATTTTCTGATAATGCTCTGATCACCGAGTTTTAGTACAAAAAGTGCAAAATTGCATTATAAATACTAAAAAAGATGTAATTGTACTAAAAACAAAAAATATTGTTGACTTGAACGAAATTCGGAAGCAGTTATAAAACCCAATAAAACCCGGTGGTTTGGGTTTTATTTAAAAAACCCGGGTTTTTGCCAACCCTGTTTTTTAGCAACTTTTTTCTTGACAATACTATTTTTGGTAGCTCAGCTGTTTTCGTGTAACATATTGCTGTCAAACATATTCAGTTTGTTCTATAATTTAACCATGAATCGACTTACAAACGAACAACGCTTGCAGATTGTTGAATTTTATCATCGATATTCAGTTGGATTAAGATCCACTTTTTAAAGGAAAATTGAAATTTCTGTTTGAATGGATACGTGAACAAGCAAAATTGCCGTATTTGGTGTGAAGAACAGCCAGAAGCACTGCAGAAACTGCCAAGGCATACCGCAAAAAGCACTATTTGGTGTGCATTATGAGCCGGTGGCATTATTGGACCGTATTTTTTCAAAGACGACGAAGGCAGGAACGTTACTGGGGGTGCTACCATGCGAAAATTTAAAAATTCTTTCTTTTTGCCCAAAATGAAAGAGCTGGACTTGGCTGACATGTGGTTTTAACAAGACGATGTCACATGCCACACAGTACTCGAAACAAGGGCCCAATTAGAGGCGAATTCGGTTAACATTTTTTTTCACGTTTGAGGTCGATCAATTAGCCGCTTAGGTCGTGTGATTTAACGCCTTTAGACTATCTTTTGTGGGGCTATGTTGAGGCTCCTACCCTAGTTGACGCTCTGGAAGCCAATATTGAAGAATTTATTTGTCAGAGACCGGCCTGTATGTTGGAGAAAGTATGCCAAAATTGGACCCAGCATAAGAACCATTTGAGACGTAGCCGCGGTCAACATTTAGATGAAATCCTCTTTAAACATTGAATTATATAGATCGCTCTATCGACTGAAATAAAGATTTCCTACATTTTTCTAAATTTTATGTGTTTTTTTTAAACAAATCACCCGACGTATTAAAGGCAGAGGTCTAATCACTGCACATGATATTGAATATTTACATTTCTCCAGAGATGCTAAAGGCCATTGGAATATCAAGCTCCAAGATTCTCGCTCCTGTTATTACTCATTTATGGAGACAAGAAATTCTCTCAGACGAAATAGACGAAGACTTGTTCATCTACTTGCGAAAAAAGGGAGATAAAACCGATAGCAGAAATTGGAGCAATACTAACAATGTAATCGCACAGAACTCAGAAGGGAACAAGCCGGTTTCCTTGCTCATAAATCTTATGTTGGTCATGCTAACAGCCAGAATAAAAAAATCATAAAAAATCACCCAATACTTAGATCAATTTCTCGATGCGATTTCTTTTTATAGCTTTCAAGCAACAATATAAGAATAAGTTGTCAAAGCTAAGTCGTCTGCCGAACTTTACTTTAGTTTCGATCAACTATAGTAACGAATGGGCGGGCAAGTCAGCTAGAACAGGAGCTGTAGCAGTTTCAGTAACAGCGAAATGATGGAGACAATCTTAAATGTTGGCCGGACCTAGTCTAGAGAAACAGATTCGATGGCAGTTTCATAATGTCAAACCTTGCTGAGATTTCTAAGTCTAGACCAAATGGCCTACCTAATACTTATTGGTATTTATCACGGTACATCAGGCGAATGGTGTGGTTTTTACGAAACGGTGTCCTTCTGGCTCTAATTAGCTATTTAAGCACTGCGAATCTCCACGGAAACTAAACAATCAACCTTGGCTTTTATGTCGTGGACAGAATTGGATAAGTGGGCATACAAAGTAAATATTAATTTTTGTCTATCTTGAGAGCGGTTAAAGCTGTAGTTTTTGAATTTGGTCTGAATGACTTAATAGTCAATACAAATCATCAGCTAAATAGTAAACGGAATTAGATAATTTGGCATGGTACCTCCCATACTAACCTAATATTGATTTGTGTATATCTTGCGAACGGTTTATGAATTTAATCTAAATGACTTCGTAATCAATATAAATCATCAGACAAAAAATGGGAGATTGGATAAATGTGGGGAACAACCAGCCAAAAATCGAAAAAGATTGGATAAACGAGTGTTGACCTAAGAACATTGGGTAAGAGCTATATATATACATCTATATATCTGTGTCGATGTGAAAGAGTAGCTTAAGTCGAATTTAGACATTCTTACTTACCGACACAGAATTATCGTATCTTGGGACAATCCCGCAAAAAAATCTAAAAGGATATACTTCTATTGAAAAAACTCTGGTCGTATAAGATATTTCCTTATTCGTATCTTGTCTCTTATTATATAAATCTGTGTCGTTTAGTAAAAAAGTCTTAAGTTGCCATAAGCTACTCTCTCATATCGACACAGATATATAAAAATAAGTTGTTCTATGTATTTTATTTTATAACTCGAGAACCACTAAATCGATTTACAAACCAATACAGGCGTTAGAAAGGTGTACTTTTACTAATAGTTTTTAGTCAACTGGGCGGTGCCACGCCCATATAAAATATTTATTGATATGTCTATATCTTTAAAGCAGTAATAGTAAGCTTCTAAATTTGGTACACATACACACATACATATTAGCAGTAAAAGAATGGGCGGAATTGGATAAGTCGGAGTAGCACTCCCATACAAAGTTTTTGTAAATCTAGAGACCGATAACAATGAAAGTTGCTAAATTTGGTCCAAATAACTTCGTAGTCAAAACACATCATCAGTCAAAATATTTGCGAAATTGAATAAGTGGGTGTGGCCACACCCATACAAAGTAAATATTGATTTTTGTTTATCTAGAGAAAGGTTAGAATTGGATTTTGTTAACTTGATCTAAATGACTTGGTAGCCAATACAAATCATTAGTTTTAATGTATTCATGTATTTTTCTTATGAAGAATACATTTTATACAACAAAAAGGCTCCCAGCAACGCGTGGAGAGTTACTCTAGTATACTATATCAAAACTCATGGGTGTACAGCTAAATAACAGATTCTACAGTGGCTTTCTAGATGGAACTATAAGTTATCTTAAATGTTTGGGTTTGGGCCGGAATGGCATAAAATGGGGAAAATGGGTAAAAAATTATAACTAAGAAATTGGTTAAGATAGTAATTGAGATAGGAATACTGAAGCACGCCTGGTTTTAGCTATAAATTTATTTGTAAGTTTATTTGTTTGTTTATTTGTATGTTTGTTTACCATTCACTCACGCTTAAACGACCAAACGGATTTTGATTAAATTTGAAACACAGATAAATTCAGCAACCTAAAGTGTTATAGGTTATGATTTTTTTTCAAATTTCGACCTGGGAGAGGTTAAAAATCGGATAAAAACGGAACAAATTAGGTCATATAAGAATTTTGTTTATTCAGTTTGTAGAGGAGACAATCACGCGCAAACGACTAAATCGAATTTGTTGAAATTTGGAGCGCAGATATACTATAAATCCAGTAAGTACAATATGGTCTCTGGAACGTTAAAATCATGGGAAAACGGTCAAAATTAATAACTTTTCTTACGAAATGACACGCATTTTTTCTTCTTAAAGAAAAGTTTTTTATTTGTTAACATTCATGTGTTGCACAAAAGTACATTTGCAAAATATTATACCATGAAGGCCTAATAAGGGGTAAAGTGAGAATTTTTTGTTCACAGTCCATTCCTATTACTGTATAAATCTGAAACTGTAAAATATAGAGTCTTCAAACTTTCCATAACCTAACCGATAGGTATAAAGTTCATACTCAATGCGGCACGTGTCAAAATTATGATATTGAGTTCAATTTTTTACAAAATACCTTTTTTACTAAAAAGCACAATTTAAGAGGTACCCCATTAAAAAATATTCTAATATACTGTTACGTTTTAACCTTTTTGAGTTCTTTTTAACTGCGTCAAAATAAAATAAACACCACGTTGTTAAGTCTTTTTTCCTCACTTTATTTTTATACAGTTTATCTTAATACAGCAACCTGTATATCTTGCACTTAATATTCGTTTATACAACATTTTCATTTACGCCTAAACACAACTTTACTGCAAAACAATAACTATACATACCTAACTGCCTACAGTTTGCAAACTTCCGGAAATGTATCAAACGCTCTCATATCCTCTATTTTATATCCGTTAATTTGAAACATGTAAGATTGTGTTACCCAAGATGGTCAATTCACAAATCAGCGTGGCAATACCAGGGTAATACATTATCAACCTTAACACAAACCAATAGAGAAAAATCCTACAATACAGTCTCGTAACAATACAAACTACTTTGATAAAAAAGTTCCCAGAATAAGCCCCACCGTTCTGATTTTTTTTATTTAGTTGGTACATCTGTGTTGATATTCCCGCTAAGTCTTAGCGTCATAGCTTGACATTTGCAAAAGCTATGTAGCCAAGATATATCTTTATGTTTGTTGGCGATTTTTTACAATTTTAGAAATGGATTTAAATTTGTAACAACGCAAAAGACATGATTTGCGAGGCTTAAACCACACCAGAACCCACATTCATCAAAAGGATCATTACTGGAGACGAGAGTTGGGTTTATGAGTACTACACGCAATCCAGATATCAGGCAAGTGAATGAGCCAAAACAAAAAACCACATCACTTTCAGTCAAAAAAGAAGGCAATGCTCACAGTTTTTATGGATTACAACGATGAAGTGCATCAAGAATTTTTGCCAGAAGGCCGGACAGTAAACAAAGAGTATTAGTTGGGCGCTATGAGACGTTTTCGTGAAGAATTCGCCAAAAGGGACCAGAATTGTGGGCAGAAAACTCGTAGATTTTGCACCATGATAACGCACCGTCCCACAATGCTCTCATTATTCGAAATTTTTTGACGTCAAATGCAACAAATACCATCCAACAGCCACCGAATTCACCTGATTTGGATCCCTGTAATTTCTTTCTGTTCAATCGAGTTAAAAAACCATTACGGGGAATGCATTTCAGCAGCCGAGAGGAAATAATGGAAAAATCACAGGAGGCACTGATGAACATACCGAAAACCGAATATAAAAAATGCTTCGAGGATAGAGCTGCAAAACTATCGATAGTCGGCTCATTCGATAGTTTCGATAGTTTGCAAAAAAAAACTATCGATACTATCGGATTCTTGTGGCAACACCATTAGAATGTGAAAGGGAAAGGGAAAAAATTCGATTTATTTAAGTTTTTTCATGGAAAGGCAATCTATATATATAGCGAAAATTGTTCAGACCATGAAGTGCCTAAAAACTAAAGTAATTAATGCAACAACTGTCAGTTTTGATAAACTTTAAATTCGTACTTCTAAGATTAATCCCTTCAAGTCATCAGAAACCCTCAAAAATGCGACTAATGGATAAGAGTCCACTTCTCAGCAGACGAAAGCAACACCTGCATCGTAATAGTTAAAACAACATGCTATGGTCTGACGAAATGAGGATAAATTTGTTTGACTCAAATGCAAAACCGAATGTACGAACGTATTTTGATTACAATTCATAACGGGTCCGCCATCTTACGTTTTTTTTTCAACTAGTGCTTATTTCGTGAATGGTAACACTTAGCTCATCTCTGATTTGACAGATAATTAGTTTTATCCTTCCGCTGAACGAATATGGTTATGTATACGCTTTTTTCGCTTCGCTAAGTGGGCCTGCGATCGACTTACAGAAGATGCAGATTTGCCAAAAAAAATCATCTTTTCAGATGAAGCTCGTTTTGATCTTGGCGGGTATGTAATCAAGCAAAATTGTGGCATTTCTGGCACAGAAAACCCGCACACATACAATGAAAAGCCGACACATCCAAGACGAGTCACTGTTTGGTGCGGATTTTGGTCCAGAGGCATAATTGCGCCATTTTTCTTCGAAAATGAGCAAGGAGTGGCCGTTACAGCCAATGGCGATCGTTATGGGGCCATGTTGAACGAATTTTTGTTCTATTATTTTCCATTATTAACCGGAAGGATTGTACTTTCAAATAAAAAAAGAAATTTTACAAAATATTCAGTAGTTTTTTTATAGCATTTTCAAAAAAAAAATTTATTTGGCGGACCCTTTACTTTATTTGACTTCAAAAAATAAAAATTTAAGAAACTGTTAAACTGTGTCCTTATATGTAAATATAAAGGTTTTGCAAATGTGATTTTGACTGCATTAGTGGCCTCCGTATTTACTCTTAGAATTGGACGATAGTATCGATAGTGCAAAAAAGCTATCGATGGTCAGCCAAAAACAAAACTATCGATAGTACTATTGAATGTTTTGCAGCTCGAATCGAGGATTAGATCAAGCGCAGGCATAAGTAATTGAGATTACTTTGAAGGACACAATATAGATTTGGATGAATAAACTTGAATTATAAATTTTCTGAATAAATATCGAGAATTTTTTGATCAAGGTGGTATATGTAGATTTCCGGGCAACACTGGATGGGTATTTTGTGAAATTGAATTGTATGTAAATCGCACACATTCATTTTTATACATGAGATGGATATTTTCATATATGCAGTACGCAAAGCAATACTGCAATGCATTAACAATGCAAATACGAATACTTTATTGCAATACTGTTTTGTTTATCAATTAGAAACGTTTATGAAGTTCAGTTTTCGCTTTTCATCTGTGAAAAAGTTCATTTGATATTAACCTACTTAATCTGCCTTTTTGATTACGCTGAGGTCTGGCTAATGCAGCAAACGAACTACTTATCGATGTTTCTTCCTCTTATGCTTCCACTACTTTTCTTTTTTTGAGTTGAAAAAAAACTTGGATGTAATTTAATCGTTAAAAAATCACAAAGCATTACAAAAATAACATTTGTTTTGCATACTACTGTTGGGAAATCAACCTGTGATTTACTATTGTACCTGTGTGACGCTGTATTAGTTTTTAGGGCTATTTTAACTTCTTAAACTACCATAACAAATTAAATATATTTTTTCTACAATATTTCACTAAACTGAATAAATGTTAGGCGAAAAAAAAGAACAAAGAGCGAAACTAATAAACATGACATGTGACATTGACAAGAATTCTTTTTATTTTCAAAACTATTCTTCTCTTAGTAACCTGTTGTAGCATAGATTCTCAAAGGGAAATAAATTTTTTTTATAAGCTACTAGGTAAACCCCGGCGTGCTTCGCTACCCTTAATTAATTCTTAATTACCGCATTCGCCCACAAGCTCTCAAGACTTTGCTTCATATGAATTTAACAAATTTTGCCAACTTGTGGTCGGATATGACACGCCTTCCCCTGATACAACCTGCCTAAAATATTTCGCAATGGATTTTTGGCTACAGAAAACATTTATGGAGGGATTTACGACGCACACTTTACAAAAAAAAAAAAAATTGGCCCGTACATATAAGGCACACTTTGTTTCACATGCATTTAACATATTTTGGTAGCTTTTAGGCGGATGTGGTACGCCTTCTCCTAAAATATTTCAAAATCGATTGTTTTGCTACAGAGAACGTTTCCAAAGGGAGTTACAACTCAAACTTTACAAATAAAAATTGGTCCATACATATAAGGCACACCTTATTGTGGAAAGATGCGATACGTCTTTCCAATCTGCTTAAAATTTTCCATTTCTGAGGAAGTTAAAGTACAATTTCGCACTTTTTTAAACAAGCAGCACCTTAGACAATAAACGTAAGTAAAAAATAGCCTCCATGTTTATTTATGTATCGGGTGTTCTCTTTACAGTTACACAAGTTTAAATCATAATAAAACAACAAAAAAATAGATAGAAAAGTTTATAACATTAATGTTTAGATATGATTTCGGAGGGCACTGCTGGCGCGTACAAAGCGCACTGCACTTCGAATGTTGATTTCCAGGTATTCAATTGTCTCTGGTTTATCGACGTAGACAAGTGACTTTACATAACTTCAAAGAAAATAATCCAATGGGGTTGATTCACACGATCTTGTTGGACCAAAGGTTTCTTTGAAAAAATCGAATGTAGCGCACACTGTGCAAGATTATTGTCAGCTAACTGAGGTACGAAAAAATTTCTAATCATGTCCCTATACCATTCTCCATTGACAATAGCATTCCGACCATCATCGTTTTTAAATACATGGACCAATGACTCCGCTAGTCCATAAAGTTAACCAAACAGTAATTTTCTGTGGATGTAATTGTGTTTCGACAAAAGCTTCTGAATTATCCTCACTCTATATGCGACTTTCTGCTTAGTTACGTACACATTCAACCAAAAATTGGCTTCATTGAAAAAAAAATATATTGAACCATTATTTGCGTTGCTTTGGTGTAAGTCTATTCGTAATGAAATGTCAAACCAAACTAAACAAAAAACAACTATCAGCTACAGTGACATGCAAAAGCGTAACATGATTAATATCTTCCATATCAACACCCTGTATTTTTTAAATTTAAATGAATTTATTGTATGCTATCATAGGTACACATGTCCTCTTCCTCAAAAACTAGTTTGATGCCAATACAACAACAACGACTGTAGTAGCAGCAATAAGTGTAAAAAAAACAAATGTTACTCTTTTGCACCGTTTTTTTCCAGTATCCTTTTGCTTTTTTTTGAGCCTGGCTGCAATTAGGGATACCTTCCTTTTTTAATTCTACGGGTATATCTTTCCAGACTTCCATTGTTCGCTTCTACAGCTCGTTCATTCCTTTGGTCGGACTTGGATACTTAGTGAGCAGTGATTTGACATAAATCCACAATTTCTCAATCGGATTAATTCTTTTTTTCAATAAGACCAGCACTCAGGGGATAACCACTACTCATGCAGTGCATTGTGCTGGTACTAGCAAAATAGGTCGTGGGAAGGAGGATAGATAGAGTAGTGTCGTTCGATTTAAATCTGCTCATGTCGTAAGTGGCAGGAAAAACATTCGCAGGAAGATTGTTCCACAACGAATAGTGCGACCAAAGAACGAATTCTTCCTATAATGCGTTGTGCGATTTACTGGACAATCAACTACAAAGGGATGAGCTCTACGAGAAATACGAGTACTACGTAAAAATATATGATTACTAGGAATTAGTTCCTTAATTTAACCTTCGCCCTCTCCTGTACGCGGTCGAGAAGCTCCAAAATAGCCTTTGAAGCACCGGCCCATACATAAGAGTTGTATTCCAATTTGGGTCGGATATAGGTCTTGTAAATATTAAGGAGATCAGATGGAGTGAAGTAATTCTTACACCGTCATAAAAAGCCGAGACACTTGAATGCTTCTTTCGACACTCGAAATATGTGCTCGTCCCAACGAACGTCACAATGAATTCTTATGCTCAGAACATCAAGAGCATCTGCTTCCTCAATATCTACATAACCCATAAATACAAATGACAACACACCACCACGTCTGTTTGTCAGAAAGCAACATTGGGTCTTGCACGCATTAAAGTCAACCCTGTTCGCGCGACCCTACTCAGAGATTTTCGACAGGTCGTTTGTAAGTGTGTCGTTCATATTACGCCTTTTCGCCCCAATCTCCAAAATGCTCGGCCTACGATCAAAAGCATATGAATGACAAATGGTGCTGTCATCTGCAAAAGAGTAAATAGGATTAGAAGTGAGAAAAAGAAAGTCATTAAGAAATATTAGAAAAAGAGTTGGAGAAAGAACAGAGGCTTGCGGTACCCCTGAATTTATTCTGAACTCGTCAGATGAAATCCCGTCTACAACCACTCTTATAGTGCGATTTCTGAGAAAGCTCGATATGAATCGAGAGAAGTGACTACCGACACCAAAGGCAATAAGTTTGGATATGAGAGCCTCGTGCCAGACTCTGTCAAATACCTTAGAAGGGCCACAACCTTACTCTCACAAAATCCATGAATGGACCTGTTCCACCCTTCAGAGAGTAACGCCAGCAGATCACCAGTAGAGCAACCTTTACGGAAATCATATTGGCGATCACTCAGCAAATTCTTGGACTCTAAATATTTCACAAGGTGATGATTAATCATACTCTCCATAACTTTGGAAAGTGCCGAAAAAGCTGCTATTGGACGGTAGTTTTCAGAGTTACTAGCCTCACTCTTTTTAGGGATTGACGTTACATTGGCAATCTTCCAGCAAGATGGAAAAATACCCGCACGATAAGACGCACTGAAAAGCGCAAGCGTGGAAGAGCACTGCTTCAGGACCAGCGCTGAAATGCCATCCGGCCCAGAAGCCTTAATAACGTCGAGATTTGCAAGAACCTTTTTAACTGCACGGGCTCGAAAGAATATACTAGGCATAGTCACTGATACTCTTTCAAGTTCGGATCTATCGATCTATCACTGTCTTTTTAAGCCGGTTTTTAACAATATGTGCAGTGTGTTTTGGGTAATTGCCTTGGTGGGAAATTACTTTTTCAGCAGCAAAAAACACTTTTTCTACTACACCTGGCAAATATTGTTGCAGAATCGACAGATACTATTCCTCACCCATTGTACCATTTACGCGAGCTAATGGACCTGCATCATTTATCGAAACGCAATCCCAAACCATTATGAAGCTACCACTACGTTTTATTGTTTATTGTTTTATTATTACATGATATGTTTGAGTTGCGTTTTGGTTCTTGATCCAATACCAGACTCTACCGTCAGATTGAAATCGGTTTATTTTAGCCTCGTTAAACCAAATAATCAAACAATTAGAAGTCAGAATATAACTAAAGAATATATTAGGCACTAAGTCGTAACCCAAAAAAACAGACAATAAATCATACTGGTGGCTTCATAATAAATAGTTTAGGGTTGCATTTCGAAAAGTGATGCAGATCCATTAGTACTCATAGATGGTACCTATGGCCTTTGAAGCCGATTTTGTATTTCTTCAAAGGAAATGATTCGGCGACATGCATGATGCAATAAATGCATGATGAACTCATTTTACTCTTTACTCTGATGTCAAAAAAATGTAACGCTATGACAAGCTGTGGTAAACACATACATATATTGTGCTGTTAAAAATATTCATAAAGAAACACGAAATAACGTTAAAAAGGAAATCACATTAAAATTGCAATAAACGGCGAATGAAAAGATAAGAAAACTTTTTGACATTACAGTACAGACAGTTTTGTATCAGCTGTTATTGTTTTGGTAAAATGAGACCACCTTCTAATTGCATCACGAAGACATTTTGAAAGATAAACTAATACCTCTTTATACGGTCTAGATAGTTTCTGAAAATGTAGGCCGTAAATTGGAATGCCTTTAAGCGAAATGAATACGTGATGTCTTTTCTTCCCTTACATTTAAAAAAAAAACGGAGAATCCACGTTTTTTAAACCACAGAACGTGGTGTATTTCATAATACCAACAGGCCGTTATAGTGAAATGCCATGTAAAGAAAGCCCGTATAATGAGGTGTGAGTATATTGTATCCATCGCAACAGCCGACGTAGCAATGTTCGGAGAATACGACGGATGCGGCATTTGATCGTTTCTCATAATTATTTTGAAATTTTTGCGACCTTAGGCTGGGTGTTATCATGCAAAAAAAGAATAACTTAATCATGTGTAACTTTATATTCGGCCGTTTTGAAGAAATTGCAGTCTGCTTCGATCACCCAGTTCTAGCAGCTCATAGTACACAATAGAGAGATCGAACGGTTATTATTCGACCGGTTCTTTTTTTGGTTTTGTCGAATATGGCTTTTTTTAAATGTGCATTTTTCGAATACCGAATAAACCGGTTATTTTTACACGAATAAGCGGTTAATTTAAATATATGCAATTTTTATGCGTTTTTATATTTTTTATTGCAAATATGCTCAACGTTTTTTTTTATATACGACAACCTTGAACTTCTCACGAAGAACGCGAAAACCATGGTAGATCGAAAAAGATATGCACTCTTGAGCAAAGTAGCTTTTTGTCATTTTCTGTAAATAATTATTAATTTTTTATATTTGGAGAATGATGAACAACTAGGCTTATTGAAAAAGGCCTACAAACGTCTACTCCAAACAGCGTAAATACTTATAGCCAGTCGCTAGTAATGTTGTGAGGTGATACCGTTATTGAAAATTGTCAGATGGTGTGATCTGGTATTAAATCGAGGACTTCTTGGTTAGTAGGCGGATGTCTTACCAAACATAGACACAATGGCACACATTATTATATACATGGTGCATGCATTTATGTTTCTACAGATGTCCTCTGAAGTGTGAGAATGTTTGTAAATATTTGGAAAAAATATGTTGAGTGTCCTTAAATAGTAAGCTGAAAAGTCTCATCGAGACCTGGAATTATTAAGCACCTTCAATGTGTATACAAGATTGACGCTTTTGTGCAGCAAGGAAAACTTGATTCTGCACCAAGTTGCCCCAGGCACTGCAAATGATACGCTTACAAAACGCGATTCAAAAATTTGATCACTGAATAGAATATTAAAATGTTGCGTTGTCGAGAATTAAATGTCCATTAAAGCCCTAAAAAACCGAATGTTGTTCTCGCATACATACTTGCTAGAAACTACAATATGGGACACAAATATATCAACTTTATTTACAAATGCAACAAAAGATGAAAAGAATTTTATTATAATAAAAGCACGGTTAACCAGTTATTTGATAAATTTTTAATCGAAAACCAGTTGTAATTTTTCGAATTATCCGAAAACCGATTTTTGAAAAAAGTCGAATAATCGATGTCCCTAGTACACAATGACACATAAATACTAAATTAACGTAATTGTATACACAAACAATAAATATTGTCAACTTGAACGAAATTTGGAAGCATTTATAAAACCAAAAAACCCAACAAAACCCGGTAGGTGAGGTTTTTTAAAAAAAGAACCTGGGTTTTTACCAACATTGAATTCAAACCATTTTTGGCTAATGATTTGTCATTCAGACCAAAATCCGAAACTTTAGCCTTAACCGTTCTCAATATGAACAAAAATCAATATATACATTGTATGTGAGGTACCGTGCCCTATTGTCCTATTCCGCCCACTCTTTGACTAATTACTTGTATTTACTATGAAGCTATTTGGACTAAATTTGAAGACTCTTACTGTCACCACTTTAAAGAAATAGACAAATAAATATTTACTTTGTATGGGCGTGGCACCGCATAGTTGAAATTTATGAAACTTCTTATAGCCTACAGTTCCTTGACTTGAACGAAATTTGGAAGCATTTATAAACCAAAAAAACCCAGCAAAAACCCAACAAACCCGGTAGGTGAGCTTTTTTTAAAAAAAAAACTGGGTTTTTGTCAACATTGAATTCAAACCACTTTTCGGCTAATGATTTGTATTTAATATAAAGACATTCAGACCGAAATCAGAAACTTTAGCCTTAACCCTTTTCAATATGAACAAAAATCGATATATACTTTATATGTGAGGTACCGTGCCCACTTGTCCTATTCCGCCCACTTTTTGACTAATTACTTGTGTTTACTATGAAGCTATTTGAACTAAATTTGAAGACTCCTACTGTCACTACTTTGAAGAAATAGACAAATCAATATTTACCTTGTATGGGCGTGGCACCGCATAGTTGAAATTTATGAAATTTCTTATAGCCTACAGATCCTTCCAGACATAAGAAAGATACTGGGAAAATATTAAGAAATCGTTTCAGCCTTTAACTGAAACAAACATACATATGTATATACATACATACCACACTACCTTTTTACATATAAGATACATAAAATTATATACGTATTTATAGAAAACCATAAAACAAAAAAAGTACCATTAAATTTATATAGAAAACAAAATAAACACTTTACTAAGTAGTCATTATCAACTTAAATAAATTATTGTAGAATAAGAAACAAAAAATGGTTAAGAAGGACAACTAAAACAAAAACAAACAAACTAATACAACATGTTGTAATATACACCTTTTTATTATTACAACAACATGTTACATTATATACATATATAATGTTGTTGTTTTTGTTTTTGTTGCTATTATTAGTTATTGTGGTCTTTAGACCCTTTACGCTTTAATGTTTGTAATAAATGCTATTGATAATATCACATATGGACCTTTTTTTGTTGGTCTGTAATAAGCACTATGGGCATAACAACCACAAAATTATAGGTAAAGTGAAAAGAGTCAACTGTACAGGTTATAACATATTATTCGATAAGCTACGCTGCTATTTAAACGTTACTTACTATCGTTTGCCTTGAGGCTAATGGAGTGTACTCGTATCTATTAGGGGATCGAGCGGTTATTATTCGACCGGTTTTTTTTTTTTTTGGTTTTGTCGATTACGGTTTTTTCAAAATCTTCATTTTTCGAATACCGCATAAACCGGTTGCTTTAACAAGAATAACCGGTTAATTCAAATAAAAATAATTTGTATACGTTTGTATATTTTTTTATTGCAAATATGCTTCATGGTTTAACTATTTGTATAAATTTCGTTATTACTTTTGGGGTCTCATCCGACGAGTTCAGGGTAAACTCAGGGGTACCGCAAGGCTCTGTTCTTTCTCCTACTCTTTTTCTAATATTTCATAACGACTTTCTTCTTCTCACTTCTAATCCTATCTACTCTTTTGCGGATGACAGCAACATTTGTCACTCATATTCTTTTGATCGTAGACCGAGCCTTTTGGCGGTTGTGGTAAGAAGGATGAATATGAACGTCACACTCGCAAATGACCTGGTGAAGCTCTCCGAGTGGGGTCGTGCGAACAGGGTCGATTTTAATGCACGTAAGACTCAATGTTTTTTTTTTAACACACAGGCGTTGTGGTGTGCTGTCATCTGTGTCAATGGGTAATGTGGATATTGAGGAAACAGATGTTCTTGATGTTCTGGGCATGAGAATTCACTGTGAATTTCGTTGGAATGATCACATATTTGAAGTGTCGAAAGAAGCATTCAAGTGCCTTGGTTTTTTGAGACGGTGCAAGAAATACATCACTCCATCTGAACTCCTTAATATTTACAAGACCTATATCCGACCTAAAATGGAATACAACTCTCATATATGGGCCGGTGCTTCAGCTTCTATTTTGGAGCTTCTCGACCGCGCACAGGAGAGGGCGAAGGTGCTCATCACTGACGGTGGGGTAGCCAACTATATCGATTCATTAGAACACCGTCGTGTGTCGTGTGTTTCATTATTCTATCGGTACTATAACGGAATGTGTTCTAACGAAATTAAGGAATTAATTCCTAAAAATCATATATTTTTACGTAGTACTCATATTTCTCGTAGAGCGCATCCCTTTGTAGTTGATTGTCCAGTAAATCGCACAACGCATTATAGGGAGAATTCGTTCTTTGGTCGCACTTACGACATGAGTAAATTTAAATCTAACGTCCATAAACACTACTCCCTCTGACCTCCTTCCAATAACCTATTTTCCTAGTGCTGGTCTTATATAAAAAAAAGATATGACAACCAGTGCTGCTACTATTGGTCGAATTTTACCCAAATTGGAAGAAAATTTTTCTTTTGGCAGGATGGTAGGGTAAATAGAGTTTTGGTAGAAATTTAGAAAGGAAAAATCACTGGCCCTTGTTATGGGTCCCGCACGGAACAGAAAATTCAACGGAAAAAAATATCGATCGATATGTTAATTGGAATTATTCATTCCAGCGGTATAGTTTTCCATAAAATCGATTCCATGGTGTCAACTATTGGTAATTAAAAAAATTCAAAAAGCTTATACAAAATTTAAACATAAAGTTATTTCGTAAACGAAATTTATGCCTTTTTTGAAGATCGTCCCTAATATTAATTGCTTAGACATTTGGGTAGAAAGAAAGTTTTGCGCTATAAATCTTAAGATGTGTTACAGATGAATTATAGAAAGTTGGTATAAAGAAATTTAAATACAGGTTTAAGGTGTGAAATTTTTATGTATAGGGTCCACCAAATATTTTTTTTTTTTCGAAAATGCTATAAAAAAAAAACTACTGAACATTTTCTCAAATGTCTTTTTTTATTGGAAAGTACAATCCTTCCGGTTAATAATGGAAAATAATTTCATTCAAATTGCTGCCTCGGCTGGCCATGCAGTAGCCTACACGATCGGTCCAATTTTTAAGCACATTATCGATTGTGTGCAGCTGTATTTCACCAATGGCTTCACGAATATTGTCTTTTAAAGCGTCAATTGTCTCTGGCTGGTTGGCGTAACACTTATCTTTGACGGCACCCCACAAATAATAGCCCAACGGTGTCAAATCGCAGCTCCGAGGTGGCCAAACGATATCAGCTCTGCGGCTGATAATGCGATCTTCAAAAACAGGGCGCAAAACATCGAGTGTAGCTTCGGCTGTGTGGCACGTAACGCCGTCCTGTTGAAACCAAATATTGCTAGTATCCTCCTCTTCAATTTTTGTGAACAAAAATTCGTTCAACGTGGCCGATAACGATTGCCATTGACTGTAACGGCCACTCTTTGCTCATTTTCGCAGAAAAATTGCCCCATTACGCCTCTGGACCAAAATCCGCACCAAACAGTGACTCGTCTTGGGTGTATCGGTTTTTCAATGTATGCGTGCGGGTTTTCTGTGCCCCAAATTCGAGAATTTTGCTTGTTTACATACCGCTATGGTATGGTAGGTGAGACACTCGCCTACCAACCAAGAGGTCCTCGGTTCAGTCCGAGGACTGTGCGTTATCATTATGCAAAATCCATGATTTTTCTGCAAACAATTCTGATTTCCCTCAGCGAATTGCCTCAAGAAAACCTCTCATAACGGCCAATAATATTCTTTGTTTGCTGTCTGGCTTTTTGGCAAAAATTCATGATGCACTACACCGTTGTAATCCTTGGAAACCATGAGCATTGCTTCTTTTTTAACTGAACATGAGGCCATTCAGTTACCTGATGTCTGGATTGAGTGTCGTATTCATAAACTAACTTCTCGTCTCCAGTAATGATCCTTTTGATGAATGTGGGATCGGATACAGCCTCGCAAATCATGTCTTTTGCGACCTCAACACGGTCAAAATTGTAAAAAATCACCAATACACATAGAGATAGACGTACTCTTGGCTAAGTAACTTTTGCAAATGTTAAGCTATGATGCTAAGATTTAACGGGAATAACTAACTAATTAACTTAACAAAAAAAAAAAAAAAAAATCAAGTCGGAACGATGGAACCGCCACATGAGGGTTATTCCCGAAACTTTTTGATCAAGGTAGTATTACCAAGAGACTCAATTTGGTCTGCACACAAAATATTAATTTAATAATAATAAGTATCGGGTGGGTCATTTATCGGCTTAAATTTGAACCAGCGGTTATTTCGAATACAGAAATTATAGTTGGTCATTACTAACTGCAGCCTATAGTTCCTTGCAGAAAGACAATATAGGTTCTGTTTTTAGCTGTATATAGTCTTCAAATAAACATACTTGTTTTAAAAGCCGTTCCTAAGTCGTTGTCGTTTAATTGTCGTCTTGTTCCCCTATTGATATTCCTCAAATACTTCGAAACGACAAAGAAAAGTTATCAAGAACTACAAATAAAACTTGGCAGCACTGCTATCGTCTGGGCCATCCATCGGTTTAAATTTGAACCAGCGGTTATTTTGAATCTGGCAATACTTATGTCATTCTATTCTGTCACAAAATTCAGTATATTACCTCCACTGAACGAAATTAATCGATTTTCGCTTGAGCAGCGTTGGGATTTAGTAGAAATTTATTCCCATAACAAAGACAATTGGTCGGAAATGGCAACAACAAATATATAAAAAAAACTATAAAAATCATCTTTTCGAATGAAGATAATTTTCGTCTTGGTGGATAAGTTAATAAGCAATATTGCCGTATTTGGGGCTCCAAAAAACCCAAGCGTAAACAAAACAATGTGACTGTTTGATGCGGCTTGTGGAGTGGAGGCCCATATTTCTTTGAACAATTACGGTCAATGGAGACTTTTTGTGCCCGCTCTTCATGGTAATGATGTGAACGATTTTTGATTTCAACAGGATGCTATAACTTGCCACACATCTCATGCCACAATCGATTTATTGCATCAAACGTTTGATGGCCGTTTAATTAGCCGAAATGGTGATATCAGTTGGCCGCCAAGAAGCTACTATTTGACGCCGTTAGACTATTTTCTGTGGGGGCCCGAGGAAAACAAGTGTTATGCCGACAAACCAGAGGCAATTGAGCATTTGAAGACCAACATTCGTAATGCCATTGCCGAGATACGACCCCATACACTCGAAAATTGGTCCGATAGAATGTGGTCTTGTGAGGCCAACCGCGGCACCCATATAAATGAAATAATATATGATTTTTAAACGGAGCACAACAAAAAATAAGTTTTGAAAAATTTCAAACCGTTTTGGTTTTATTTTTACAAATTGAAGGTTTTTTTTAGTCTATTTAGTACAATTTGATAAAATATTTATTTCGACGATAGTCTGGGTGGGTATTTCCCACAATAAGCCGATTTTAGCTCTAAAATTAGTAGAATTTCACTTTGAAGCCCCGTTAAGCGTCATAGTGTTTAGATTTAAGTAATGTGTAGGCTATAAAATGGTAGGATTTGATCGTATATAATTTTCTTGTTTTTTTATGTAAACATTCTAAACATTAATTTTTGATTCTTTTTTTGTTGTTCTTTTATACTCCTTCCTATTCATTTCAACATCAACATGACGTTATTGCATTTTGTGCTATTGTAGTGGCTGGTTTAGCTGTCCTTCCGTTTGTCTGTCCAATTTTTTTATATATGCTGTTAACCTATCTGTTTGTCCGTCCATCTATCCATCTTATTCTTATTATTTTTAAAGATTTTTTTTTTCTTTGAATTTTTTATTCTCTAGTGAACTTGAGTGCAGCTTGTAACCATACGCCTGTTTAAACGCATTTATACTATTTACACATGAGTGGCTTTTCATAGAAACTGACATCACGAGGACGTTTTTCTTAACAAGTGGTTTTCAACTCTCTCTCTCTCTCTCTCTTTCTCTCTCTCTCTTTCTACCTCTCTTTTACACCTATACTTCATTCACAATATTATTTTCATTTATTTTTATTTATTTTCATTTGATTGTGCGAGTATTTTCAGTAATAATAACTTTTTTCTTTCATGTACATACATACGTTTAAGTATTTCATTACATTTGCGGTATTATTATTGCCAGTATTTATTCATTTTAATTTAAAAATTACATTTTTCCCCCATTTTCTTTTTCATGTTATTTAAACATGATTTAGAAATGAAAAGAAATAAAATACTGGCCAATGATTTTTGATTTGCTTATATAACATTTCAAAGCAGTTTTCAAATCAAACAAACATATCTTAACTGTCTTTTTAAACTAATGCTTTTAGCTTTAATGTGTATGGATCATAAAAAATATTTGCAAAGATTTCATTTCATTATTTATAATTAAACTTGAAATTAATAATTTTTAATTTTATAAATCAAACAAAATTTTTACTTACAATAGATAGACGGATCTGAGTTTCATATTGTCTTCGATTTTCTGTTATCTGAAAAAAAGTTAACAAAGAATTTGCATCAAAGATTTTTTGTGAAAAGTAAATATAATTTAGTTATAAAAAACCAATAACAATTAACAATTAATTAAACATTTACGAGTATATATTAATAGATAATATATTAATCTTATATGGTATATAGACCAAAAATAAATTTCTGCATCGCTCAATATAAAATTGGATAGGTATTAATTATATATGTATATATTATATATACCAATTGTTACGTTTTTACCTTTTAAAAAAGTGTTTTTATGAGTTCGTAGATTGTAGTTAAAATAAAATAAATTTTGTGTTTGGTTTTCATTAAAAATCCCAGTTATGTACGTACACCACCGCTTGTAATCTTTTTACAGGCAATAACAATTTTTATTCTTAATCACTCTGTTTGTTTACGAAGTTGCAGTAAACAACAGCAATTACTCGACAGATCTTTCTTCCTAAAGATCTTCCAACCTGATCGTAGTCACAACCTTTTCAACTAGAGGTTATCCACACTTAACTCTCTTTACTGAGTTAACTCCAACTAAACTGATTTTTACTTCACTACTAGCTCCACGAGTTTACTCCTTATAAACTCTCTCCACACCAATAACACATTCGCTGAGTTAACTCTACTTAAGCCCGCTGAGTTTACGACTCAAAGATATATTATCAAATATATTACAAAAATATATTATCTAAACTAAGTTCTTAATGCCTATGCAATATATTATATTATCTAAACTATAATATAAAGGGTCCGCCATCTAACGTTTTTTTTTTTCAACTAGTGCTTATTTCGTGAATGGTAACACTTAACTCATGTCTGATTTGACAGATAATTAGTTTTATCCTTCCGCTGAACGAATATGGTTGTGTATACGCTTGAACTTCGCTTCGCTAAGTGGGCCTTCGATCGACTTACAGAAAATGCCGATTTTGCCAAAAAAAAAATTATCCTTTCAGATGAAGCCCATTTTGATGTTGAAACTCGATACACCCAATACACTGTTTGGTGCGGATTTTGGTCCAGAGGCATAATTAGGCCATTTTTCTTCGAAAATAAGCAAGGAGTGGCCGTTACTGTAAATGGCGATCGTTATCGGGCCATGTTGAACCAATTTTTGTTCACAAAAATTGAAGAGGAGGATATTAGCAACATTTGGTTTCAACAGGACGGCTTTTCAATGTATACGTGCGAGTTTTCTGTGCCACAAATGCTACAATTTTGCTTGTTTACATACCCGTCAAGATCAAAATGAGCTTCATCTGAAAAGATGATTTTTTTGGCAAAATCGGCATCTTCTGTAAGTCGATTGCAGGCCCAGATTCCTAGCGTTGTTCAAGCGTATACACAACCATATTCGTTCAGCGGAAGGATAAAACTAATTATCTGTCAAATCAGACATGAGCTAAGTGTTACCATTCACGAAATAAGCACTAGTTGAAAAAAAACGTTAGATGGCGGATCCTATATATACAATTGTAGAGATTATTTAGTACGAAAAAGGGTGTGATTGATATATGTATACCCCTCTAACGTCCATTGTTTTCGCATAAAACATTTAATAAAATAATTTACGCGAATTATTTGATATAAAATTAAAAATAAATTTGAAAAATATCTAAAACGTTAAAAGGCAATCTATCTAGAAAATTATTTATTTTCTATGTCAATAAAATTCGTTATTGCTTGATTGGGTATATGTATAAAAATCTGAGGACCTACTAATAACACTGGTCTACAGCAAAAATGTCTTTAAACAAAACTATATAGAATAAAATGATTTTAATGCTCTGAATTCAAATTCGTTTTTTATAGGCGTGGCATAATATGGTAGTTATGTCAATATATTTCATAATAACCTGAAAACAACTTGACCGATTTTAATCGAAGTACCACCATATGTTTAGAATCAATATTTTGTATAAATCATCTGAATAGCATTATTATTATTTTTTTTTTGTATTTTCAACAATTTCGGAGTTATTCATAACTTAGTTGCGAAAAAAAAAAATGCGCGCAAAATAATACAATAAACTTTTCATGCAAAAGAGCCATGGTATCGTTACTTGTGTGGTACGTAATGTCGTTTTGTTGAAAATAAAAGTCGTAAATATCAATATTTTTCATTTCTGCTTAATAACGTAGCCTTTGAGTTGAAAACAGACCTCATTACGATAAAATTTAGGATCAGTATGATGCATTTTGCGGACCATACCAGCAAAGATATGACGTTGTTGATGATTGGTAGGCGTGAGTTCTTTCGTTATTTGAACCTTCAAACCCTTAAGACCTAAGTCTTTATGCAAAATACGATCGACGGTGTCGTTTGTGGAATGCCCAATTAAAAAGATCAACGACGAATGAACAAACTTGGATTTTCCTCAACACTTCGGGCTACAACAGCAAAGTTATCAATTGTGCACGAGTTCAGTTAATTTTTAAGCCGATTCGTAACGCAGTTTCCTAGACCATTGACAATTTTACTTGCATATATGTATGTGAAAGTTGAGCAAGCGTAGTCGAGGTCCTCTAGTTTGCCTTGAAGACCCAAGGTAATTTCTGTGGGATGTTGCTTCAATCATTATTATATCGAGTTAAATGCGTACCTGATATAAAAAGCAAAGAAGATAATACGTAGCCTTGCCCTGCACCATAGTTAATTTTAAATCTACTACTTAGCTCTTGTTTGTCGAGAATTTGGCAGGCAGTATTCCTGATAAGTCTTATAATTTCGGAAGGTATGCCCTTACATTTCGGGCTGCCACATATGCTTAGGTAAAACGGTGATCTCCTCTCTACACACCGTTTGACATTCACTCTTATGCTGTTAACATGATCAACACAAGATTTATGATTTTGGAAATCGGAATTCTCTTCTGAGTTCTGAGCGTTTATATCTCTACCGGTTATATCTCCCTTTTTTCACAAGTTGACGATCAAGCCTGAGTCTATGTCGTTTGAGAGAATTTGTTGTCTCCATAAGTGAGTAATAACAGGAGTGAGAATCTTGGAGCTCGTTATTCCATTGGTCTTTAGCACCTTCTGGAGAAATGTAAGCATTTGATATCATGTGCAGTGATTAGACCCCTGACTTTAATATATCGGGTGATTTTTTAAGAGCTCTCGGATTTGATTTAAAAAAAACACTTAAAGTTTGGAGTAATGTATGATACATATATTTGAGTCGGCAGAACGATCTATATAATCCAATGTAAATGTTGACCGTGGCTACTCTTCAAATGGTACATAGGCCGGGCCCAATTTTGGCATAATCTTTCCAACGTATCGGCCGGTATCTCACGAATAAATTCTTCAATATTGGCTTCCAGAGTGTCAACTGTTGCGGGCTTATCCCTGTAGACATGATTACAGCCCCACAAAAAATAGTCTAAAGGCGTTAAATCGCAGAATCTATGCCTCCAATTGACCGAACTCGCCTCTCAATTGGGCCATTGTTTCGCGTGCTGTGCGCCATGTGGCACCGTCTTGTTGAAGCCACATGTCAGCCAAGTCCAGCTCTTCCATTTTCCACAGAAAAAATTTTTAGTCCTCGCACTTTAGCGCTTGCTATTCACAGTAACGTTCCTGCCTTCGTCGTCTTTGAAAAATCCACACCAAACAGTACAATTTTAAGAATGCATTGGCAGTTCTTGCAATGCTTCTGATTGCTCTTTACACTAAATACGGCAATTTTGTTTGCTTACGTATCAATTCAACCAGAAATGAGCTACGTCGCTGAACGCAATTTTCCGATAAAAAAGTGGATCTTCATCCAACTCAGCAGAGCCAAATGGAAGAAGTACACGTTGCACTTTCTTAGCCGATCATGAATATTGATAACAAAATTCAATAATCTGCAAGCGTTGTTCGTTTCTAAGTCGATTCATGGTTAAATTATAGATCAAACGGAAAATGTTTGACTGTAACATTTTACACGAAAACAGCTGAGCTGCCAAAAACAGTGTTGCCAAAAAAAAAGTTGCTAAAAAAATCACCCAATAAATAAAACACTGTTTTCCGCCAAATAAGTAGAATTTTTTTTTTAGTAAAACTCCATAGAATTTATTTAATTAAGAAAAAAAATTTTAACACAGTGTTGTATAAAAATTTATAAACACCTTAGTGTAAGAGTTTTTGGTTCAAAGGGTTATCTTCTTTTTTAAGAATTTTGACTTTAAGAAAGTTTTAATGCCGATTAATGGTTTTTATTTAATATTGAGCAGTGAATGGGACTTGAGGTCAAAAGGTCATATAAACATTTTGTTTTTGGTAATTTTTTATAAAATTTGTTTATTTTTAAACAGAAAAAATTTGTATTTTTTATTTCTGTTTTATTTCGCAATAAAAGAAAACCAGAAATTCCGCGGCTTAAAGAAATTATGGCAATTTCGCACAAAAAAAGTAATTTGCAATCTGTCGACTTTTACTATAAGAAATTAAGCGGATGAAAATCATATTTTTCTTTTGAAATCCAAACCAGCCAAATCAGCCATAATGCCTCACTTTGAGGTTATGCTAAGCAACAACAACAGCAGCAGCAATAAAAACAATTTAAAACGTAGAAATAAAGAAAAATAGGAGGATATCAAAGAAAAAAGGTACCAAAAAGAAAAAAGAAACAAATCTAAAAGAGAGGGGTTAAAGAAGGGAGTGGACTTTAAGGTTATTTGCTGCAGTAATTTCTTAAATATAAACGTGACTCAACCTTCAATGAATGCAGTTTTAATGGTAAATTGCGTTGGTTTGCTGCAACAGAGCAGCAGATGATTGCTTTTAGAACAGCTTAGTAGCTGGGTAGCAGAGCAGTACCATACAAATTGGTATGGTGGTAGTGTGCTGTTGTTGCCAAAGAATTCCGGGCAAACATACATACAATAAAATTTATCACAACAACAACAATAACAGCAACTTAAATAAAATTGCAATTTTACATGACTGCATTTAACATAATTACCAGCTACAACATACAAAATCTGCCTGCCCAAGACAAACCGAGCAAGAAAACCAAACCATTTTAAAGAAGGCAACAATAGCTTAAACTAAAACAACAACAACACTAACCACAACAATATATACATATGTACATACAACAATAATGTTAAAGGTTCATAAATTTATAAGAAAGAATTTATAAGAATTTTAGTCTCATTTTCTTTTTCTTTTTTCTGTTTTTTCGTAGAGAACATGCAAACGTGAAAATCCCGCAAATGTTAGCAAAACTTTGTTGTTGTCCATTGCATTTGTCGTACGTTTACCATTCGCCCTTAAGGAATGCGTAAAACAGATGTGCTGAGATTTTTTTTCTTTTAATTCTTTCTCTTTTTCCTATTTGCCTTGTTTTCAAGCCAAGCTTTTGTGTTAGATTTGCTCTAGATTTTGGAGGGATTGCCTTCGTGCAACTTTTTTTGTGCGTTTTCTTTCGTTGACGTTATTTATTACATTGTGCTTATTGAAACCAGTGTTGCCAAATAAACAGCAAATTCGAACTTGAAGGTAAAAAGAATAAATTTATTAGGTATTTCCATTAGATATGCAGTTATAAAAACGTATATAATGCTAAGTGCTTGGAAAAACAAAACAGTGTTTTAGTACCGCCATTACCATTCAGATCTAACAAGGTTTGAATTGGCCTTATATGCTTATGGCTCTGGACTTGTACAAGGCATTAAATACCGTTAGCCATACAACTCTCTTCTAGGGTCAACCATCTGCAGTGATGGTGGCCAATTATGTGGGTAGTCGTCAATTAATTGTAGTGTTCAGAGACCAACGCTCAAAATTTCGTAGAGTTAAACAAGGGGTTTCGCAGTCTTGTAGCTTCTCCTAATTTTTTCCCTCACTTCTCTAGGTAGCAAACAAAGAGTATTACTTGGACGTTACATGATGTTTGTGTGAAGAAATTCGTCGAAAAAGACTAAAATTGAGGGCATAAAACACGTGGAGTTTGCACCATGGACAAGAAACAGAGAAATTGTGTGAACGCACATTGTGTTAACGCACCATAGCCCTTGAGGGGAATCGGAGGTGCGGTCGTTATTGCCACATATAGAAAAATAATTTCCTTTAGACTTCCGGACCACTGCAGTGTTCTACAGGGAGAGGTTTCGACAATTAAGAGACTTGGTGATGTACTACACAGTATTAAACGTGAATATTCGGATCTTTACGGGCAGTTAAGCTGTAATTAGGATGCTCTCCGATGTCTACTTGACATCATTGATGATATGCGAATGCCTGGTATCTCTAAACAAGATGACATGGCATTCAGACCTTGAGATTATGTAGATAAGTGCTCATCATACTGGTACTCAAAGGAACTGTATGGTGGATAAACTAGCTAGGGGTGGCTCTTTTCGGAATGTCGCTTTCCTCTTTTAGACTGCTGGTTCTGTGATACTTGTCGATCAGAACACAGCAACGGTTGGAAATGAGCCTAATTGTTTTGTCTCAAGATATAATCTGGCTCCTATAGGATGGGAGTCTATTTTACAGATGCCATAGTGTCAGCTACGCATTTCGGAGGTTACTATTATTGGTCACTTGAGTATCTAATGCGTATAAAAGAAGACTCTGTTTGTCTTTTAATGACAAATGTATAAGTTGTCGAGACTAGAAGGGGGAGGAAACTGTAAGATATTTTCAAAGTCAGTGTCCAATTCTGCCCGTTTTGGCATGTTACATTATACCAGGCTGATATTAATGTCATCAGCATAACTTCTATGTGTCTGGTTGGTTCGGTTTCTCGTCAGAGTTCTGACTGTCGGATCGCCATTATACTACATTTCTTTATCAAGGTAGCACAGTCGTATCGTGCCGCTGTGGTATGGTAGGTAACAACAGCGTTACCGTTGAGTTTTTTCAAATAGTGGCACAAAAAGGTTTTTTTTTAAAAAAAAGGCCGCACAATAAGTTGCATTTTAGAAAAAAAAAGTAGCACAGTTTGTTTTATAATGCATTACTATGTTAAAATTAAATTTTTTATTTATAACTTAATAGAAATATGTATAAGATGTATTTGTAGATAAGAAAGGATACATGTCGTTTAAATAATTAATTCTTTTTTCATTAAGTAATAGCAAAATTTAGGAAGTAAACTTTGCTAATAAAGACCCTTAAGTGCAATAAATCTTTCGTCATTATTTACATTTTATTTGATATTTATATTTTTGAAACTTACTTTCTGTATTTTTCTATTTCTTGGAATCCAATTTTCTATTTCCTTATCTACGAGGGCGCATTGATATTGAAGCTACTTAAGTAGGAAAAAAACATTTTTTTTTTCCAAAAACCATTCATTTCTCAACATAGTCTGCTTTTAGCTCAATACACTTAGTAAAACTGACTGATTTTCCAACTTTTTTATACCATCTAAATAATACGATTTTGGGAAATCCTCAAAATACGCATTAGTTTCGGTAATCACTTCTTCGTTTGAGATGAATCTTTTTCCTGCGAGCCATTTGTTCAACTTTGGAAACAGGAAAAAGTTACTAGGGGCTAAATCTGGACTATAAGGTGGATGATCAACCAATTCGAAGTGGATTTCTCGTAGTTTTAGCAACGTATCTAATGCTGTGTGAACCGGTGCGTTGTCTTGAAGAAAGAGCATTTTTTTCTTGTTTAAATGTGGTCGTTTTTCCTTGATTGCATCAACCAATTGATCTAATAATGCACGATAATACTCTCCTGTGATTGTGCATCCCTTTTCAAGATAATCGATGAGCAATATTCTGTGTGTATCCCAAAATACAGTGGCCATAACCTTGCCAGCCGATTTCGCTGTCTTCGCCTTCTTCGGAGCACTTCCACCAGCTTCCACCCATTGCTTCGATTGATTTGTGGTTTCAGGTGTGTAGTGGTGGACCCACGTTTCATCAACAGTTATTAATCTACGCCAAAAATCAGCAGGATTATGCCTTATCATGTCCAAACACCGCTGTGAAGTGATCTGTCGAACTCGTTTTTGTTCAACACTGAGCAAACGCGGCACCCATCTTGCCGATAGCTTTTTCATATGCAAATGTTCATGCAAAATGTTGAACACACGTTTATATGATATGTTTACCATTTCAGCAATCTTACGGATTTTGACCCGGTGATCATTCATAACGATATCGAGGATTTTCTTGATATTTTCTTCAGTAACCACCTCTTTTGGCCTTCCTGTTGATGGTATTGCAGTTCAATCCAATATTTTACCATATAATCTGACGGAGCAGATTCGCCGTAATGTTTATCAAGCTTTTCTTTTGTCTCTTTCGCCGTTTTGCCTTTCAAATAATAGTGTTAAATCACTACACGAAATAAAATATTAACAGCTGACGTTTGACAGATCGTAATTTCTAAGAAAGAAAAAGTTTTTGTGTTTGTCCTGCCGTCTAGCGCTAGGTAGCTTCATTGTCAAACCGCCCTCGTAGTAAATTTAATGAAGATAACATGAATGCACAAGTTTATACTTTCAATCTATTTGTTAGCATATTTTTCACAAGATCTAATTTAGATAAATTTCGTTCAGAGATCACTTATAATATAATTAAATTCTAAAATCGGATCTATATCTATCTACATTACTTGTAAAAGCGTCCGTTTTAAAAAAACTTAAGACTTTAAGCCTTTTATAATTGACTTGTAATAATATTTTGTCACATAGTTTTTGGTAAAACTTAAATATTTGTTTTTATTGCTATTCATTCTACATCCGATATATTTTTAAAATTTATTGTTATATCAGCTTCATTGACTATGTATGTAATACCTTTTATATTAGATGTATTTTTGTAATTAGTATTCTCAGTCTTTGTTATTTTGATGTATGCCATTTTGACAAATTTGCACTAAAATTTCTTTTGTGTAACTCAGTAAAAATATAATTTGTGATGTTTCAGTCTGAAAACATTTATTTAGTTTTTTCGTTATACCTAATACATAGGACACACATTTTATATAAACCGAACTTTCAAATTTTGAACCTTCTTAAATAACGCTAATTTATTCTGAAGTTGATATAGGGTCCGCCATCTAACGTTTTTTTTAACTAGTGCTTATTTCGTGAATGGTAGCACTTAGCTCATGTCTGATTTGACAGATAAATTATTTTATCCTTCCGCTGAACGAATATGGTTGTGTATACGCTTGAACAACGCTTCGTTAAGTGGGCCTGCGATCGACTTATCTCATCTCATCTTTTCAGATGAAGTTCATTTTGATCTTGGCGGGTATGTAAACAAGCAAACTTGTCGCATTTGGGGCACAGAAAACCCTCACGCATACATTGAAAAGCCGATACACCCAAGACGAGTCACTGTTTGGTGTGCATTTTGGTCTAGAGGCATAATTGGGCCATTTTTCTTTGAAAATGAGCTAAGAGTGGCCATTACAGTCAATAGCGATCGTTATCGAGCCATGTTGAACGAATTTTTGTTCACAAAAATTGAAGAGAAGGATATTAGCAACATTTGGTTTCAACAGGACGGCGCTAAGTGCCACACAGCCGAAGCTACACTCGATGTTTTGCGCCCTATTTTTGAAGATCGCATTATCAGCCGCAGAGCTGATGTCGTTTGGCCACCTCGGAGCTGCGAATTGACACCGTTGGACTATTATTTGTGGGGTGCTGTCAAAGATAAGTGACAATGATAAGTGATAAGTGACGCTTTAAAGGACAATATTCGTGAAGCCATTTGTGAAATACAGCTGCACACAATCGATAATGTGCTTAAAAATTGGACCGATCGTGTAGGCTACTGCATGGCCAGCCGAGGCAGCCATTCGAATGAAATTATTTTCAAATAAAAAAAGAATTTTGAGAAAATATTCAGTAGTTTTTTATAGCATTTTTAAAAAAAATTATTTGGCGGACCCTTTATTACATACATTTTAATAAATTAACCCCAGGTGTTGGTGAAAGTAAATTAATTGAATTATTGAAAGCCATTGAAAAAAGTAAAGTAAACAGGTAAGACAATAAAGGGCAGCCTTTCTACCCGAACAATAACAAAAAAAATATCATAAGAAACGTATATTGCAGTACAAAGTGCCACGCTCACGTGCAAATACTGATCGCCGTACACGACACAAAAATTATATGAGAGTGCTGCGCCCACAGCAGACACAAGAGGAGCGCGCAGAAGACAACGACAGTAATCGAATGTTAGTTTTATACCAAAATTATTCACAAGAAAATCGGAAATACTGATTTGATATTCTTCGAGAGGCAGATCAACATAAAAGAAACATTTGGCGCCAGCAACGCGAATCGGGCCATCGGGCCGAGCTATCAAAAATATATAATTCGATTTGAACAATAATTGCTATGTCGAGTTAGTTCACCTTTCATTCTTCTTCTAAATATCAATCAGCTATGACACTTACAAACCAGACTTACAGTGAAAATAAAATTCGAAGGCAGAACAACGTTTGCCCGTGTCTGCTAGTATGTATATACAATTGAAAGTGTGTTTGTATGTATTTTTGTTTGAAGTCTATAGGCAGACACAAATTGTAAAAACCAACTGAGTGATGCAGTAAAAAAGTCGGTGTCATACCTCCCATACAAAGTCAATATTGATTTTAGTAAATCTTGAGAGCAGTTGAAGCTTAAGGCTTCAAAATTTGTCTTAATGACTTCAAAGTGAATACAAATCATCAATTTAATAGTGCAAAGTAAATATTGATTTTTATATATACTGAGAAAGCTTAATGACTTCGTAGTCAATACAAATCACAAGACAAAAAATTGGTGAGATTAGGTTAATGGGCGTGGCAATTTTCATTCATACTAAATGTAGAATTTTTTATTTATTAATACACCAGCGATTAGGAAAACTGATTGTGAAAAATCTGATTTAAAAGAGGCAAAAGAGGCAAAAACTTATGGAAAGTAGCAAAATTGTGTGCATTTTGAAAAATCGCACAAAATGATTTTGGCCGCCAAAATAGTTACACCAACGGTAACACTGGTTAACAGTGAACGGAATGAAAGTATTCGTGCATTCGTTGCTTTTGCCATGCACTCATTCAACAATAATCTTTATTGATTTTGCTGTTTAAAACTGCGAAATTACCTCACAATAAAAGAAATAAAAAACAATCGGCATTTTCTTGTTCTGAAAACACAGCAATACATACATACACATACATAAACATAATATGTCTTACAACAATAAATAACATACGCTACAAGCATATGTACATCTCAAGCATTCGTACCATTCGTATTGTTCTCGTTGCTTTTTATAAGTGGTAGATGACTTGAATAGAAGACAAGCAATGCAATGCATGTAACAAAGTTAACAACCAAAAAGTACTCGACTCAAGCACAGACCACACATTTGAAACAGGAAAAGATGTTTCTACACCGGAATTACCTCATAAAATTAGCTAAAAACTGGTTATGAGTATTACTACTATTGAAAACTTCTCTAATGCATTTGCCGTTCGGAGTCGGCATTAAACTGATGGTGCCCCTTTTTCAATGACTCTAAAAATAGAATCGGGAGCAGCTCATTGAGTGAGAGAAGTCCACGTGTACCTTCATGGAATATAATAGGTATTATTTATTACTATTATTATGATTATGATAGTGGGACCAGGAAAATGGATCCAAATGGATCAAATATAACTAACAGTGTGGCTAAAAAACAAATTTTCACTGTTTTAGGTCTCAGCCAACCTTTAAACGATTCGCATAAACCTCTAATTTTCCTGGAGAAAAGAAAGAACTTTACTATGAAATTAGAGGAAATCCTTTCCCAGAAATTTCAGTTGTTGAAATTTTTCGCTCTCCCGAGATCTTTTTCCGGTATTCCGGGATGTAAAAACATTTTTTTTCTACGTTTAGAAAACAACTATTAATATTATTAGAAAAAATCACTCTTCAGTTGTAGACTCACCTGACCTAGATTGAATAGTAACCAATTAAATATTTAAACTGAAGCACAGCTTTATTTTTTTTGACAGGTAATAGTGTTATATTAGGCATGCGAAAAGGCTGCGCTTATTTGCGAATGAATTCTATACAGGTTGTATATCGATTGAGGAAGAGGAGAGTGTGACTCACTTCATTTACCAGTGTCCATTTCTGGCTCAGTGTACATAGCTCGCATTTGGCTCGCCCTTATTCAATAGCTTGTCGAAGCTATTCCAGTCAGGTTCATATGGCTGTCAGGCAGTTTTCCGACTTAATTTATAGAATTTTGAGAAGTTCCTGGCTGATTGTCCAGACTGTTTAGACTGGACTGGAACAATGGTTCTTGCCTTGTTTTAACGAAGCTGCCACTCCCCCCTAACTTATATATTTAACATACATTTTGATGAAATTTATGTTATAATTTATTTTAAAACATATTGCTTTTTCCCTTTGTTTTAAATGTTAGTAAAAGATAACAATGTTTTAGATGGAAACCTGAATTAAACATTATATATAATATATAGGACACAGTACTAGCGGGCTAATGCTTTATATGAAATCTCTACACAAAATATCCTGGCAGAAAAATAGCTGAACGTCAAAATCAGGAAGAGCCCCATTAAAAGTAATAAGACCTGGGCCTACATTACATTAATTTTCAGTTAAAAAAGACTTATGCACTTAGCAACTGTTGATAGATATTACATATGATCGATTACAAGCAGTGAGTACATACGTAAATCAATAGTATGTGATAGATGGGACACACCAAAAACTGAATCGAGCTTCCGGGAAAAGAAATCTCGACACGAAATACACTAGAAATACATTAGACAGCCTATTACCTTCTTAAAATTTGCGCCTATACACACCGGTTGTGAAAATTTCTCAACACTTCCCTGTTGGATCTGCCTTTTGAATTGAAGGATACTAACAAGCCTTAACATGGAGTTTATAAACTAATTATACTCTACTAGAATCCAACTGTAGTCCACAATGATTTTTATAATTTTACATTTAACAACACAACTTGGCTGGCAACCCCATTTTACATATTTTCATTCACCTTCAATTATTATTTTTTTTTTTTTTTTGTTAATTTCTATCTTTTCCTTTCCATTCCATTCTTCCATTCTTTACTAGGTAAAGCTATGGCAATATTTTTATACATTTTTTTATAAGAAACCGAAAGCAAAAAAGAATAGAATAAATCGAAAGAATTAAGAAACGAACATTTAAGATTGGAATGTTGTTTATATCACGAGTATTGTTTATTAAAAAAAAATAAAAAAAGAGAAAAAATGTTTTTCCCATTATACTCGCAATAATTTAAAACTTTAACACACATTTTAGTAGTTTAACTTTTAAATGAAATCATACTATTACATACTTAGCTTAACTAACAACTAAAACAACAACAGCAACAACAACAACTTGTTTGGTATAATAGTTGTGGCATCCAAATATTCTTAAAGTTAAAAAGTTACTTTGTTGCAATAGATAGACAAGCAGAGATGACCAAAAACAGGCGCCTTGGTTACGCCACGCGCAAACAGTCAAGTATAGTCGGTAGGTCTTTGTATTGACAAGACCATAACACTCGCCTGATGTACCGTAATGTATATGAATGTAGGATCAAATCCATCAAGTAACAGTGGGATATCTCAGTTGATCAGTTAGTCTACACCCAGAGAGCTCTCACCAAGGCTGGACATTTAGTAGCTGTCAAAATATCTGTTTCTCTTGACAGCTAAGTCCAGGATTTCACGGAGAAGATATAAGGCCGATTGATCCTGATACTGCAACCGCGAAAATAGTTATTAAATGGAAGTGTAAGTCGAGTCGTTTAATCACCTAATATTCATTTCTACCAGCAACCTCGATATGTCGTGTCTTTTCTGTATTAGAAGTTGCTTAGTACGTTTTCTATTAAAAAGAGGGTGAGATTAACTTAGCCCCACCTCACTAGTGTCCAGATTACATCATCTGATTTTAGCCTTCTAAAGAAAGAGTCTAAATATACTATTATTGACAAACCCCAGAGGTGGTCGAACCATAATATACGATGTTAATTGTGAGTCACACCTTAACGTCAAGTGTTTTGCCCAACTTTGACATTTCTTTGTTTCAAATTCAACCATGAAGAGGTACATAAATGACCAGCGCATTAAGATTGTTAAAGCCTTGTACGATAATGAGAGCTCAAATCAAAATGCATTTGGTGCACTTCATGATTTTTTTGATCAGCATAATTGACCAAATATGTCCACAGTCGGGAGAATTGTGCTCAAACTTCAGTAAACCGGGTCTGTAGGAAATGTGGAAACACCTGTGCATGCCCGCCTAGTTCGTCCTACGGAAAATAATGCTGTTCTTTACAATAGTATGGTGGAAGAGCCGTCCAGCAGTTACCGTGAGTAATGTTCGCTATGGCGAAATGGTAACGGACTTCTTGTTGCCAGAAACTGAGGATATAGACCTGGACAATATGTGGTTTTAACAAGATAGAGCCACTTGCCACACAGCCAACGAAACAATGGCTATTTTGCGCAAGAAATTTAATGGCCGTGTTATCTCATGTCCACGATCATGTGATTTGACACCGTTGGACTCTTTCCTTGGGAATATTTAAAAGAAAAAGTGTACGTCAATAAGCCAAGAATAATTCAAGAGCTAAAGGATGAGATAATTCGGCATATGAACGACATTAAATCTTAATTATGTCTCAGAGCCATTAAAAATATGGACCGACGGAAGTATGCCACTAAAACCGTGCCGAATAGTTGGTCAATATTATGTTTTACACATACCACCTTGATCAAAAAACGGGAATAACCCCCGTGTGGCGGTCCCGTCGTTCCGATTTGAATTTTTGTTTTTGTACATCTGTTATGAATGCCAATCGAACTTTAGTTGCATTGTAAGTTTCCGAAAATTGTATTACATATGGCAACTTCCAACTAAAATTATATTAATTTCAATTGCAATATAGGCAACTATAAATTTCACAACTAAAGTTCGGTTGCTATACATAATCGCTAAATAGTACATAATTTATCGATTAACGCTCTTAGATCCTAAGTGATTGTGTTGAAACGTCTTCTTAACTGTATTCACTCACTACTTTAGTGTCAGATAATGTAGACAGCCGAGCGAATGAGATTGCTACTGAGCGCGCAACCCTTGCTCAAAAGGTCATCCTTAGACGTGACTCTTGCGCAATTGGATATTCACACCCTTTGGCTCTTGGTAATAATTAGACTTTTTATTCCTTTCGCAACGTATAGGCTTTCAATATTATAAATACAATAGAAGTTGTTTAGATAGGGAGGAGGAAAATTCTATGAAACAGCGTCGCTCTACAATATCAAGGGCTTTTTTGTAATGCTGACTATCGGCGATGAGTCATTGACAAATTTGATTAAATTTTTTTAGAAGTATCAGTTGGGTCTCACGACACTTATTAGATAGGGCGATTAGTATATTTTTTTAATCTTTCACGATCCTTGGGGATCATAGGGCCATAATATATTCTTTCCACCTGCGCCTGTCCAAATCCAAAATTATCCTACGGAAAGCCTTTCCTCTTTTCACTTGTCTTCTCTTCGACTTGTTTGTTTGATGCAAAACATCGCATTGATGTCTCATCCTCTGTACAGTCCTGATTTTGCACCCAATGACTTCTTCTTGTTTCAGAAAATCAAAGGTAAACTACGTGGTAACCAATTTACAAGTGCCGAAGATGCAGTTGAAGCGTTCAAAAACCATGTTTTGGTGAGACTCTTCCAAGGAATGAAAAAACTGCTTTGAGAAATGGTTTGAACGAACTCAAAAGTGTATTAATCATCAAGGGGAATATTTGGAAAACAATAAAGCCATTTTCATTTAAAAATATTTGTTCTTATTTGCTATTCCCGAAATATAAATAGTACACTTCGTAGAAGAACGAAACATCCTCCAATGTTGATTCGCCTAATATTCATTTTGTCCATGTTTATTTGCATGCCTGTTCTACGAGTATATGCCTCTGTTACAATGTCTGTAAGCCAGAAAACATGTTATGTTAGGTCCTCAGGTTATACGTTTTGGTGAGGATAAGAAAAAATGTAACATACAGTCGAGGACAACGTTGAACAGCAGTGAGGAAGAAGAAATCGGCCAAATTTTTTTACTTTTTTTTCGTTACTATTCTTCACCGCTGTTGTTTTTGTTTCTTCCCATGTTAGATTGTTCTGTCTTAGTTGCTGAATAAAACGTTTCCAGGTGTTTTTTGGGCGACCAGATCCTTGAGAATTCCACTCGAGCGCCCTCCTCGCGATATTGTGGTAATTTTTTAGAATGGTGTGATCGTTTTATGGTAGTTAAGACATTTGCTTACCAACCAAGAGAGGTCCGTGCTATCACACTTAACCTAACTTATTTTTTTTTCCCCGTTACTCATTTTGGGAGCATATGGCTTCCACAAAGGTTGTTCTGTATCAGTTCTTGGATAATTGTGCGTCTCCAGGTATTTTTTGGTCGACCACGATTTCTTGAGCCTTGAGGATTCCACACGAATGACATTCTAGTGATACTTTCTAGACTTTTTCGGATGGTATGACAGATCCATCCCCACTTTCTTTTCCTTATCTGTTTCAGTATGGATTCCTCGTTAGTCATGCTCCACATTTCTATGTTACTTATGGTGATAAGCCAGAATATTCTGCATATGATTCTGAGGCACTTGTTAATGGATACCTGGAGATTCTGCCATACAGCAGTACCAATTTAACACATGTGTTGAATATTCCGAGCTTAGTTCGTCTGCATATATGTGAGCTTCTCCATACTAACTGCGGTTGTCCAAATGCCGCTCTCGCTTTATTGAGCTTGTTATCTACGTCTGTTTCTGCGCCACCGTTTGTGGTCATTGTACTTCCTAGATAGCAGAAGCTATCTACATACTCGACTGGCTGACCCTGTAGCATGATGTTTTCCGTGCTCGTATTGTTTATTCTAATGGCCTTGGTTTTCTTGATGTTTACCTCAAGCCCAACACTACGAGCCAATCTTTCCAGGTCCTCCAGTTTCGACTGCATATTGGAAATCTTATGCGAGAGTAGACAAATGTCATCGGCATAGTCCAAGTCTTGGAGTTGGCGTGAGAGACCTCCATGTGATCCCTCTTCTTTTCGAACAGACTTTGCTCATTATGTCATCCAGCACGATGGTGAATAGCTGAGGTGATAGTGGGCATACTTGTTTAACTCCAGCATTGGTGTGGAATGGTTGGCTGATGTTTCTATTGTGAAGAACTGAAAGTTCTGCATCCTCATACATCGCTCGAATTATTCGAATTATCTTCTAGGGTACTCCTTTGGTTCTTAGTGCTTTCCATATAGCCGTTCGCCTGATGGTATCAAACACTTTCTTGAAATCGACGAATAGTAGATACTCGGGGTACACCACTCTATGGACAGTTCAATAATTATTCGTAAAGTGTTGGCCTGATCTACGCAGCTTCTATTTGGTCTTAAGCCAGCTTGTTAGTCTCGCAGAATGTCTATTCTGCTCTGAAGCCTCCCCTGTCTTATGACTGCAAGTATCTTATATATGGTATAGAGTAATTCCTCTCCAATTATTACAGTCTTTTAAGTCGCCACTTTTTGGTAACTTATACACCAATGTAATCTTTACATTTTCATGTCCAAAACCTCTATTTCAATTACAAAACTCTTCATTGTATTATCCTTTTGATTACCCTTAGCATGCCCTATATATAGCACATACCTGCCATTATGCCCACTTTGTTTAAACTTTTTCTGTGGAAAATTAATAACCTCGAACCAATAGAGAAGCAGTGAGGAGGGAAAGAAGGAAACGGCCGAAACAACGTTGTATGTCAGGAAAAAATATTATAAGAAAATATATTTTTGATTAAGATTGAATGTCTTTAAAGATAAGCTTTTCTTTTCTTCTCGTTGGCGTTTGTTTTCTTGAATAATTGTAGCGTTATGATGTGGTGGTGCACTTAAAACACTAGATTGATTACTTAGATATTTTTCCCCTCTCTATCTCTTTCTCTCTCTTTTTTAATATGGCAAATATTTATGTGACCACTATATGAGTATGTTGCAAGTACAATATTAAATACATATTATGTGCTATGTAGTTAAAGAAAATTCCTTCAATTATTTTTTTGCTTTTTTTCCTGTAATAAATGTAGTTTAAATGCAACAAGTAAATCTAAGAAGATTACAAAATAAATTAACAATGAAATTAAATAGGAGAATATGGAGGGAAATAATGGAGAATTAATTTAAAATTTTAATAAATTATTTTTATAATTTTTAACGATAAAATTATAATTTATCAGCAGAATCGAATTTAATATTCCTTCTTTAGCAAACATTAGTTTATTTAAACTTTATTTAAATGTAAAAGTAGTGGTGGCGTGGTTTAGTAGTTGTTTGCAGAGAAAGCTTAAAGCAGCCCAAATTCGAATCCTGGCTATGACAAACATAATTTTTTTCACCTTGGTTTCAAAGTTTAAATAATCAAATAAGCTGCGATCCTTAACAGATGATCCAATTTTATTGGTGAAAAGTGTAAAGTCTATCACCTTTAGGTGTTTTTTACCCAAGTTACTCAAGTTTAAATCATAATAAAACAAAGAAATATATTTTTAATACCAATTAAACGGGTATTGTTGGATTGAAAATTTTATGGCATTAAAGTTTAAATATGATATGGTCGCCACGGTTGGCGCGTACAAGGACCAGTTTTAAAAACTTGTCGCAGCATATATGGCCGTATTTCGCCAATAACTCTTCGAATGTTGATTGTCTCCGATTTCTGATGTATATAAGTGACTTTTTTTCTCCTTCACTCCTCTAGAGAGCATATTGGCTTTCCACAAAGCATCCAAGTAGATGATTCATTCGCTGTAGCTTCCTCCATATGATTTTTTTTGCGAAGTGTTGAAAATCCTTGCTTAATTGGTGGTAAGCTTTACTTTATCATTGTAATGTTTTTCCCAGTAGGTGGCGTGTTTTTCCTGATTATTCCTCTGATATTTGTCATCATCGCCAGAGGTAAGCAGAGGGGGGCTTCTTTCTTGTATTTTTTAAATGGAGTTGTTTGGAGGGAAGTTGAAGCCTCTTTATTAAACATTCGAAAACACAATTAAATTTTTCTTCGTCACGCCCTTTGTTGGGGTTAATCACTACACCATGCCACCCTCATACAAGTGACTTTACATAACGCAAAAAATATATAATCCAATAGGGTTAAATCACACGATCTTGGTGGCCAATTAAATGGACCATTATGTGAAATTACTCTTATATCAACAGTATCTTTGAGTAAATCAATTGTAGCCCGCTCTATGTGGCATGTTGTTGGAACCACATGTCAGCAAGATTAATGCCAGCTACTTGATGTACGAAAATAATTTTAATCATGTCCACGTCACAATTGACAGTAATTATCATAGTTTTTGAAGACATGTGGACCAATGACTCAGCCAGTCCATAATGCGCACCAAACAGTAATTTTCAGTGAATGTAAGGGTGTTTCGACAAAAGCTTGTGGCAGAAAAAAGATTTAATAGAAATTCAATATCAATATCAGCCCATTCACTGAATTGGCGGCGGTGTAAATCCATTCATAATGAAATGTCAAACCGAACTAAAAAAAGCAACTATCAGCTGCTAAAATGGTTGTCAAAAAAAGCAGTCTTGCCAGCTCAAAGTTATGAACCATTAAATAAAACACCCGACATAAAACTATAAAAAAAGGTTATAAAACTCGATTTGATTGATTGATTTGAGGTCAAGTTTACAGTTTCAAAAAGTATCCGGCATTGGATAGCACCTTCCATGTTTGTATCAAATACATACAGTGTCGTACAGAAACGGAAAATTATTCTGTAAAGTGACGAACCAAAATGCAATTTATAAGCGAGTATAGTGAGAATTACTATAGAAGTATGCTTAGTAGCAGGCGTAATCCACGCAACTATAAAAATATGTATAAGCATGGGAGAGGCAACGTTATGATGTGGACTCACTTTTCAGCAAATATGCCACAAAATATATGGCATAATAGATCGGTTTATTGCACAAAAACATACAAGAAACGAAAATGATTTCATATGCCGAGTAAAGTTTGTCACTTCGATGGGTGTTTCAACGCGACAATGACACGAAATACAGGTCGAGTTTAGGCAGAGAGTTCATTGAAGAGAATAGGATTTAAGTCCTTGACTGGCCGGCACAATCACCCGACTTAAACCTCCTTAGAGTAATGTTCTTCTTAACTCAGGAACACAATTCAAAAATCGAAACGAATTTTTTGAAAATCTAGAAAACGAATGGAAACGTATCTCGTAATCCGTAGCTAATAGCCTATTGATTCCAGGTCGCGCAAACAGGGCAAGGTTAAAAATTTGTTGCTTTAATTTTGCACTCCTTTATTTGAAGACTACGATTGCTTTTGTTGATTTCTGAAAAAACGTTGAGATAAAGATAAAGTAATATTTTTTTAAAAGTAAATAAATATATTAAAACATTAAATGTAAATAAAACTAAAAACAATTTTAAATTTAGTGCTTTTTTGAGTGCTTTTTTTCTCGACTTTTGCGCTTTTTGAAATTTAAAAGTTGACAACACTGATCATATGTAGCCATAATCGAACTGAGGTGCACAAGTTTAATCGGCTATTCCTATATGCATACATATACACCCGAACGAAAACGAAAATGTTCAAAAGAGAATAACAAATAAACACCAATTTCATTTAGTTGTGTGCTTTTGATGAAAGCAAACATATGTCGCTTTGCGTATTAAAATTGTTGTTGTTTTGTTGTTTACTTTGTCGATTTTTTTCTTCAACGCACACTGTAAAAGCTTACTACTACTACTACTACTACTACTATGTTACTGCAAATGCTCTTTTCTCTTTGACCACCCTTGCTTTAGATTCATTTAAAATTTCAAGATATTTGTTGTTTAATCAGTTATTTGCTTTTGCTTTTATAATTTCAGAATGAACCCGAGTGTAATCCTGAATTAACTGCCGCCAATCGCGCTTTGTTCTTGGAAAAGGTGCGCCAATCGAATGCTGCCTGTCAAAATGGTGACTTTGGCACTGCTGTGCTACTCTATACAGATGCCTTGCAACTAGATCCTGGCAATTACATACTCTACAGTAATCGTTCAGCGGCACGTTTAAAGCATGGCCAATTCGCTTTGGCCTTACAGGATGCCACCAAGGCTCGGGAGCTATGCCCACAATGGCCGAAAGCCTATTTTCGCCAGGGTGTAGCATTGCAATGTTTGGGACGTTATGGTGAAGCTTTGGCCTCATTTGCTGCAGGGTTAGGACAGGATCCGCAAAATAAACAATTGCTGGCGGGACTTTTAGAGGCTTCCATCAAAAGTCCTCTGAGACATGCTTTGGAACCTACTCTACAACAATTACGTGCCATGAACTTAGATCAATCGCCCTTTGTGGTGATTTCGGTTGTGGGTCAAGAATTACTGCAGGCGGGACAATACCATTCAGCCGTAACAGTGCTAGAAGCGGCTTTACGCATAGGTTCTTGTTCCTTAAAACTGAGAGGTTCCGTTTTCAGTGCTTTGAGTTCAGCCCACTGGGCTCTAAATCAACTGGATAAGGCTATTGGTTATATGCAACAAGATTTGGCGGTGGCTAAAAGTCTGGGAGATACTGCTGGAGAATGTAGGGCTCATGGAAATTTGGGTTCCGCTTATTTTAGCCAAGGTTCCTTTAAAGAGGCCTTAACGGCTCATCGTTATCAACTGGTATTAGCCATGAAATGTAAAGATACACAGGCGGCAGCAGCGGCCTTAACTTCACTAGGTCATGTTTATACCGCTATTGGTGATTATCCCAATGCCTTGGCCAGCCACAAGCAGTGTGTTCAACTGGTAAAACAAATAGGAGACCGTTTGCAAGAAGCCCGCGAGATAGGCAATGTTGGTGCGGTATATTTAGCAATGGGAGAGTTTGATTCAGCCGTAGATTGCCATACCCAACACTTGAGATTAGCCCGCAAACTAGGCAATCAGGTGGAAGAAGCACGAGCATACTCTAATCTGGGGTCTAGTCATCATTATCGCCGCAATTTTGCCCAGGCCATGACATTCCATGAACAGGTTTTAAGAATTTCCCAACAGCTAGGAGATCGCAATATCGAGGCAAGAGCCTATGCTGGTTTAGGCCATGCAGCTAGATGTGCCGGTGATTTTGTACAGGCCAAGAAATGGCACGAAAAGCAGCTGGAAATGGCTTTGGCCGCCAGAGATAAAATCGGCGAAGGTCGAGCCTGTTCTAATCTGGGTATAGTATATCAACTTTTGGGAGAACATGATGCAGCCTTAAAACTACATCAGGCTCATCTTACCATAGCAAGACAACTACATGATCGTGCCGGCATGGGTCGGGCCTACGGTAATATAGGTAATGCTTATTCCTCAGCAGGACTATATGAGGCGGCCATAAAATACCACAAACAAGAACTGACTATTAGTAAGGAAGTAAATGATCGCAGTGCGGAAGCTTCTACTCATGGAAATCTAGCAGTGGCCTATCAAGCATTAGGGGCCCATGATATGGCCTTAATACATTATCGAGCTCATTTGAATATTGCAAGAGAACTAAAGGATACCCAAGGAGAGGCCTGCGCTTTATTGAATTTAGGTAATTGCTTGAGCTCCAGGCAGGAGTTTGCCCAAGCTGTGCCCTATTATGAACAGTATTTGATGTTATCTCAAGAATTGGGAGATGTGGCTGCAGAGGGCAAGGCTTGCCATTTTCTCGGTTATGCTCACTATTGCATAGGTAATTATCGAGAAGCTGTCAGGTATTATGACCAGGATTTAGCTTTGGCCAAAGATTTACAAGATAAAATGAATATGGGTCGAGCCTACTGCAACTTAGGCTTGGCTCATTTGGCTTTAGGTAATACCCAGGCAGCTTTAGAGTGCCAAAAATACTTTTTAGCCGTAGCCCATATGACCAACCATTTGTCAGGCAAATTTAGAGCTTTAGGCAATATAGGCGACATACTTATACGCACAGGAGAAGTAGAGGAGGCAGCTAAAATGTATCAACGCCAACTGACCTTGGCACGCCAGTCGCGAGAAAGATCAATGGAAGCAGCTGCCTGCGGAGCTTTAGGCTTAGCACATCGGCTCATTAAGAAATACGATAAGGCCTTGGGTTATCACACACAGGAGTTGACTTTAAGACAAGAAATGTCTGATTTAAAAGGCGAATGCAAAGCCCATGGGCATTTAGGAGCGGTGCACATGGCTCTATGCAATTACACCCATGCAGTTAAATGCTACCAAGAGCAATTGGAAAGGGCCCAAGAATTACAAGATTCGGCCATAGAAGCCCAAGCCTATGGTAATTTAGGCATAGCCAAACTAAATATGGGCCATTATGAAGATGCCATAGGCTTTTTAGAACAACAACTGGGCACTTTAGAGAGAGTTAATCTGCCCACAACACAGCATGATCGCGCAAGAGCTTTAGGTCACTTGGGTGACTGTTACGATGCCTTGGGAGATTATGAAGAAGGCATCAAATGCCATGAACGCCATTTACAATTGGCCACTTCATTACAAAGTTTTCGCGACCAAGAAAGAGCATATCGCGGCCTAGGCCATAGTCATCGTGCTTTAGGTAACCTGCAAGAAGCTTTGGTATGTCTAGAAAAACGTTTAGTTGTGGCCCATGAACTGGGCAGTCCAGAGGTAAAAGCTGTATCATATGGTGACTTGGGCAATATACACTGTGCCTTGGGCAATCACGAACAGGCTGTCAACTGTTTGGAGCATCAACAGGAAATAGCCCGGGAATTGGGCGATCGTATGTTAGTCTCAGATGCTACAAGTGCTCTGGGCAATGTCTATCAGCGTATGGGTGACAATGATGGTGCCTTGAAGCTACACAAAATGGATTTGGAAATGGGTGAACACTTAGGCAATTCATTTATGCAAGCACGAGCCTGTGGCAATTTGGGAGCGGTATATGAAGCCATCAGATCCTATGTGGATGCTGTGAAATTTTATGAGAAACAATTATCATTAACCACTGACAGGCTGAGTAAAACTTACGCTTGCGGTTCACTGGGTAAGTAGGACAGGAAAATATAACTTTTGAAATAAATCTTTAACCGAAAACATTTGTTTGTTTTAAGGTCGTGTATTCCATCAGATGGGCCAAAATAGTCAAGCTATTAATTATCTAAAGCAGGGCTTAAGCATAGCACAATCCATTAATAAATCGGAGGAAGAGGCCAAAATAAGATATCAATTGGGTGAGTTTTTAATTTAATCATAAGGATTCCTTTTATGGGCGTTCCCTCTTTGGGAATGAATAAGTTAGGATAGATTTTTATAATGGCAATAAGTCTAAATGGGAATGGAATAAGTCTAAATCTCGTTTTACTTTTTTCTTAGGTCTTGCTTTAAGGGCCTCCGGTGATAATGAAGGTGCTAAATCGCAAATGGAGTCTGCTGCTCAGCTGCTGGAATCGGTGCGCTTTGAACAGCGTAGCCCTGAAGCTCGCACTTCTCTATATGATTTACAAACATCCTGCTATCACATACTCCAACAAATCTTTGTGGCTATGCAACGCAATGAGGATGCTTTGGTAGCCGCCGAACGCTGTAAAGCCCGCTCCATGCCCGATACCAATAGTATTTCCCGCAAAACACTTATGACTTGTTCCGAAAGTATCTACGATATAGTGAATCGCACCAAAACCAATGTATTGTATTATAGTTTGGCTGGCGATGAGTTGTATGCTTGGTTCTTGCAGCCTCAAAAGGGTATCGTTAGATTCCATTCCATTAAAATAAGCGAAGAATCTTTAAAAATGTCTTCGGAAAAGTTGGCCGAACATGCAAAGGATACTGAGGATAAGGAAAGCCTTTTGGAACGCTACATTAATATGGTGCGGGATAATCTAGGAGTGAATTCCGATTCTGTATTGCATGAAGGAGATGGCAGTGGTTGGCGTTCAAGTTCCGAAAATCTTTTGGACGATTTCTCTAATGAAAGATCAGGCTTTTTGCGTATGGTTAACCGCAACCATTTAATGAATTCTTCCAATTATTCTCTAAGCTCTCTGTTTAGCTTGGGGTCAGTAGGAGGCTCAGTAGCCAGTTTACAAGGTTCTACCAGATCCATTGGTAGTTTACAGGGGTCTTCTCGTTCTCGTCGAGCTCCCATGTTACCCGCTTGGCAAGGACCTTCATGTTTACATACTTTATTTAATATTTTACTTGCACCTTTTGATGACTTGCTGCCTACGGGAGGTGCAGTTTCCAGACAAGGACGCAAAGAATTGATTTTAGTGTTGGATAATGAACTGTATTTAGTGCCTTTCGCCATTTTACGCAGCAACAAAGAGGATGGTGAATACTTGTCCGAGAGATGCTCATTAATTACTGTACCCTCTCTACAGAGTTTAAGAATGAAAAGCAAAATCTTGCGCACCCGTGAATTAGCAGAAAATCTCAATACTGCTTTAGTAGTTGGAGGACCAAGAATTCCTTCTACTTTATCGGAAACTTGGGGTTGGTCAGAGTCACCTGCATCTTTACAAGAAGCAGCCATGGTAGCCGATATGTTGCAAGCCAAAACCTTGGTCGGCTGCAATGCTACCAAAGAGGCTGTAGTTTCTGAATTGCCTTCGGCAGAGTGTGTTCACTTTGCAGCGAATTTAAGCTGGAAAATGGGTGCAGTAGTTTTAAGTCCCGGAGATGTAGTGGATTCGCAATCACAAAAACGCTTCTATCAATCTTCAAACGCAGAAAATTCTTCTGAGCATGATGAGGCTCCCGAACTTTCGGGAGGTAATATGGAATTGCCTCAACTTTCAGACTTTATTTTGTCAGCTACGGATGTTGTGAATATGAAACTTAATGCTAAGCTGGTCGTTTTAAGTTCCTATCATTCTATAGAACCCATAACAGGTACAGGAGTAGCAAATTTGGCAGGCAGCTGGTTGGGGGCTGGAGCTGGAGCAGTTTTAATATCACTATGGCCGGTGCCAGAGACAGCAGCCAAGATTTTATTAAGAGCTTTCTACTCGGCTCTTTTACAGGGTGTACGAGCAGCCAGGTAAGTTCTAATATGCTTCTTGTTTCAATAGGCGATATAACTATAAAAACACAAATATTTTACAGAGCTTTAGCCGAGGCCATGCAAACAGTTCAACATACGAAACATTTCGCACATCCTGCAAACTGGGCTGGTTTCTTGCTTATTGGAGGCAACGTACGTCTATCCAATAAGGTTGCTTTGATGGGTCATGCTTTGTGTGAACTAATGCGTACTCCCGATAAATGTCGTGATGCATTACGTGTTTGTTTACATTTAGTGGAAAAAAGTCTGCAGAGAATTCATCGCGGCCAAAAGAATGCCATGTACACAACCCAGAAAAGTATCGAAAATAAAGCAGGTCCCGTTGCAGGTTGGAAAGATCTACTAATGGCGGTGGGTTTTCGCTTCGAACCAGCTGCGAATGGTATACCCTCCAGTGTTTTCTTTCCTCAAGCTGATCCAGAAGATAGACTTTCTCAGTGCTCTGCCAGTTTACAGGCTTTATTGGCATTAACGCCCTTAACCTTACAAGCCTTGGCTAAATTGGTCAATAGCTCAGACATGGCAGATGATATCATAGCTGTGATACGTAATGTATTGACACAATATCCCCCTAAAGGAAGCCCAGAAATAGAAGCTTCTATAGAGATTCCATTGTCGGTTAGACTATGGCGTGTGGCAGGTTGCCATGAATTACTGGCTTCTATGGGCTTTGATCTCACCGAAGTGGGACAAGATCAAGTGACTTTGCGGACCGGTAAACAAGCTAACCGCAGGACCTGCCAGTTTGTCTTGCAGGCTCTACTAGCATTATTTGGTAAGTTTTTACAAGAAATCAAAAAGGATCTTTTTAAATTTTTTTCATTTCTTACAAACAGATACCCAAGAAGCTCCTAAAACTTTAGGTTTGGACTCATCAAGCAGCTGCGAGTCATTAATAGAAGAATCTTCGCCAGACTTGACCTTAACAAATGCTACTTCAAATTTGCCAGCTTTAACTTCCACGCCACATCAAAATTTAGCTTTAGATAATTCCAAAGCAATTAACATGGGCTTAACTTTACCACCTTTGCCCATAAATCGTTCCCGCTTGATTAGCACAGGTAGTGGCGCTTTTATATCTTATGTTCGCAGACGTGGAGAACCGGATGGTGGTAGAACGGATAATGAATCGACACCTGCTAGTGCTTCTAGCAGTTCGGGTGTTCTTTATCCAACTTTAGATTCCAGCTTAAACAATACAACCGATAGTGAACTTTCCGATGGTTATATATCACAATCGCATATATCAAAAACCAATAATTGTCGTTTGGGTCCTTCTACACTTAGGGGCCCTATACGTGTATCACGTCCTGGTGGTGGGGGAGAAAGTGATGCCGCATTTACACCCAGTCCGCCAGTAACTAATCAAAATCCAGTAGATCCCAATGTGTCGCTGGCTTTAGCTCACCAGACGAGAATTCGACATTTATATTCTGGCACAAATATGGGTTATTTGGGCGACAATGTTATACCAGAAATGTCAGCGGTACCAGCTAGTACAAACAGCAGAAGACCAGATAGTTCCAGTTCGGCTAGTTCAACTACAGACTGGGAGGGATCTGGCCATGCAACGGTTTTGCGTAGAGGTGGTTTAATGCCACCTTTACCACCACCACGACAAAATATGCCTCTGGTGGATAGTTTAAGACCGTTACAACCTATGGCTCCGGTATATAATAATTTGGGTCAATCTGTTAACACTACTTTAACCAGTAACGCTACTAATGGTACTTTGGACTCCAATAGCAATGAATCAGATTTTGAGAGAGGCCTCAAAGTAAACCAAATGTCCCATTTCCGTTTAAAACCCAAAATCAAATTGGGCAGTGCCCAAACTTCAGTCGCGGCTCGTGTAAATAAAGAACATGCTCTATTCATGGATCGTCTTAGTGTTAGAACTGAAGTTAATACTTTAGCAACATCAGCTGTAGCGGCAGTAACTGGATCTGCAGTAAACCCTAATAATACAGCTGGTAGTAGAAAACCCATAAGCCTACCTGAAGATGAGGATAATGCTTTAGTATTCAATGCCTCCAATTTGTATTTCTCTCAAGCCGATAATGAGCTACTGCAGGAAGCTAAAAAGGATTTGAGTGCCAGCAATAATAATTCCAACTCCACAGGCAGTAACTCACAAGGTGCTGTGGCTAAAGAAGCAGTAAAAACCAATCAGAAGACCATACAAGATTCCATAATGCGTCATATGAATCGCGAAATGACTCCTACTATATCCGAGGTATATCATGAACGTAATTTAGGTTTGGGTCTGGCGCCACCCTTGTCAAAACTCTTGCTTAGTAAAAACTATGATGAAACAGAACCCTGCAAATCGAATGCAGCCAGTAGCACAGCCTTAAAAAGTCTAGTAGATGCTGTCAGCGAAATGGAACTTAGTGGTGCATCTTCTACATCATCCGTCAGCACGGCTAATACCAAGACTCTAAACACTCAAAGTTCCAGCAATAGCACGACTAACAAAGAAGTTTGCTCTATTTGTGGCGAACCGGCGGATATTATATGTCGTTGCAAAGCGGCTACAGTACAAAAGAAATCTAACTTAAAACCCTGGCTCAGTAATGTACCCTCAAGTATAGTCAAGGCTAGCGATTTAACTACAGCAGATAATTTGGAAAGACAACACAAGATACGCACTAGTGTTACAAGTACCATAGCCAATTTAAAAAGAGCTCCAAGTCCCTTTAATGAATTTTGTCGACGTGATGAAGGTGATGGACGTTCAGTGGCCGATTCCCAATGTAGCAGTAATTATAAAAATATAACAATGCTGAAAAACGATGCCAGCCAGCAATCTAACTCGGTGATAAATAGAAAGGTTTAAGCTCTTTAAAAATTAATCACATGTGGAGTTATTGAATTTAATTGATTATAAAATATTATTTATTATTAAGTTTTCCGATTAGTTATTGTTTTTCTTTGAACGCTTTTATTAGTTTTAAATTAAAATATTTATTTAATATTTTTCTCCTTCAATACGTTACATTTTTTATGTGTACGAGATATACCATTAGAAATCAATGCAATATTTATGGTATTAATGTATATTTTTTATGTATGTATATTTTTTCTATTGATAACATGTATTAGAAATTAAAGAAATTTTTTCAGCCCTTATTTTTACGAGCCCTGCCCACAAAAAACCAGAACTGATATTCTTTAATTGTATTTAATGTATTGTATTTTAGACTATTTTTTTTTTCTAAATATATAAAAAATATATTTCAAATAAATTAAAATAAAACGCTTTTTTTAATAAAAATAAATTAAAGATGTTTCTAAAGAAGGATATACATAACAGTGATAAGTATTGGGTAAATAACTTTCAAATGTGGGATTGACAACAAACATTGTGCAATATCTCTTACATATGGTATGTGTTTTTACTAAGGTTTAGAGTGTAAATATCCTCACTTATCCTCACTTAAGCCACATATTTGTCAAATACTTGACGAAAAAACGTAACCACTTTTTTACAGAATCATTTTATGGAAACATTTCCTTTTATATCAGCGTTTCTTAAAAAATTATTTTAAAAGAATAATATTGTGTATACAAATTAATAATGTCGATTTTTGTGCCTGAAAAATACATTAATTATAATAACAAAATGAATTGATACATTATTCAAAGTATTGTATGTCCATTGTTAGCCACTTGTTTTTTCCATCTTTCTGGTAGCTTATGGATTACGCGCCAAAAGAACTGCTCCGATTTTGAGGTAAAGAATGAATCCAGCCAATTTCTGATACCCTGTTCTGAAGTGAAGCATATTTCAGTAAAGGCATTCAGCATATCACAACAAATGGTAGTCAGAAGGAGCAAGGTCTGGGCTAGAAGGCGGATGAGCCAAAACTTCCCATCCATTGTTTTCCAAATAGTTTTTGACCGGTCTTGCAACATTTAGCTTAGCGTTGTCAGAATGGAAGATTATGGCTTCGTGTCTGGTCGAATATTCTGGTCGTTTTTCGTTGATTTGTACAGGTCCCTGTGATCGTCTGATCCGATTTCAATAGCTCATAATACAAAACACTCTTCTGATCCTACCAAATACAGAGCATTACTTTGGCGTCATGGATATTCGTCTTCGGCGTTAATTTGGCTGGTCTTTACATATGACTTTTTGCGCTTGGGGTTATCGTAATTTTTCAATTTTTATCACCAGTAACAATACGATGCAAAAATGACTTCTTTTTGTAGCGCCCAAGCATCATTTTCGACATGCCAAAATCGCCTTTTAAAGACTCTCGGCTTCAATCCATATGGAACCAAATTTCCTTGCTTTTGGAAGAATGGCAATGCTTTTAAACATAGTGAAATGGCTTGTTGTGTGTCTCCCAATGATAATGCATATTCTTCTTGCGTTTGACAACAATCTTCGTCGAGTAATGCTTATAATTCTTCATCTTCACTCTTCTGCGGATGACCAGGCCTTTCCTTGTCTTCTGTGTCGAAATCAACACTTTTGAATCGCGCAAACCATCGTTCACAAGTTTTTTGAGTTGATGCATGTTCACCGTAAGCTTATACCAACAATCTATAACAGAAGGTTATCAGGCTTCCCCGCAAAACATCTTTTTTAGGCACAATTATAGCATTATTACAGCGATTGAAAAAAATGTGCGTTTATACTTTGGCGTCTATCGAATAATAAATTATAATGACAGATGTTTACCCTCCAAAGTACCATATTTGTTATTATTGACACAAATCAAATGTGATAGTTATGGTACAAAAATATATTTAGATTTTTAAATTACTTGATTTAAAAAAATAAAGAATAAAATAATAAATATTTCTTTAAAATAGTGGTCACGTTTTTCGTCAAATATTTGACAAATGTGACCGTAGCTTCAGTTATTGAACAAAATTATGTAACCAATAAAGTTTTTCATGGATTCGAAAATGTCATATTGTATTTTCGTGCCCATAAAGCATAATTTAGGGCAAGTATTGCTTTACTTATTCAAAAAAGCAGTTTAAACTTATCGACGGCTCACCGAAGCTTATTCTTAATATGATTGATTTAACGTGCGAAACATGGTTTGTGCAGTTTAGAAGTGCTAACTATGACACGAAAAGAAAGACTACCCAGGTCCGCCATCACTTATTCATCATTCTCGCTTATTCCTTTAACTCCTTGAGGATCATAGGACCTATAAAAAATATCTAAATAAATTACAGTTTTGCGCCGACTTCTTCAACTTGTCCAAAAGTGTCTAGATTGTGTCACTTCCCTTATCACTTTCCTTCGCCAAATTGAGTTCGGCAATTGTGAGAAGATCTATCATGTTCCAATGACAAACAATTTTCTTTAGAAGGAATTCGGAATCAACATCACCAGTATTAAATGTAATAAATATGAAGCATTTAGCATTATTCTCCGGCTTTTTAAAGTAAGTAGCTTTCAAAGAACTTATTGAAAATTACAGTCAGAGGACCACAAAGAAGTTCAAAACAGTTTTTAAGGATACAATTAGATATTAGCACCAGTATAACATGAATTCTGCAACGACCTTAAATATGATAAATCTGAAAATCTAGAAAATGATCAACTAGACTCATTGAAAGCGAACCACAAACGCCGGCTCCGAAAGGAGCGTTAATACACATAACCAATCACTAGTATTATTATTGAAAGAGTTATCGTGCTGTGACCAATAGTGTTCAAATTCTTTAAATGAAAAACATAAATAATTGCATTTTATACATTACATTTATAGGTAGAATATTTCTACATACTTCTTTGTAAGGTGTAATTGTTGGGTAACCAAGAGGTAGGTTATATACGGTTTTTAATGCCTTGTTTTATATTATTTGAAGTAATTTTAGTTCAACACTGTTTTTGCAAGCGTATGCGTATCAGGTAGCTTAAATGGCTTTGAATTAAAGCTTGATAGAGTATTAGAGTATTAGTATTACTGGAGATATTTTTGATTTTAACTCATCTATATGTACGAGTAGATTCCATCTCAAGTTACTTTGCAAAATTACTAACAAGTATCTTACGGAATTAAATTCGAAAACTTCTTCACCATTTACAAAAATACTAAAGCTTCGAGAATTATTATTATTCGAAGACGTCTTAAATCTTATAAATTTAGTCTTTGTCAAATTAGGGAAATGTCATCAGCATATAAATAGGTCATTTCGTAGAGATTTAGATTCACAATATCATTTAAATAAATTGTAAATAAAAGTGAACCCAATACACTGTCCTGAGGAACCCTATGTTCAATATTTCCCACATAGCTTTTGTTGTTATTTATTGCAACATATTGTTACCGGTTTGTTAAATAGCTTCTAAAAAAATTTAGTTCCGCATTCTGAATACCATAGTATTTGAGTTTTTCAAACATTAGTTCATGATCCACAAGATCAAAAGCTTTTGAAGTCATCAAAAATACTAGCGACACCATGGCATATGAAATTCACCCCTTTTACTACAGCATTCTCAGTACTACTAACTTTTCTGAAACCGTATTGACAGTTAGGCAGTATCAATAATAATATCCAAATAATTAGAAGGTTGTTGGTGTATTATTTTCTCAAATATTTTATCGATAACAGACAATAAGGCTATGGTATTAAGTATTAAGGTAAGATCACACGATTGCCGTAATGCACCAATAATTAGTCTATTTAATACGCCAATCGTATGGTTATACAATTTATTGGCTCATACGGCAACTCATAATGTTATTGTACTTATTTATCTCAATCAAATGCAACTATGGTGTGGCAATCGTGTGAAAGCTTTAAAGGCAATCATGCACCAATGTAAACGCCAAAAATACACCCATATTTATTGTGCTCTTTTGCAAGGATTATAGAAGACAATACTCACCAATTTTTATTTTTAAATTGATTTCTTTCTAAAAAAAACACGTGGGTATACTCGTACGGTATTTATAATTATCATCCCTTAAAATATGCATTTTAAATATTTATATATAAATTGCATCACAAACTTCTACGTTTCTTTTTTTTCATTATTTTTACTTTTTTTATCACGCGGACACATATTTTTTTAGAGAACAAATCATCTTTACTTTGGAGGATTAAATATAATTTATAATTATATTCTAATTTAAATAAATACAAATCTTAGTAAACTAATTTGTTTTAATTTATTGAACACACACTTTTTCTCTTCTTTTATTCTCTTTTATTTACATAAATAATAGAAAGAACCATTATGAACACCAAAAATAAACAAAAATAAATTTAGTACTATAACAGCTGATTCACAGAGTTGCCGTAAACTAGAACAATCGTGTGACAGCGTTGGGACAATTATTGTCTATACATCATTTCGCGCCATCTTGGGACAATAAGTTTTGTATAAAATAAGACAACCGTGTGAATAAAAAATTTTTAATTGATACAATTTTATTATTGTGCGCTAGTTTGCTACAATAAAAATTTTTCAGATTGGTGTATTTGAAGCAATCGTATGATCCCAGCTTTAGCATTAACTTTTTTTGGTATTGTAACAATTTTTGCAATTTTTAATATATGTGGATATTCTGTTGTTAAGACAATATTATTAAAAAAATTTAACAAATATGGCGATATCTCCAGATGACACTTAACAAATAGTTTCGGAGGTAACGGATGGGGATAAAGTGATTCGATATATTTCATCCATTGTTATATTTCTGATACTGAAAGTATTATTACAATAGTTTAAAGTTCTAAGCCCGTTACAGGAATCAGTGAAAGAATAGTCAATTTGTTCCTTAATAGATTTAGCAATTTATTATGAATAATTTGTTCACCAATATCAATATTTATATGTTCACAGGGTAAAGCAACAAGTACTGCGATAAGAGGACCACCACCAATTTTGTGAAATCGATCATATCTAAAAATTTCATAAATGCGGGCATAATATTTCAGAATTAACAATATGTTTTCTATTATTTAACCAGGTTTCAGTGATGGACAAATTCAAGACTATCGGCAAAAATAGATGTTAATTTTGTGTTAAGCCCGCGTAAATTTTGGTACCCAATGTATCCATTATTGATTGATTAAAGATTAAACGAGTTTCTTAGTTTTTTGAAGCAGTGTTTTGCGTAGCTACATGTACAATCTCATGGTACGGTTTTCTGTAGCGCACCTTACACTCAAGAAGCAGGTTGGCAATGCTGATGAAGATCTTTAAAATAAGACAAAGGCTTCGGTAGATAAACGTTTGAAGTTTCTGCAAAATAGCATCAGTAATTTATCGTGACTCATATTCAAACAGCAACACGAAGATCACGTTTGTTCGAAGTATCCTTAATTTTGTTTCCGTTGAGTGAGCATTTGGATACCATATCTTCCCAAGTTGTAAAAAAATCACATCATCCCTTGCACCAAAGTCCTATGTAATAACAGTGCCAAGGTACGTAAAAGAATCCACTAGCTCAATGGGACTGTTTTTTATATAAATATTTGCGGAGTTGTTTGAAATGTAGACCTTAAGCCATGTGTCTACTTTGCTGAAGTGCTTCCACTCAAACTGAAGTAGTTTCATAAGTAGTTTTTGGAAGTTATTACTTAATTATTAATTGCAGGAGTATAGCTTACAATAGAGATTGCTGTTTTTACGACTGACAATACAAAAATATCTTGCTTGAGGCAAAATAAAATTGGCAGCTGCCATCGCAGCATATTTAATTAAAAAGAAACATAAAGAAGTGTTTGGGTGAGAAATTGGGTGCTGCGACGCGTAGATTTAGGTTTCGAAAATACACTACTTGAAGAATTGGTGACTGAAGATTCCATGCAGCTGAAAAATTTCCTGAGAATGTCTAATGATGATTTTGAATACATTTTATCTTGAATTCAAACAGGTATTCAAAAGCAAGATACTAAAATGGGATTGGCTTTACCTCCTTTTGACCTCTTCTGTGAACGCGTCTATATCATTGGCTATTATTCTTATAGTCTTTTGAGGACGTATACCATAATTCAAGATAACTTTCTTGTTTTTCAATTACTAAATGTGTTTTTCCACTACCCAAACGAATTTATTTTTGTCAATTTTTAAAAATTTGGAAAAGAAAAGAATTTGGAAGAAGAAAATATACAAAGCAACACTAAAAACAGAAGATAATACCACAAACCGTTTACCGAACGTGTACTTGACTCCTTCTGCAAAATTTCAAAACACTAGTGTTCACAACAAATCGTTCAAGTTACTTCCAGCAAGCAACAAACACGTATATCCACATAATTGCTGCAAGTAACTTCTACAGGCAGTGACTTCTAAAAGTCGACTTCTAATACGTGTCACTTTCGTCACTTTCGGAAGCAACTTACGCATGAAAACTCTATGAAAATTGTTGTAAATTCAAGAAAGAAAACAAGCAGTAATTTCAGCATGTTTGCAAGCAGCACGATTCATCCAAAAGCAAATAAATTAGACATCGCATGCGTTGAAGCCAATAAAGCATAAAAGACTATTTTGTATTTCTGAGAAACTACATAAACGCCATGAGAAGAAGACAATTTGTCATTGAATGACTACTTGCAATGAAAAAATGAATCCATTACTATAACCTAAAACTGAAAAAATTGTATGTTAATAAGCCCGGCCAATAATCCCAATCAACGACAAAACCGAACATCGATGGCGCCAAGGCAGTGCTCAATCTATTATAAGATGTTGAAATCATACCAGACGATCACAAGGGTCTCCTAATGAGCATAATTTATTCGTTTAAAGCATGCAATTGCCGAAATTGTACATGGTTTTAAACACTATTATTAAACTTTTATGATTTTCTAAAACAAATGTGCTTCATCGAAGGAGCATAGTTCAGTTTTGTATTTCCCTACCGTTGCCTCTTTCTGATAAGACACAATTTCAACTTTTTGCAGAAAAAAATTTCCACAATTCATTGTCGCTAGAGACACGTGATTTATATAATTTTACGTGATAATAAATGCCAAGCCTTAAACGTACTCAACCTTTCATTGAACTTTTCAAAAATATAAATGGACTTCCATTAAGCCGTTTGTTAGTCAGTGAGCTAGTCCGTAATTTATTTATTTTATTTTATTTTCTGTATGTATTAATTTTTATTGTATTTTAATTTTTATTACTTGTTTCTTTCAAATAATTCTTTTTTAATTCGAAATTGTTGTTGGTTCAACATAATTTTTTTAGCGTTGAGATAAGGCTTTTTTTGAAACAGTTTATAATCTCATATGCTTATATGTAGTTCGTCTTTGAAAACCATAGACAACAATAGATTAGAGTGAAATGATTTTTATTAATTTTGCGGATGTTAATTTCCAAATGAGAAATGGGGTCAAATATAAAAACTAAATGAGTACCGTATAATCTCTTCGACACATTTGTGGCATACAGTAGTTCGTTTAACTGCATATAAGATGAGAATATTTATATATACCTATCAAAGGATCATTTATTGGTGATCTTAAAGAGAACTGAAGTGAAATATCGGGAAATAGTTAACTACTATGTAAAGCTTATGTAGAGACCACTTCAGACAAGGCCCTAATGATGTACTGAAAGCTTGCAGAAAATCTTACGTTTACAACTAGAGAATGCCGTACTTGATATATATCATGATGGTCAGGCCAACTGTGATCTGTGGAGCAATTATATGGATAGGTAGGAGAAATTTGAGAACAACGTCCGAAACCGATGAGGAGCGGGAGTATTTGAATCTAGAATGAAATATTCGGAACCAATGAGAAAACTCACAAGCATTTTCCACGCAGAAAGATGTAGTGAACAGTTCAACTTAAATCGAAAGTGCAAAAGACAGGATATGGCCATGTTATCTGATAGTCAAGCCTCCATTTGAACATTGACTGAAAGTTAATATAAGACTATTTGGGTAAATTGAACCAACTCGGTAGAAACAATACAGATAATCTCTGTTTGATGCCGGTTTATGTGACAATTCCAGGAAATAAACAGACAGATGAGCTTGAGCTGAAAAGGGTTGAACCTTCAGATGAAAAAGGGGAAAGAATTGAGACAGTTTGCTACGTAATTATTATAGGAAAAAATTTTAGTCTTGTCTCTGACTATCTAAGAATAACTTGAGGATGATAACCGGTCTTTTGACAGGGAGCACTTGAATACAAATAGAGTAGTTTCAAATTCAATGAGTAGATTTAGTGTGAAGGGATCCGGTGTTTGTGCGACATTGATGCATTTTAAGAAGACACCGGAAGTTCGTCAGGCAATGAAATTTGGAGCAATATTATAGGATAATCCTATACTAGTCAAGGGCTGTATAACACATCAGAAGGTCGCAGTAATCCGATACATTTTTAGAATAATAAATTATAACTTTGAGAAAATTGTATTTGATTATTAATTGCATGATATAAGAAAATAGAAGGTAGTGCCTTCTTATATCATTATATTATATTTTCTTATATCATGGTTTTAACTATACTCTCAATGCACTCTTTATTTATTTTTTACGGAAATTGCTAGAGTTCTCCTGCTATCAAAAAAAAATATTAAAAAAATTGAATTTTCATCAAGCTTTGCCTTGAAATATTGGCAAAGGTTTAATAAGTGACTTTTTAAATACATATATATTAAGGGTGGAGGCTCAAGTTCAAATTTCCAGCAGAGAAAATTAAGACAAAATTTAATAAAGGTTTCGAGTCTTTAATACAGAAACTTCAACCTCCCTCCAGACAAATAAATTTGAAAGACGATGATGACAAACATCAGACGAATGATCAAGAGAAAACGTCAATTACTGGGAAAAAATTACAATGCTAAATAAAGATCACCATCACCACCTAGCAAGACACCATGCGCGTCGCATGTGAGTAGAGTCCAGATGTCGAAGTCGAAGTGATGGATATGACGGTTATAATGCTGCTTGAAGACAGACAACTGGTAGATCCCACACATTAAAGCTGGTAGTGTTAGCTTATGATATACAACGGATATCAAATACCTTAAGATATCTATGACCGAGAGGATGAGTTTCCTGATACATATTTAGAGTTAGAGAAAAAGTGATTGAAGTGATAGGAGGAATCAGGCGTATTCTTAGAAGTGACTGGAGCCGCACTATATTTACCTACCTTGATCAAAAAGTTTTCGGTTCCGATTTGGGTCTTTTTTTTTTTTTGTTAAGTTGGTACATCAGTTGTTAATATTTCCTCTAAATCTTGACGTCATAGCTTGACATTTGCAAAAGCTACGTAGCCAAGAATACATCTATCTCTATGTGTGTTGACGGTTTCTTACAATTTTAAAGTTTTGGAAATATTTGTTAGTCCTTATCTGTTTAATTTTTTGTTAACAGACCCTCAAAATATCGATTGTTGCCTTTATTTTATTTCCACTTATACAAGTCATTTATTAGCCTATACCAGAACAATTTAAAAGCAATTAAAAATTTCCTATTCAAATGGTCATTTTAATTGTCGATTAAAATACTTGATTTTATTACACATGCAAATGCTTTAGACATAATTTTACAATTTCTGATTACATATCTTATCGTTTAAATAATTATAAACAATTTATTTATTTATTGTTTATAAACAATACAATAGTATACGTAGTAATAAAGTCGTGATAAAAGAAAAGTGTGTATATTTGTTTCTTTTTTTTAGTGGCAAAAATGCGAAATTTAAACAAAATCTAATCGTAAATAGCAAATTAATCAAACTACAAATGACCACCGCCGGACACACTATAAAAAGGGGGTCAATACAAATGAAATGTAAATCTTATCAGTATCAAGTTGTAATCAATAGCATTACAATTGAATTTTATTCGTTTTCATTCTTATACATATGTATGTATGTAGTACATGTTATGAGAAATTGCGTTCGAAAAAAGGTAAGAAATAAAGCTACTTCGCTACCTTAATTAAGGACAAATGATTGGTGTTTGTCATTTTGTTAAAAACTGTGAATCATAACTGGATATACACATTGTAGGTTTTTAAAAGCTAGTCAGTTGGATCGAATAAGCCAATTTTAGTTCAGATGATGATTTTTAATAAAAGGCCTGCTGTTGCCTAATATAATTTTCTGATCTGTACAAATTAACATCGCGAAAACTCAGGCGCTATTAAAATATCTACGGTCATATGCAAAAAAAATTTAACAAAGCTTGTTAAACCTTTGTTAAGCAAAATTTCTTAATGCTGCATGCAAAAACGATTAAACCTACGTTAACTTTACAAATTTTAAAGTAGGAAGCTACCTACTTTAAGAGGACTTTAAAGTGACACTTATTATATTATGAATATTTAATATAAAAATAAAAATTGCATGTTTTGGGCATCAAGGTAAATTTTTTGAAGGCATAAAATCTTAACAAAAAAAAGTTATTTTTTAGTGACATGGTGAACCAAGCCAGAGCACTAAAATTCTCAAAGAATGGCTGTTGCAACAGAAATTTTAGGTAAATTTGTGATCACCGTAGAGCCCTAATTCCAATCCAATGTTGAATTTTTGCCAATATTAAAAAAACGCCTGCACAAAAATTGGACTTCGTGGAAATGTTGAACGTATATATATAATACGAACTAGATTTGTCTTATGTTTTTGGGTAATATTGTAGAGAATATGTCGAAATTCCTTAAAAATGCCACACAAAAAAAGAGTTCTAAAAATAGTGTTAAAAAATATAAGTTCCTCTCTATTTAAGCGAAAAGTGCACTAAGAGCAAGCAGATTATATTATATCATTACCTTTCTTTCATGCCACTGTTTGAAAATCATACCTTTTGTTACTGTTTTCTTTTTTGAAAGGACTTATTAATGAATAGATATGTAAAGTTTTGTTTAATTTGATTGAGTATTTAAGTTTTTATAGGAACTTTTCTGTTCAACTTCAAAAAATGCGTTTGGTTTTGCACTCAATTTATTATCCTCAGCATTATTTTCGAACCTTTTTTTAAAAACTAATTTTTTCTAATAAATTTTTTCATTTAGGCACAATAAAAACACAATAAAAACATTTTTTCTTTAGTGATGTACATAAAATCAAAACAAATAAAAAAAGCTCGTTATTCGGGTATTTATTATTCCACTAACGAAGTTAATTTTCTTAATTGTTTAGGATTTGAAAAATTTTTGTCATAAAAATGTATAGCATGAAATAAAATAAAAAGGTTATGAAATATGAAACAGATTTATTAAAAAATATGATTCTATACTAAATTAATAAAATCATTAGCTAATGTAGGGTTTTTGCGTAAGTTTTTTTTGACAAATCTTTGTTAAGCTTAAAGTGTGTGATGACTAACGTACACTTAAGTCTACTTTTAGATTTTTTGCATATGGCCGCTAGTCTAACACCCTTTTTAGTAAACAGTCACCCAATCGAGAACGTCAACGACTACTGATACTTGGGTAGCATTATTATCCTTACGGGGAATGTACAGTATTCCCCAAACAGTCCAAAGCAGAATTAATAAAGCTCACTTACGGAACATCAGACAGAATAAAAATTCGACAATGCATTCCTTAAAAATGTACTAATTTATGGTAGTAGCTGATCAAGATAGAAATAAAGCGGACGCTACAAGTGCAAAAAAATTTCGAGTGTTTAATAGAGAGACATCAACCTCCCTCCAGACAAATACTTTTAAAAGAATCCCATCTGACATTTCAACTTACTTCTGGCGATGATGACAAACATCAGACGAATGTTCAGGAGAAAACGCCTCCAACTGAAAATAAATTACAAATGCTAAGTAAGGATCACCAACACCACTTAGCCAGAATCTTTACCACTACACATTCATATGGAGGCGAGTTACAGTATATTAATCGTCTACTTAGCTTGAAAATCAACTTGATTAATGAAACTAAAACAAAGCATGAATGCTTTGTGCAAAACCATTGTGCTCCCTAGAGGAGCGACGGAGAAAAAAAATGTATTTTACAACAGATGTCTACGCAGCATTCTGATGATCTGATAGCACCGTATAATTTCAAAGAATGGACTGCTACTACTAACTGCGCAAGAGAATATCTATACACAAATAGAGCGGCACAATGAAAAAGATCTGCAATGCCAGCTTAAAATGAAATACACCTGACTTCCGAAGACGTGATCGACTACAAACCACCTGGAGAAGAACTATATTGACCAAAAACGGCAACACTTTTGTAAAAACCCTATGTTTCTGACTAAACACAGCTTAAAATAAAATCTATATCAAGCAAAAGTCCAATAATTAAAAAAAATTGTGACATAGGGCTTTTGAATAAAAATACCTAAAAGTCTTTTGGTAAAATACGCTTATAAAATACGCTTCTCTACGAATGAAAAACTTAAAGAGTGTATGCACGGTTATCTAAGAAGCATCTGCGCTCATCGCATGAGTCCTAAATTATCATCAATCAGTTTGCCATTTCCTGCTAGAAAACCAGTCGTGGACTTACCACCAGGAGTCTACGCCAGCTCGTAAAGGTATAATTACGCAAACCTGTCTTCGTAACAATTTTACAACTTTAATTTACTCTTTAGAATGGCACTTTCGAAGCACTGATCTAAAGCTTTAGGATTACAAATTGTGAATGGTTTTAGAAGACACCAAAGATGCCCCAACATTGACTCTCTTAAGACTGCATTAGTTGGTGCTGTAGCCATTTTTACAATGGATGAAGTACGTACAGCTATTGATGATGCTCCTAAAAGGTTCGCAAAAGCCAAAGGCAAGTATTTTGATTGGGACCTAGCTTTTTGTATACAATATACATATGTATATCAAAGAATTATTTAAAAAATGTTGTCAATAGACATTCCGAATTTATAATTTTATATTTTAAAAAACATTATTGATTATTTCTAAGACTACGGTACAAGTTTTTACCAAAAAAGCTGAAATATAATGTAAATCTAAGTCTAGGTTTGGTCTTAAAAAGTTTTCCATAACAATTTGTCACAATTGCTGTCATACTAAATATTATACTTAAATTCGAACACTTCCTTATTGGCTAGACAACACATTTAAGCCGTACTAGAATGATATTTAGTCACCATATTTAGGTACCATTGCGAAAAATATGGTAAAAAATTTTCCTTTATAGACCTTAGCTGCTATTGAAATATTTCCTAAAAAATTGGAAAAATTTATAAAAGTTGTTCTACAAAAATAGTGCAACAACCATAAACCCTGTAAAAGACAATATAAAGATTTGTTTTTAGGGGGTTTGAAGAGCCTGCTTAGTGAAAGAGAGGAAAATAAGAGGCGTAAACAGTCTAAAATTTAGCTTGGCAAAGGATTTCAATCTTGTATTAGGCTATTTAAGAATAGAATGAGAAGGATAACCGGCTTTTTGTTAAGTCATTGTAGACTAAATGAACATTTGAATAAGAGTAGTTTCAATGTGAAGATTCTGTGAGCAGCAAAAGGAATCACATACTTGATGATGGTGCGGCACTGATACATTTTTGTAATATGCACTTAAGCGTCTATCAAGTAGAGGAAGCTACTACTATTGGCACCAACCGACATCCTTAAATTCATAAGAACAACCAAGTTGGTAGGGATATTATAGGGAAACGTATACTAGTCGACGGCTGTACAAATAATGATAAAGGATAGATAGATGTTTTGAGTGAAGAAACTAAGTATTCTTAAGGTAACAATATAATGTGGAGTATAAGTACATACTTATATTTCATAGTCACACCTAACTAATTACTCAAGTTTACAAAAAAAAATTTTAATTGTACATAATAGAAGTCCACTACATATAAATTTTAAGGCCATATCTCAATTGGTTCAAATATATTTAACATTAACCGTAAGTAAAAGGGGGGGCGCTATTCTGATAACGCGCAGTGTATATTTTTAAGAAGGGCTATCTATGGTAGTTAATAACCAATTTTTGTTTGTTCGCTTATACGTCACAGTTTTATGATAGATATGTTTTTGATTTTTGCCTACATACTGTAGTATAGTATTACTTAAGTGGTTGTTTTCGAGTACATTGGAATTAGAATGGAGTTTTCGATACACAGAATACTTAAAATTAGCTATTTATTGCTTTCAGAGATGTATTTTTTGTTATTAAATCAATTGTATTTCACTTAAACAAAATATACTTTGTTGCTTTAAAAATATTTTAATCGATATAATATTGCAATAATACTTAGTTTTGTAATTGTATGAAATTAAAATTTGGTTTATTCAATAAAATATCGTCTAGAGCGTGTAGAGTTAGCCCAAGTCGGTTTTGCTATGTTTGCGGTAAAGTCGTTTATGCCAAGCAAGCATTTCCTATTACAAAAACTATTCCAAAATGCTTATTTTCATTATTTTGGCTTTTTGGTGCCGCATCAAGATAAAAAGTGGGTTTCTTAAGTGATTTTCACAAATTATAGGCTGATCCTTAGTTCTTAGTATTCCGGTAAAAATAGATCTCTGAAGTTTGGAAAACCACTGATCTGGAGAGAACCTACTAATCACTGAAGAAATTAAAAGTTTCATGTATTCATTGAAAAGTATTCCACTACAGCAGAGTAGTGACAGTGTATTCCAGATCCGTTCTGAATTTAAAATATAAGAAAGAATATTTGTGGGTCCTAAAATTAATAAAATGATTCGAAATTTAGGAGTCCCTCAGTCGGCGATGAACAGGCTGCTTGAAACTTTTTTAACTTGTTGTTCACGAACTTTTAGGAAGGAACTAAAAACGACCAAGTTGTTGTAGCTGATTTATTAACGAATCTCGAAAGGAGGAGCGTAAATATATCCCTCAAAATTCAATTTTTACATTCTCATTTAGATTTTTTTTTCAGAAAACCACGGTTTGACCAAGATATAAAATTCCTTGAACCAAGCTATCAAGGCTTTTAGGATCGGCATATGCTAGAAGGCTATTGTTGGAATGCTATAAAAGAAGCAAATCAGAATTTATATAAAAAAAGAAATAAAACCTTTAATTTTTAATATATTTTTTTTTTCTTTTCTAAACTGATGTATTTTTACGTTTATCGTTTTTAATAAATATCTCCAAATTTTGATGTCTCAAAATTTTTAGTATTTTTCCCATAGTTAGAGGGTCTAAACCAGTATTGGCAAAAACCAACCCACCGGGTTTTATTGGGTTTTATTGGGTTTTATAACTGCTTCCAAATTTCGTTTAATTCGACTATATTTTTTGTTTGTTAGTATAATTACGTTGTTTTATTATTTATAATGCAATTTTGCATGCCTAGTGGTATCAAGGCGGATTTGCGTACTATGAGCTGTTAATACCGGGTATTCGGAGCAGACAGCAATTACATCGGTTAAACCGTGCATTATGGGAAAAACGGCAAGAATAAAAATACAGACAGACATACATATATATAAAGTTTTCCTTTTGCATGACAACGCTCGGTCTTTCGTGTCAGGGTTGCCAAACAATTTTTAGAAACGATCAAATTCTCCAAACCTAGCTTCTTCTGACTATTGGCTTTCGATGGATGCAATATCTATTACAATAGTATGTCTCCGAATCACTTCTTTTATAGAAATATAAAATCGACTTCAAAGTGGATCGCCGCAAAAAACGAAAAGTTTTTCAAAGACGGGATTCAGACATAAGCTCAGAGCTGTGAGAAAGATGTAAGCCAGTGATTTAATAATTTTTTGCTTTGATAAAATTTCTGACCAAATTAATTTGTACTCCCAAACGTCAATTTTTAATTTTTTTTTTGTTATATATAAACAACAAAAACCTTTAAATAAAAAAAACCTACTTGGGTTTTTTAAATATAAAACCCAATAAAACCCGGATGGGTTTAATTGCTACTCAGTGGGTTGCCAACTCTATTCTAAACTAACACTCTAACAAAAATCGTGTTACCTAGTGTTATCAATATTTCATATTGATTTTCCATCGAAAGTAATACTTTATGTTATCTAATAAAGGGTCCGCCATTTAACCTTTTTTTTCAACTAGTCCTTATTTCGTAAATGGTAACACTTAGCTCATGTCTGATTTGACAGATAATTAGTTTTATCCTTCCCATGAACGAATATGGTTGTGTATACGCTTCGCTAAGTGGGCCTGCGATCGCCATAAAAAAGATGCCGATTTTGCCAAAAAAAAAAATCAATTTTTCAGATGAAGCTCATTTTGATCTTGGAGGGTAAACAAGCAAAATTGTCAAATTTGGGGCACAGAAAACCCGCACGCATACATTGAAAAGCCGATACACCCAAGACGAGTGACTGTTTGGTGCGGATTTTGGTCCAGAGGCATAATTGGGCCATTTTTCTTCTAAAATGAGCAAGGAGTGGCAGTTACAGTCAATGGCGATCGTTATCGGGCCATGTTGAACGAATTTTTGCTCGCAAAAATTTAAGAGGAGGATATTAGCAACATTTGGTTTCAACAGGACGGCGCTACGTGCTACACAGCCGAAGCTATACTCGATGTTTTGCGCCCTGTTTTTGAATATCCCATTATCAGCCGCAGAGCTGATGTCGTTTGGCCACCTCGGAGCTGCGATTTGACACCGTTGGACTATTATTTGTGGGGTGCCGTCACAGATAAGTGTTACGCCAACAAGCCAGAGACAATTGACGCTTTAAAGGACACTATCCGTAACACTATCCTAAACAGCTGCACACAATCGATAATGTGCTTAAAAATTGGACCGATCGTGTAGGCTACTGCATGGCCAGCCGAGGCAGCCATTTGAATGAAATTATTTTCCATTATCAACCGGAAGGATTGTGCTTTCAAATAAAAAAAGAAATTTGAGAAAATATTCAGTAGTTTTTGTTTATAGCATTTTCAAAAAAAAATTTACTTGGCGTACCCTTTAGTTGCCAAAAGATAAGACTTTCCTTTCAAAGAACAAAATAATAATTTCTGTAGTCTTTGTCACCCATCTTTAAAGTAATTTTAAATACATTTTAATTACAAAATTTTGAAAGCAACTCCATAACAATTTCATAAAAGATTTATTTTTAAGTCATAATTTCTCTGAGTGTAGAATTCAAAATAAAATTGCCTTCCTTATCTTTTTTTAAGTATAAAATAAATGCATTTTTATACTCGTATTTTGCAAAATCAATGTCAAGTATTTTTGTTCATTTTAAATTCGTTTCTTCTATTCTGCATCATCAAGCCTTAGCCTATGAAATAATTCTATAGAAACTCAGTAGACATATGTATACATATATATATATATATTAAATTAAATTCTTTATTCTTTGACAAAATATCTCAATTTTTTTTTTCTTCTTATCATTTTACAATGACTTATTAGCATAATAATAAATTATAATTGTATATTTTAATATTTCTTTATTCATGAAAAAATAATAAAAAAAAATAAGTTTTCTAGTAAAATTGTATTCTTGATTGGTTTCAAATAGATGGTGATTTAAATTCTTAATCTATTTATTACACGTGCAGTGGAAAAAGTTGTATAAAACAAATAAAAATAAAATAAAAGTTCCACAAGCTCAGTATAAGGCAAGGTACCTTTTGCTACTTATATGATAGCTAAGGGCAATTATGAACTTCCAAAATTCTCTACATGGGTCTAATTTTACTCAAGAATTTTTTAAAATCTTTCACTGTGGAATCGTTTTAACCCGATTTCCTACATAAGAAATTGCTTTCCTCGGTTCTTGATTACAATTTTTATAACAGCTGCGAGTAGGTAAGAAAATTTATCGATCTATTCTTAATAAAATGCATACATTGTTAAAGGAAACAAAAACGGTACCTGGATCAAATTTTATCTCAATAAGAGCAAATCTAGCTGCCGAATCAGTAGTAACTGCCTTTTGGATAAAAATTTCTATATAGGTCATATGGAAGACTAGCTTAAATCTACATACATAGGCACATATTGAGTTATTTGGAATATATGGGCGTTTTTTACAGAGGTATAGAACTTTAAGTTGCAATATATGAACGATGGATTATTCTATTGACATGAATTTTATTTATCCGAAAGATAATCTTGTGGCATTATATTTTAAATATGATTTCTGGCATATAACCGCCACGGCTGGCGCGAATGTAGTCCAATCTGGACGTCCAATTTTTTCCAACATTTGTTGCCGTATATCGGCATTAACACGGCGAATGTTGTCTTCCTAATGGTCAAGCGTTTGTGGCTTTACCGCATAGACCAATGACTTTACATAGCCCCACAAGATCTTGGAGGCCAAGTCACAGGTCCAAAACGTAAAATTAGGCGGTCACCAAACGTGTCTTTCAATAAATCTATTGTGGCACGAGCTGTGTGACATGTTGCGCCGTCTTGTTGAAACCACATCTCCTGTACATCTTGGTTATTCAATTCAGGAAAGAAAAAGTTTGCAATCATGGCTCTATACCGATCACCATTGACTGTAACGTTCTGGCCACCATCGTTTTTGAAAAAGTACGGACCAATGATTCCACCAGCCCATAAAGCGCACCAAACAGTCAAATTCTCTGGATGTAACGGTGTTTCCACATACACTTGAGGATTACCTTCACTCCAAAATCGGCAGTTTTGTTTGTTGACCTAGCCATTCAACCAGAAGTGCGCTATATCGCTAAACAAAATTCGCTTATGAAAATTGAAAAAATTGAAAATTGAAAAAAAACACTTGAAAAATGAAAATTGCACTATTTGCAGGCATTGTTCAGGCGTGAGTCTATTCATGATGAATTGTCAAACCAAACTGAGAACAAATCCCTTAACAGCTGTTAAATTAGTCGCCATCTTGAAAAGTAATGCCAACTTAAAGTTCTATACCTCTATAAAAAACACGCCTTATAAAAAAAATACTACATATTTGCATATAAGATGTTTTGCCAAATTCATACCGTTTCGAAAATTTTAAGCTGAAAAGGAAACACACATTTGTATTTGCAAATATAAAGATTTAAAAAAATGGTTTAAATATATTTAACCGCCTTGACTTCTATAGTCTTAACGCAACAATTAAATTTGCCCTTATGTCGACTTAAATTACTCTTCCACGAGGTCAAGCGTTTATGTAAGCCAACATAATGGGAATAAAAGCAATTTAAAAGTGTTTGATCTACCACTAAGGCGTATATCTTCTAACCGCATGCATATCTTTGGAAACAACAAAAGTAAAACCTTTATCGTCAATAATACCTGATATAGAGTAATACAGGGCTTTCCAATAAGAAGTTTAATTTTGATGTATAAAAAAACGAGCGCCAATTCATCAGCCGTCACGGCTAAGCTTGCAGGATCTTTCTATTTTCATAAGATTTTCTTGATAACTTTACGAATTTCATCTCTGAGGACTGAAATCAATTGTAAGCATAGACCTTATTTTTCACATAACCACAGAGAAAATAATCTAAAGGTGTTCAAACACAATTTCTCGAGAAGTCTTACTATCAGGCAATTGTTCATGCAAAAGAGCGATGGTATTGTTACTGTTTGGTATGTAGTGATAACAGGGTTGGCAACCCACTGGGTAACCCGATTAAACCCACCTGGGTTTTTTTAATTCAAAGGTTTTCGTAGTTTATTTAATACAAAAATAGGTGTAATTTACGTACTACAAATTAATTCGCACCATTTCTTTAGTTCAAAATTAGCAAATTTGTCAAATTAATAACTTATCAAATCTCTGCTTACATCATTTCCCCTCCTCTGAGCCATCTTCCATATTTCGTCTGAGAAAGGCTTTTCGTCTTTTAAGACGCTACAACTTTGAAGCCGATTTCGTATTTCTTCAAAGGACGTGATTTGGTGACATAATTGCAGATAAACTTATACCTCTTTATACGGCCTAGATAGGTTCTGAAAATGTAGACCGTAAATCGAAATGCCGTAAAACGAGATGAATATGTGTGATGAATACGTTTTTTTAGCCTTAGAACTACGTAATTTTCGGTATAAAGCGAATTTGCTCAATAATTTAAACAGGCCGTTATAGCGAAATGCCGTATAAAGAAAGGCTATATAAGTAGATATGAGTGTATTGTATGACAGAGCAACGTTCGGAGAATAAGGTGAAAGCGGCTTTTGATTGTTTTTAATAATTGTTTTGAAACTACTGCGGCGTGAGGCCGGACATTGTCATTCAAAAGGATAACTTAATCCTGCCTGGTTTTATATTTCGGCCAATTTTCTCATAACGCACCGTTCGAACGAAGTAATTGCAGTTTGCTCCGATCACCACGTTTTAGCACCTCATATCTCCTACCAAAAGTGCAAAGTTGCAATATAAATAGTAGAACAACGGAAATATATTAACAAACAAAAAATATTGTCGACTTGAACGAAATTTAGAAGCGGTTTTTTTGCCAACCCACAACACTTTACAATGGCTGGTCGAGAAGATGCTTCATGATGACATAGCCGTACAAATTTCACGATTTTGTTCCACAAAAATAGCATGTTGACGATTTTTAGAAAATAATTAAAATTGAAATCAAAATTAAATTAGATAGGACCTGCGTTAAAAGGTACTAAGCCTTTTTGCTACCTTTTGCGTCTATAACAGCTTGAAATCTTTTCATGACCGTTCACTCAATAAGTCCACAGGATAAGTAAGAAAAAAACAAAATTTTAAAAATTTTGCCTCCGAAGGCGATACAACGAGTATAGCGATTTTCCAACTTTTCGATACCCCTTTTATTGTACGATTTCTCTTTCTCTTAAAAATGGGTCTCAGTTTCAGCGATTACTTCATCATTGGACTTAAATTTCTTTCCAACAAGCATTCTCTTGAGATCTGAAAACAGGAAAAAGTCGCTGGGGCTTAATCTGGAGAATATGGTGGGTTAGCAATTTAAAGCCGAATTCATTCAATTTTGCCATCGTTTCAATCCATTTGTGGCACGATTTGTGAGCTCACGCGGCAACCACTTTGAACAGAGCTTTCGCATACCCAAATGCATACCATCTGATATCTTTACATTGTCAGCTAGCTCGTGCACCTTCAATTAACGATTTTTGATGGTTTCCTTTAAATGTCTTGTGCTGGTACAACTACGTTTAAATTCAGCAAACCACTTCTCTACCATTTGTCTTGATTGAGCAGAGTTCGGATAATGTTTATCAAGCTATTGTTTGTCAAACTAACGAATCAATAGTAAGATTGCTGTCAAATTTAAACACGTATCCTTTGAAGGTTAATACTAAATAAAAATCATATGGACAAAATTCTAGTAACGCCATTTATGTGTCATATTACGGACTTATTGAGTGACCTGATATGTAGAATAAACTAGATTCTTATTAATATTAAAGTGGTATATTTGGCCATATATCCAGAATGACAGCTTTTAGATCATTTTTGCTCCCAAATTTTAAACTGCGAGTATTTGTATAAGATTAACTTCAGGGTAACACTTTTTTACATTGTATAGAAGTCATTCTTTTTCTATTAAGGAAAATTGCTGATTTTAGCGATTCATTTCTTAAGATTTAACGATTTTTTGCTTTATCTATCTGGCAGCTATGCACAAAGACCCAAATTTTCACTAATGTGTTGTTGCAGTGTATGTCGTTCCATTGTCATTAATGGCGTAGTATTTGTTGTCATCTGTCAAGCAGTTACAGGTTGACTCATGACAGCTGTTTGAATGGCGGGCTATTTAGAATGAAACGTATTTTTGGAACACCATGGATTTGTTATCTTTCTACTGCCAGAGCTTAAATTAACGACCTTATATCGAGCTTAATGACCAAACAAAGAAAGACTTCGCTCTATGATACATATTAGGTCATAGTAAAAGCATACACGGTTTTTGGTAACTAGATGATATTGATGCACATATAACGGGGCAGCACTTATACCATTGTGTCAAACGAATACGAGTTTGAAAGGTGATATTACATTGCCTACATATATACAACTACGAAATTAAGTCAGAATTAATTTAATTTCTAACACCAGTGTTATTTTTTTTTTTGTCAGAGATGTGGTTTTAACTATTTTCAAATTTCATCAAATTATTTTTACAATTTCCTACTGGCACTTTGATTAAAAGCTTATATTAACAAGCGGTCAAACTGGTAAACATTATTCAAAAAGTGAGCACAACAACAATATACCCCCACCACCCATGGTGGCGTAGAGTATAATAATTGATAAGGCTATAAATTTGTGTTCCCTTTGCAAAAAAAAATACAAAATAAAAGAAATTTTTAATTGGAAAATTACTCGATTACATTCAATTGATTATTATTTAATAGTTTTTTTACTAAGTGATGCCTATTTTAATGGCGTTGTATGCGAATGTAATCGCGCAAGAAAATTAAAGAAAAAAAACTCAATTTAAATATATTTAATTTGTGCCGGAATGGTACAGGGAAAAATTGCCTACCTTTCAATGGAGATCTTTAAAGGTATTAAAACTTAGAGCAGTCTTCAAACGGTGGCATTGCTTTTATAGATTTATGTAAATATATATTTTTTTAGTCATGACTAAGAATCTCTGGTAGCATTTATTTATAATAAGAATTATATCTAAACAAGCTTTTATCTGCCTTAAACGTATGTTTTTTAAAACTCATATTACTGTCATAGTCCGGGTTTTCTTAATTTAAAATCCAACTCTTTGTCTTATCATAACAGTTGATTAAAAAGGTCAAAGCTCGCCTTGTAAGTTCTTTAGCAATTGAATTACCAACTTTGGCGCAACTACTTAAAATCTATCACAGTCTGAAGTTTATTATATCATTCCTAACTCATCAAAATCTTAGATAATCTTATCTATAAATCGCAATATAAAAGACCATAGAATGCCCTTCATTTTTTAATTTGCGAATAGGCTTATTTGATGACGAATGTTTGATAATCTATGATCGCTTATTCTATTATTGTCATTGGTCCCAACAACTAATTTTCTAAAGATCATTTAGCTAAACTTCCATTGCTAGTCTTCACGCGAATGATTAAGAACTACTCAGTACAGTTTAAACATTTATTTTTTCTTCTAACCCTGCTTACTATCTTTTTTAAGTTCGACAAGAAGCGTATAATGTCGAAGCAAGGTCCCGAGAATACTGCGGTTGGTAAGGGTCTACCAATTTGAGCTTTTGGAGAGTGACTTTTATGACTTGTACAACTTGGAGCCTAGTTTGGCCTTGACGATGGGGTATTTTCAGTCAAATAGCCTCTTTCACGCTGTGTAGCTGAGATATGTAGAACTCCTTGTTGAACGTGGTATTTCTACCAAGGATTTCTCAGTGTGCCACGCACTGCCAGATCATGGTCTTCTTTGGATGGAAGTCAGGCTTAATTCTCGTCGTTGACGTATCTCCTGGAACCACCCATTCCTTTCTTGGCTTCATATTTATGTATAGAGACCATTTCTTATCTCCCCTGACGATTCGGGTCACGCGATCATAAACGCTCAATGCCTGGGGGGAAGTTGAGAAGCAATTTGAAGGCGGTTTTGTTTCTTGTTTCGTTGAGTTCTTGAGGCACCCAGTCTCCCAATTTTTTGAGAAGTCCGATTAAGAGAAGATGATTGAGAAGCGTTTTATAAAGGTTGTTAATTTTCCCGCTCCAATTCAAAAGTGCTTTCAGACGATCGTTGTCGAATTCAGAATGTCTTTCGCTGAACGGCGTGTCGTCGACGAAAAAGCTGTTTTTTTTTTAACTTTGCAAACCATTTACGTACTGTAGTCTCTCCTATAACATATTATTCGTATACGGCGCTTAAGAAAGGGCGACCACACAGACCCCAACAACTGGCGTGGTATTACCCTGCTCTGCGTGGTTAATAAGATAATTGTCCAAATAATTGACAAAAGGATTTTCGGTAGGGTGACATCTGATTTGAGATATAGGCTGAATTCCGACCAAATAGATTCATACGCCTTATTGAGGGTTTATATCAGTGATGTGCAAAGATAGAAATGTAGTAGTGTTAGTGAGAACATTGAACTTACTCTCTCAGAGAGAGTAAAGTTGATGTTTTAAAAAAATTAAAAAAAATTAACATACATCCGCAGCACATGTGCACTTGTCGCTATTTCAGTGACAACTAAAATCAAGAGCATAAGAAACTTTTTAAAATTATTTGTCCGTACCTTAAAAAAATTTGCGTACATTCACCTTACATGTGCATTGCCACGGAACACACGATGAAAGTTTCTTGCAGAAAATTTGATTTTGTCGTAATGTCACACAACAACAATGTTGTTTGAAAATCTTAAATTTCATTGAAATATATATCGTAGTGTAGACACAAATGCAAGTTTAAAAGAGAATTGAAGAAAATTTCTGCAAGAAAATTTTCATCGTGTGTTCCGTGACATTCGTCGCTGTCTCAATATGTGTGAGTTGATCGGGGACAAAAGTCCCATGAAAAGCTCATGATTGGCTCATATCAAAATGCATCCTCCAGAATTAAACATGGCAAATTGTTGAGCAGAGCGGTGAAAGTTAGAACTGGTATTTGGCAATGTTGCGCCCTGTTTTGAACACGATCCTTAAAAAAGACCTTCGTAACGACAAATGGATAACATGCGGTTTGCAGGGCCGCTTAAACGATCTTGATTATGAGGACACCATTTTTCTTTTAGATCACAGTCTCCAGGATCTTGCGTCGAATCTACGGAATTTAAGGTTGGTGGCGGAAGCAGCTGGTCTAAAGATTAATATGGGAAAGTTAATATGACAATTGCCACGGACGAAATAGAGGATAGGGACAAGTTAGTCATAGTTTAACATGCATATCGCCACGCTGACATACCCTACGGTACAAAATAGAAGATGTCGACCAATTTTGTCGTCTTGGTAGCAAAATAACTGCAAACGGAGGGTCGGGTGAGGATATAGATAACACAGTGCGACAAAAATTAACGAAGTTGAAATACCCGGGAAATGATACTACTTTTCTGATAGGCACTGTCGAGTAGAACAAGGATCTGTTTTTGGAAATTGACGGGGTTATTAAGCTTTTTCGTAATGCAACTTATGGAAAAATCATACAATTTTCAGCAAAGTTATGGTTTTTTTAATTACTTTGAACCAGTATTTTTAGAAAAAGTTTAAAATTGTATAATAGAATTATGATTTTTTCATGAGTTGCTTTACTAAAAATTTTAATAACTCCACCAATTTTCAACGGATTTTTAAACCGTAAAACTCGTTTTATTCATAACTTAATATAATTCCTTAATTAATTCATAAATGGTATGGTTCCTATATAAAATAGTGTGCAAAAACGTATCCAAACATGAAAAATGTATTTGCTGGAGATATACACCCAGATTCTTCAAGGCTACTTAAACGATATATATTTATATCACTTATGAGGTTCTTTTCTATTCTTTTCAAATCCGAAAATAAACTTAAAATCGGGTAATATTCAGCTAAGTTATTAGCTCATAAGTACATGAAGGTCGTAACTCGAGATTTTGGAGGTGTTTCGAAAATTTAAAAACAAGATTCCTGTTCAGCTTGGCAGCAGCTATCACCAAAATAGTATCACTTGCCAGGTATTTTTTTTTTTTTGACGCACCGTGTAACCAATTACAGAAAGCCCGCCAGACGTTCGGTCGTCTCAGATCCATCTAGAGCTCGTCCTTCTTATCTCTGCATAAGAAAATTACAATCTTTAACACGAATATAAAGTCCATTCTTCTGTACGGTTGCAAAACTGGAAAGATGCAAGACATAAGAAAGATGCACCGTTGTGTCCTTTGCGTATTCTGGCCGAGGACTATTTCCATCTATATGCTCTGGTGAATGCTTTTAGACCACCTAACCTTTAGAAGACCACCTAACGATATAACAATTGCCATAGACTGGAACAGAAGAAGCGGCCGTCCTACTCACACATGGAGAGGACAGATTAATGCATAAGTAAATAGCATCGCAAAGAATTGGAGTGAAGTGAAGGAATAGGCACAAAATAGAAAATTGTTCAGGAAATTTACTGAGGCCCGATGGCTCCTGTAGGAACGATATTAAATTATTACTTACCTTCTTGATATTCGATTTTAAGCCCCAAAAGTAGCAAAATATTAAATTACTCAAAAATACGATTACCACAGTTTTGTAGAGTAAAACAAGCTCCAGCAAAAAATCGTTGAAAAACAAAAGAAAATTTAAAAACGCTATGAACTTGATATCTATTCTAATATTTTGTTTGGCTCTAAAAGTGTGAACAAGCACAGTAAAAGCCCACCTCATTTAAAGTTTTTAGGATACAAACGTTAAAATCTTATTCTAAATCAAGAAACTATTTTTTTCAAATCAAATTCTCGACTGTCTTTAAATTATAATATATATCAAAAATAATAAAAATAAACTTATTGAAAATCGAATTTAATATCAATTTTATGTCTAATATTTTTTTGACCGTTACTGACGTATAACATCATTAATAAATACATACAGTATGTAATTAAAATGAAAAAGTGAAAAAATTGCTTTGCATGAATAATATTTCTAAAATTTATGCTTATCAATAAAATCGTTATAGAAATTTTAGATTTAAGCTACCGATAAGAGTTAAAAACAAACACCTCTTGTTTCAAAATAATTTTCGAAAAATAAAGGTAAATAAGTCTATAAAAATTTATGGGTTTTTTCATTTCAAAATACGTAAAAAATGTTTGAAAAACTGAATATACTACACTTAGAGAATAATGTTAATAATATTTGCTTATACAAAAAAATAGTTGCATATGTATATTGTACAAAAAGTAAGACGAAACAAATATTTTAGAAGTTGGAAAAATAATCTACATACACTCCACTCAGAGAATATTAATATTTCTTTATAAGTACATATATGGTAAAAAAATATTAAAACTTTTTTTAATTAGAAAATCTAATAAACCACAATTATGCAAAAAAATCCTAAATTAATGATCTGGCATTATTGTTTTAAAAAGGAAAAGGGGGAATCCCACTGATAAAAACTTGTCTCAGAAAAATAGTGTGTTTTTTTTTTTTTCTTTTATGTACATATGTACGTATGTATGTAAGTGCGAATTTAACTTGGACAAAATAATAGGTGTGTGAATTTGAATCTTGTTAAAATTAAATGTTATTTGATTTATTTTTTAAAAATTAAAGTAGTAAGTGAAATAGGATTAATTGACGATAACTTAAACATTATATTGGGTATAGAAGTTAATAATGTAGATTTTTTATTGCTTGAAAAATGCATTTATTATAATAACAAAATGAATTGATACATTATTCAAATTATTGCCCATCGTTAGCTACTAAGGAGATCGATTATTCGACTTTTTCAAAAACCGGTTTTCGAATAATTCGAAAAGTAGGAATTATTAAAAAATCGAGTTTCAGTTAATAATTATTCAAAAAACCGGATAACCGATTCTTTTATTTAAATAAAATTATTCTCAATTCTTGAAGCACAGAGCTGGAACACGTCGTTTTAAAAATAAGCAGAAGCTGACGGAGAGTTTCAAATTATAGTGTCAATCAATACTAACAATAATTCTAAAAAATCTCATAAAACTCATATTACTACTTAGAAGAGAATGGGATTAAAAGTTTGTTATTACAGTTATAATTTAGGTGCCTAGGATAACATAAATTAAATGTTTTACTTTGAATAAACCTACATATCAGTAATATACATACGAGTTCTTAATTGCCTCGACAAGAAAAGTTGCTTAAGTTTCGAACAGCACTGTGTCACTGAGGTATATTAGGTAAGATACCCAACTTCCAACCAAGAAGCCGTTGGTTCAATTCCAGGCCACACCATCACAAATTAGCGACTGGTTATGTGTATTTACGCTGTGAAAAACTTAACTAACTAATACGAATATATCTACCGTTCGGAGCCAGCGTTTGTGGGTCGCCTTCAATGAGTCTAGTTGATTATTCTCCATATATAAAACTCAATATTTATTTACAGAAGATGAGAGAAATTTATTGTTGCTCAAGTGTGCATATCTTTTTCGATCTAACTTGGTTTTCACGTTCTTTGTGAGACATTCAAGGTTGTCATACATATGTATATACAAAAATAATAACATAATTTATACAAACAGTTAAACGAGGAGCATATTTGCAGTAAAAAAATATACAAACGTATACAAAATTTACTATTTTAAATTAACCGGTTATTCGTCTTAAATCAACCGGTTTATTTGGTATTCGAAAAATTAAGATTTTGAAAAAACTGTATTCGACAAAACCAAAAGAAAACGGTTAAAACCGGTCGAATAATAACCGTCCGATTTCCCTATTTGATACTACTTTTTCCCATCATGCTGGTAGCATATGGCGAGGTCTGGGCTATGAGACGGGTGAGCCAAAACTTCCCATCACTATTTTTCAAATAGTTTTTGACCAGTCTTGTAACATGTGGCCGAGCATTGTCATGATGGAAAAGATTGTGACCTCGTACCTGCTCTAATATATTGGTCGTATTTCGTTGATTGCTCTAGTCAAACAAATCAATTGTGCCTGTGATCGTCTGACCCGATTTCAACAGATCATAATACAAAACACCCTTTTGATCCCACCAAATACAGAACATTACTTTGGCTGGTTAGCCGGGCTTTACATACATATGATTTTTTGCGCTTGGGGTTTTCTCAACACCAGTAACAATACGATGCAAAAATTACTTCTTTTTGTAGCATTCAAGCATCATTTCCGACATGCAAAATCGCCTTTCAACGTCTGCCGGCTTCAGTTCATAAAAGACCCAATTTCTTTGAATGAATCCTAACGCTTTTAAACGTAGAGAAATGGCTTGTTCTGTTACTCCCAATGATAATACAAGTTCTCAACAATCTTTGTCGAGTAACGCTTCCAATTTCTCATCTTCAAACTTTTTCAGCTGACCAGGCCTCTCCTGGTCTTCACAAGTTTTTTGAGTTGGTGCATGATGACCGTAAGCATCTACCAACAATCGATAACTTTCCGCAGCTGTTTCTTCAACTGAAAGAAGGTTATCAGACTTCCCCGCCAAATATCTTTTTAAGGCACAAAATTCGACATTATTATAGCGATTGAAAAAAATATGTGTTTACACTTTGGCGTCTATCGAATACTGAATTATAATGACAGATGTTACCCTCCAAAATACCATATTTGTTATTATTGACAAACATATGTGATAGTTACGCCATATGTTGTCCAAAACGACTATATTATGTGTATACCCAATACCAGACATAATTTATTTTTAAAATGGGTTGTGGCCGTTGTAGCAGTAATAAAGACGCCTTGTTTTTGAACTTCCCGAACAATATAAAAACTATAAATTTATTGCAGAATCTTTATTTCGGTCTTGGAATGTTGTTACTAACGCTTTAAAATAAAAAATAATGTTGAGGTTTACATAAAAAGACTTGACCAACTACAGACAAATGCATTGTTATTCTAGCTAAAGGAGACCTCTTTGTCCTTTTGAGACCCCGGGTACACATATGTTAGTTATCGCCATTTTTTTTACAAGTGGAAAATTTTATTTATTTATTTATTTTTTTTCAATAAGCTTTCAAGTGTTTTAATAATACCCAGAAGGAAACGATATATAAAAAATAAACTGTTATCATAATCGCTTCATGTTCAGGTCTCAAGAGGTTAACTCTTCTATGGCGTTTGCTGTGGATCAGAGGGAGAAAATACATAGCAAAATATCCTTTGAAGCGACGAAACCAAAATCAATTTATATGGAAACGACACAGAAAGAAATGTTTGTCGGCCAAAAGGTAAAGAATTTGATAACAGATACACAAAAACAACCATCAAGCATGGAGGAAGCAATGTCATGGTATGGGGTTGATTTTCCTGTTATGGAGTAGGTCAGATTCATAGAATAGAGCAAACAATGGACAAATTTGTATACAAAGATTTATTAGAGAAAGTCATGCTACCCTTTGCCGAAGAATACATAAAATATTACTGATGGCGTATCTCTTATAGGATGTTCACATGACTTTGTTCGCTATTTGAATTACTTATACGAATTACTCCGTTCACATGGCACCTTTGGATTTCGTTTTAATGGTTCTTTTGAATTTAAACTTTAAAGTAATGTGCGAGTCTATCTGTTTGATTCCCATCAGAGGCTCTGGTCTATTCCACTACCCTGAGCATATGGTCGTAGTTACTCCGCTCTAATAATTATAAAAAAAAATTTAATCGTATTTTAATTTAAAATAAATAACTTAATTTCTTCGCTGAGTGTATACAATTCTGTGCTGTCCATAATAATATATAGAATTTAAAATTATTATCGTTGTGTTCTACGTTTTAATGATTAGAACCGTTATTCAATGATATATACATACGAGTACATACGTATGTTTCAATTGCTTTTGTTGTTATTTTAATTGTAGTTCGTATAACGGCTATTAAACGAATTACAAATATTGCGCGCTCTTTTCTCTCACTCTCTCTCTGTCTCTATCTTGTTTTAAGAGCAAATTAATATGAAAAATGAATTGTCCTATAAAAATGCCGCATTTCCGTCATGACTATTTCAAAAGTGAATTTGAATTATAACGTTTAAGATCGGTGCAATCCATAGAACAATAATTAAGAATTTTTTACAATTATCAATTGAGAACAAGTAATTTTAGGAAAAGAAAAATATTAAAATTAATTTTAAAAATGCGTTTATTACAAGAGGTAATTATACAAACGCTTTAAAAAAATAATAATTTAAGAAAACAGTGTTTTAATAGAAAAAAAACAATTGTTTTGCATTATTTTCGTAGCACCAAATTGATTTTATTGATCCTTCGGAGTTATTAAGGCCTGAACCTACTTTTGCGGATAAAAGTTTATCTAAATTCCGTGATTATTCGATAGATGAAACAGATCCTTTGAAAGAAAGAGTACGACAAACATATCGTCTTATGCATTTAAATCAAACGGTGGATTTCGTAAAGGGTCGCCGCGAAAAATGGTTACAATTCAATACCATGAAAGCTACAGTACGTGAAGCCTTAGAGAAGCTTAATGATTTAATTGATGAATCCGATCCTGATATTGATTTACCCAATATCGTACATGCCTTCCAAGCGGCCGAAAGAGCACGTGAAGAATTTCCCGAATTGGATTGGTTGCATTTGACGGCTTTAATACATGATTTAGGTAAAATAATGGCTTTCTATGACGAGCCTCAATGGTGTGTAGTGGGTGATACTTTCCCAGTCGGTTGTGCCTGGGGCAATAGTATTGTTTATCGCAAGGATAGTTTTGAAGGTAATCCTGATGGCCATGATACATGCTACAATACCAAATACGGCATGTATGAGCCTAACTGTGGCATAGACAATCTCTTAATGTCTTGGGGTCATGATGAGTATATGTATCAAGTGCTTAAGCATAATAAAACAAAATTGCCTGATATTGCCTGCAAAATTATACGCTTCCATTCATTCTATCCCTGGCACAATGGCGGTGATTATCAATATTTAGCCAAACCGGAAGATGATGAAACTAAAAAATGGGTCCTTATATTTAAGTAAGTATTTTGTATTTTATTCTGAATTTTATGAATGATAGACCGTTTTGATTCATACTGTATTATAATATTAACATGATCTTCTACTAACATGTGCTGTTTCAGCTGTCATTGCACTGATAAGAACTTCAGACAGCTGTGTCTTGACATTCATTATTCAACCAGATATGAGCAATATATTCCGCTTAAAAATGCTCTAATTAATGTATTTATACTGCCTAAAATACATATAAAAATACTCTTTTTATAAAATTTAGTTTTAGTGAAAAACTTCGGTATCTAAAAAAAAAAACCAGATCGTTTTTTTTTTAATTTTATTTCATCCCTTTTTATATTTCAAGTGGATTACAAAAAAATATTCGAAAACAAAATATAGAACAGCTTAAGATTCAAAATTGTGCACTCTTCAGTAATACATATTATGCGATTTTTTAAAATATTGTTTTTCCAAACGAGCTTTTAAAACCGGTGTCATAAAATTAAACGTATTCCAGCTAAAGCATTCTAATTTATTAAAGCAAAGCAGACTTTAACTGATCGAGCATGATGAAAAATTAGGGCCTAGAGTTCGCCTGCTTTTTATTTAAAATTCTTTTCATACGAATTAATTTTATTTCATATACAGTGCACTCGCGATAACGTCAACATTCGATTTCGTCAACATCACAAAACTTCAACCCTCTTTTTTAACATTATATACTATAAACCGTCAACCAAACAACAAAGCTCTAAAAGACCAACTCCAAGTAAACAATTATTTTTGCTTTAGTATCATTTAAAACACATTCATATGTACAGTGGCTACAAGCAAAACTCGGACACTATAATAAACTGATTTTGTTGATAAAAATCAAACTAAGAAGAAATAGTTAAGGAAAGCTTTTGTTTGATTTTTTTTTTATCATATACAGTTAGTGTCATTAATATTCGGTTTTTAAGTTTATCGATAATAACACCCTGGCATTAGAGAAATGGATAGGTAATCAGAAGAATAGCAAAAAGTTAAATAAATGTTGTCAGTATGAGTATTCAACTATATGGAAAAAATGGCTCTATGGTAACCCTGCAACCGTGATAAATCGATCAAAGTTTGTTAACCCTGTTTACTAAGCGCCATTAATATTCGAGTTTTCCCCTATTTATATGCTATTTGCAAAAAAAACATGTTATTCAGCTACTTTTCCAGCAATATAGAGATACGTTTTAATAAAAGTGCATAACACCTCCTTTCTTGTCTATCCAAAATTCTACTTTACTGCAAATTATACAAATGGAGCGCAAAGGAAAAAACACTCCTTTAGAACTGCGAAAACTTGTTATTTTCCATTATGAAAAAGGTAAAAAGTACAAAGAGATTGCTGAAATTCTGAATATGAAACCAAATACAGTTGGGGACATTGTCAGAAGGCACAAAAATGAAGGAAGAATACACTTCATATGTCTGCTTTATGAAGGTCAGCCAAAAAAATTGACCGAGCGGGAAGAAAGTTTAATTGTGCGAAAAATAAAATCTAACCCACTCTTAAGTGCTCCCAAATTAGTCACAGAGGTGCTCAATGAGTTTAAAAAGAAAATATCTGCATCTACTATACTAAGAACCATAAGAAAAAAAGATTTTCATGGCCGAATAGCACGTCGTAAGCCATTGGTTAATTTACGCAACCGAAAAGCTCGTTTGAGTTTTGCCAGGGAGTACATTAAGAAGCCTGAAACTTGGTGGGATGACGTTATATTTGCGGACAAGAGCAAGTATAACGTATTTGGATTCGATGGGCTTGTAATGGTGTGGCGGAAGCCAAATGAGGAGCTACAACCACAAAATTTAAAACCAACCGTAAAACATGGAAATGGACATGTTATGGTGTGGGATTGTATGGGAGTTAAAGGGACGGGAAAATTAGTTTTTATCAGTGGAATTATGAATAAGGAATCATATTTGAATATCCTCCGTCAAAATTTGAAAGAAAGTGCAGATAAGCTGGGCGTTTTAGATTCTTTTAAATTCTACCAAGATAACGACCCAAAGCACAAGTCGCCTTTAATTCAAGAATGGTTGCTCTATAACTGCCCTAAAGTTCTCCATCCACCTGCACAATCCCCAGACCTCAATTCGATTGAGAATTTATGGGATGAGCTGGACCGGCGAATCCGCAACTACAAAATAACATCCATTGAAGACTTGAAATTGCGGCTTCAAGAAGAATGGGATCGTATTCCTGCAGCTTATACAGCTAAAATAGTAAAAAACATGTCAAACCGTCTAAGTGAAGTTATAAAACAAAAGGGTTATCCAACAAAATACTGAATTTTATATAAAACCATTTTTCTAATGTATTATTTGTTACTTTTCAAAGAAAACCGAATATTATTGACGCGCAATATTTTATGCTGAATTAATTTAGTTTTTTTTTTTTTTTGTTATATTGTTATTCTTTTTTTCTAAATACAAATGTGAACTTTCAAGTGCCTAAATAAACTATTAATGAAAAGAAAAAAATATTGAAAAAGATATACATTTAGCTTAAGACGAATCAGTTAAACATATCTCTTTAATAAAACCGAATATTAATGACACTAACTGTACATATATATTAAGCTATTAAGAATAGGAAACACAATTAAAATTCAGCAAACTAAAAAGACTTCAATTTAAAAAAAAAAAAAAGTTACACAAGCGAAACTCGGACGGCTACAAAAATGTCTGAGACTATTACTTATTCTTATAAAATTAATATTTTGTGTACAGACCCTTATTTTTTATAGCCATTTAGATTTGTCGGATTTTTGGCAGTAACCAGCTTGTATTTTTTCCTATTCTTCTAATAAAACCCTTCTTAGCTCAGATTTGCTGGAAACCGACTGATACTGAACTTTTTTATTGAGGTAATCCCACAAATTTTCAATAGGATTTATGTCAGTGCTCTGAGGTGGTGTTTCCGTGACATGTGGAGCATTAAATAGCAACCAAGATTTAACTAGGTGGGCCTTGTGTTTGGAGTCGTTATCTTGGTAAAAGTACCAACCGTTATCCAAAGGAAGCTTTCCACACTTTTTTACAAGTTTTTTTTAAATATTTAAATAAACATTTTGATCCATGATAGTGTCAATAAAATGCAACGATCCTGGATCTGATGCAGAAAACACAAGCACTGAACTACCCCCATGCTTTACTGTCGATTTCAAGTTATTCAAACGTAGTTCCAGATTTTATCCACTCCATGCTATTGGTTTACCATCCGATCCAAATACGTTAAATTTGTTTTCGTCGGTGAACATAACGTTTCTCCAAAAAGAAAAACCCTTATTTAAATACTCTTTTGCAAATTTAAGACTTTTGGTTTGATTGCGCTTACTATTAAAACCAACTCTGTAAAGCAAGTTTCTTATTGTTGATGGGCTTGCTTTCTTACCAAGGTCACTTTCAGTACTAGCAGCAAGTTTTGGTACACTGAGGAAGGTATTTGCTTTCATTCTTCTGACAAAAAACGTTCTTCTGCCTCAGAAAATATTTTGTTGTAGTGGCATGTTTTGACTTTGAAACTTTTTATTATGTCGTGCATAGTTGAGTGACTTCTGCCAACAGTTTCGCAAACATTTCTTTCTTTTCTTGCATGCTCAATAATAAGCTTTCTTACTTCGATACTATTTTGTACCCGTTGCCTAGCCATCTTCTTGATTTTCGCTCTGTTTATTCTGTATAATTTTCGAAAACAGAACTAAATGGTTTTCCCCAAATATATAAATTATATCAGTGAAGTGGCCGCATTGAAATTACAGAGTTGCAGTTATTAACCCATAAAAGTTACTGTCCGAGTTTGGCTTGTGCAAGTCATTTTGACTTTCGAAGCGTTTTCAACTTCAATTTTACGTACAATTATTAAATTTCTGAGTTGGTTTTTCCTAAGATATACACAAATAAGAAAAGAACTACATTTTTTTAAAATAATTAAAATGTATAATTTTTAACTGATCGAAAATATTTAGGTATAGTGTCCGAAATTAGGTTGGAGCCGTTGTATATGAGTACGTACATTTATTTTTTGAAATTAGTTCCGATTTGGGGGTTCCCCTTGTAGGTAGTATAGAAATGTTGCTTTTTTGTTCTCGTTTGAAGGTTTGTTTGTTTTTTATCTCTTTTTGTTTGGTTTTAATTTATGAACAATAAGGGTACTTTAAATTCACTATCAATATGTTTTTTATATGGAATTCGTACATCGATAAACCTCAACCATCTAACAAAAGTCAACACCCGCGGTTTTAATTAGTTGACGTTATCCTGAGTGCACTGTAGCTTGTTTTAAAGCAATTCTTAATAAGTAAAACCATTCTTGCAAACCATTAACTTGATTATATGCAAAAGGGATATCAAATTTGCTTTTGATTTTTATTATTAACAGAACTTAACGTAAACTGCAAAATATTTTTAGTTCAACCCTTCATTGCCTGTAACAATTCGTCTTTATTTTGTTTCGCAAAAGCAGCATTTTAAACATCTAAAATCTCAGTTCGATATCTTTTAATTTTGGTTATAAAAGCACTTTCGAGCTTTAAATAAATCCGAATTCTCTCAAAAATCCAAAAATTATTACTTCAGTAGGTTTGGTTACGAAAGTAAAAGGTAGCAGTCTAAAATCATAAAAAATACACGTTTGTCCATTGTGAAACCCTTTTAATTCTTCCTAGAAAAAATTTTTTTCTAATATTATTACTAGAACCCTCCTCTTGCCTATCGTCTCTTCCTTAGCCAAAGAATCTTCCTTGTAAGAGAATGTCCCGTTACGAACCATATGACAATCCTAAGTATTTTCCTACTTGAGTCCAGTTGTAATTGAGTTTCTGATTCTTCCAGTTTGTGCCATAGAGCCCTAAATATCCTCCAGTTAATCTTATTACTTCATAGCTGTAGGATTTACCTATCTTTTCGTCCGAAAGAGATAGTCAATTGGTGGTTTCACAAACTGTTCGACATGTAAGTAGTAGAAATTGCAAATATATATTAGTTCCTCTTACACCTATTAGGAGCATAGAGACTCAGAAAATGCAAACAGCCCAAAACAAATTGCTGAACCTTTAATGGTTTTTTCGACTCAGCGTCTCCATTCTCTTGTAGGTACAGAAAAAGTTTGGTATAAACTTGCCAAACTTAATGAGAATTTTAACATCAGATGCCTAAGCTCTGATTATGGGCATATTATTAACACTCATAATTTGTAGTTAGATTTTAGAATAATGTTTTAATATATACGACCATTATTTCGATTGAAATGGTTTTGATGTCGTATTTGCAATTGCGATCGCTTTTGCTTACTTGGAGTAAATCCCAAAGAAATCGGAGATGATACTTTTTACCCAGAGGTACAAACCTTCACCCTCTTGGTTGAACAACATGAACCTCGAACTTAGTGAAGGAGCTCACTTTCTGGAAGCTGTTCTGGAAGCCTAATCTACACAACGGGATAAAGACCTCCATAGTCCTCTACACTTGCAAAAAAGTGTTGTGGATATACACGGCTGTGGTCAGACCTATTTTGACCAATGGATACTTCGTATGATGGAATTCCTTTTCCTAATCTTAGCCTACTACAGCGGATGCGAAAATCCGCTTGTATTATTATTACAGGATCGTTACGTACTACACCCACATCAGTGATGAAGGTGATCCTGCGTCTCCCTCCGTTGGGCCTTTATTGTAAGGAATCAGCGGCTAGTACAAGTCCGCTTCTATGGGCGACTGGGCAGTGGCGCAATTAGAATGTGGGTCACTTAAAAGACCTGACAAGTTTGGTAGTTTTTGAGAAAGTTGACTACACAGCACCACACTATAACTTCTAATTGAAATTTCAGACTACGTTCCCAGACAGGAGGCAAATGTTGTGATGCACCTTATTAAAAAACTCTGAGCAGTTCTTCACTAACGGCTCCAAGTTGAATGGAGCTGTAGGTGAAGGTATATTTTCGTAGTCGGAGAATATAACTCACTCTATAAGGTTACCGGACCTCTGTAGGCGTTTTCAGGCGGAGGTATCGGCCATACGAGCAGCTTTGATGATCATTGGAAAGTGCAACGTTTCCAAGAGAGATATTACCATACTTTCGGATAGCAAGGCGGCTGCGAGAACTCTGGGACTCCCACAGATTTCGCAATGAGATGGCTGAGCAGCATAATATTCATTTTATATGTGTTCCGGGTCGTAGTAATATTCCGGTGTACTGTAGGGCTGATGAATTGACCAGGTATGGCATCACTATCGAACTTACGAGCGAATTTTTTACCTTGGGAATACTATTAGAATCTTTTAAGCTCAGATTCACAATGAGGTAATAGATCTGCTCAATCTGCTCAATCTCCAAAAAAACACACTTAGCGTAGTTATCTTTTAAGCTTAGATTCACAATGAGGTAATAGATCTGCTCAATTTCCAAAAAACACACTCAGCGTAGTTATCGCTGTTATAAATGGGCATTGTATAATTGACACCTAAGTCAGGTGGCTTGAACTGGGTCACCTGGCTAATGATTTTTGCAGAAGCTACAAAGATGTAGAGGAAGAAGGCACCTAGGCTCCTACGAGGACGGACATTTGGAAGCGGTTTAGCGGTTTTATTATGAGTTCCGGGTGGTTCCAGATATAGGGAATAACGATCCATTATGGTATCACAGTGGCAATTTTTTGCCTACGTGCGTCCTTCATTTGGGAGCAGCCACTTCTACCTACCTACCTTCCTTGCCTATTCCAAAAAAATTGTTAAGTATACCTTTTAGTGGAAATAAAAAAATATGTTATATTTATACCAATTTTTCTTCAAATACAATGGTGGCCAGTTATTCAGGAAGAATAATTGTGTTTACAAATCCTAAGTAAAAGTTTTTAAAAATAAAGCGATGGTTAAATACTTGGTTTGATGGACATCTGACATACATTTTACCACCAGAACTACCATATATAAATTAAACTTGGATTCATGTCAAAATACAACAATTGTTGTTCCTAAAAAGTAGACTTTAAAAATTTTTGATTAGAAACAAACATCAAAACACAACAATTACAGAAAAACTTCATCTTAGTTCCAAATTGGTTTCGTTCCAAAAAAAGGTTTGTTTTACGTTTTCTGTAGAAGCGTGACATTAATGCCACAATTTTGTGACAGGCCAGAAAAATAAAAATGTTAAAATATGTTATTAATAAATTTCGATCTCTATTTTAAGTACAAAATGATACTAATCTTAAAAACTTTTATTATCTTATACATATATAAACTCAATGTGTGTTTGCATGTTTATTTTTTGGTTTGTTTGTGCCTTATAGACAGCTAAACTAATTTTTACAGTATCTCTCTTTATGTCTGGAAGGAACTATAGTGCCACGCTCATACAAAGTGTATATTTATTTGTCTGTATCTTCAAAATGGTAACATAAAGATTCTCTAAATTTGGCCCAAATAGATTCATAGTCAAAGCAAATCATCAGTCAAAAAGTGGGCGAAATTAAGCAAATTGGCGTGATTCCTCCCATACAAAATAAATAGTGATTTTAGTTTATCTTGAGAACGGTTACATCTAAAGCTTCAGAATTTAGTGTGATTGACTTCATAGTCAATAGAAATAATCAGGCAAATAGTGGACGAGATTGGACAAGTGGCCGTGGTATCTCCCATACAAAGTAAATATTGAATTTAGTATATCTTGAGAACGGCAATAGTATAAGTCTCTAAATTAGGTTTAAACAACGTCGTGAACAATACACATTATCAGTCAGTAACTGGGCGAGATTAAATGAGTGGGCGTGGCACCTTCCACTTATACTAAATTTTGAATTTTGTACATGTGGAAAACGACGACTATTAAAGCCTCGTTATCTATCTATGTAATTTATCCAAAAAGCAGGAATTGCAGAAAATACACTGGATAAAAGCTATCTACTATCTTATATATAAAAAGAATCTGTGCTTGTTTGTAGCCAATACAACTAATCGACAGATTCTACAGTATCTTTCTGGGAGAAAATATAGGCTATCTCAATTGTTTTGATTTGGACCGAAAGGGGACAAAATGGGGAAAAAGGTAAAAAATTTAACTAAAATAACATTTAAGATAATAATGAAGATGCGAGTAGTGAAGCACGTCGAGTTTTAGCTAATTGATTATAAAATCAAGCAAAATGTAAGGTATTATATATGCAATGTATTTAACTCTTTATTTCCCGACGGTACTTATAAGTACCATTACTTATTTTTCGTTTTTCTTTTTTGTTTTACTTATTATACGGTATAATTTTAGGATATATAATAACTAGATCTATAAAGTACCGTATTTACTTGCAATAGCAGTAGAAAATTGTAGCTTTTTTTACTCCTGCTGCTAATAAGATAAGTTATCCTTCAATAATTCTAGTGTTTAGAGGTGCTGTTGGATTGCGAGTTTACGTTTAAATTTAAATGTTGTTTAAAACTTAAAAAGTGTGGTTACTAATTATTTATTTTAATACATATAGAAACAGTACATATTAAAATGGTAATAAAACACATTTTGTTTCTAAGAGAGCTCAATAAAATCAAGATCTATAGGCCCTTGATAATTCTGAGTACCAGGTCTTTTTTAATTTTTCCCAGCTTGGTAACAATATAAACTTTTTTTCAGCTTAAATTATGTCAAAAGCAAAGATTCTATAAAAAAATGGAAAAGTTTTTTGCATGATAAAGGGTCTTGGGCAATAAAAGGTTAATTCTTATATATACAATATAAAGCACAGGCCTCGTATATTTAAATTTTTGTGACTTTCAATGTGACTTTCTACAACAGGCCATCATAATTTTGCATAATTTAGTGTAATGCATTAGTTTTCTTTTATACACATTGTTATTTTTTACACTATTATTTATAGTGCTATCTGCCTACTGAGCCTACGCCGTAGTTTTGATTTTAGGAAATATTTTTAAATAAGATTAAATAAGTCCGTTAAACGTTAATGTGTCACAGAGTATATACAAAATAAAGGTTTAGGAGATAAAAGTATCTGTTATAAACGTGTCATTTAAAAACCCTATTAATGAATTACAAATTCTAAAAAATTTATCCGTTGTAACATTAGAAAAATAATAAAGATATAAATTTCAAAAAAAATTATTAAAAGAAATGTGTATATTAAAGAAATATAATAAAAATAATTTCTATCTACATTATGTTTCCATTTGAATAAATTGACCTTTTTACTTATTTTCTTTTCAGCCGCTACGATTTATATACTAAAAGTGAAAAAGTACCTGATATTGAAGCTTTATGGCCATATTATCAGTCCTTAATAGATAAATATTTACCGGGAGAGTTGGAATTCTAGTTTTGCTTACTTATAAATTTAAACCAATTTTGAAATCATTACTTACCTAAAATAAATTAAAATATAAATATGTAAATTAATATAATAAATAAATATAAAAGAATTATAAAATAATAGTTACTAGAGCATTAAAATGTAATAAAAATGAGAAAAAAAACTGTGATTTAAATAAAATATGCAAAACATCCAAATATAAAGAAAAACAAAAGCAATGATTTTTTATTGATTTAAATATAAGTTTTATTTACAAAAATTTTTATATTTAACTGCCTAAAACAATTAAAACAACATTTTACATATATCCATTTTTCATTATAAAACAAAATACCTAAAACTTTTATATTTTTTATACATATAGGCCCGGAAGTACTTATGATATGGGAAGGGAGTAAAAGTATGTACTTCGTAGAGTATCAGCAAAACGATATTATTTCAATCGTGTCTGTGTTTCTTGTTTTTATGTGAACGTTTACTACTGCTTATGTAACTGCTACGACTGGGGGTAAGTGAAGACCGTTCACGTTGTTCTCTTTCTCTTTCGCTAGCTGTTGGTTTATAATAGTCATCCGTAAAACTACGTGATCGACTTCTTTGAAGATGATGGCGATGGTGCTGATGACTATGTGAGCGTGACCGTGAACGAGTACGAGATTTTGAACGTGATCGTTTCTTTGATTTCTTTTTACTTTTTGAGGATTTTTTTGATTTAGATTTTTTCACTTTATGTGACGACTTTGATTTTGATCTGCGGACTCTTTTTTCGTTTTCATCTCCATCCAAACGGTCATTAGTGTCATTACCCTCATTGTTGGAGGATAAAAGAGAATCTGATGATGTTGCACGTTTGTCATGTTTTCTATACTGTCTGCGTGTTTGTGCATTCGTTAGTGAAATATTTCTGTTATCCCGGGACTTTGATCTAGATCTATGTTTATTAAAGAACTCTCTAGGCTTAAGTTCACTTATTAATTCAACATCATCATCATCATCATCATCATCGGACACATTAACAGTAGCGGTTTTCTGATGTTGTTGTTGTACAAAATCTTTGGTTTTTGCTGAGATATGTGGTGGTGAAGGTGCTAAAGGCGTTGTGGGTGTAATAATTTTATTAACTATTACATTTTCTGCTGCCAATTCATCCTCGCTATTAGGGCCATAGGATGTTATGGGTATTGAATGCACCGATACTTCAGAATCATCACTGTTATTGGCCTCATCTTCATCATTCAGTTTGGATTTTTTCTGTGGCTCAATTTCGTCGTTAGTGATGTCCGTTGATGAGACTCCTAATAAGCATTTAAAAAAGCTTATTTTAAATAAATTTCTAAGTACTTTATCTGACCTACCTTTGATTTGATTTAAAAATGCCATGGCTTTACGTTTACGTTCCAATTGTAATTGTTTTTCTTTTGATATTAAGCCTCCTAATTTTTCGCGTGCTATTTGTGCTAATTTATCTTTTACTTTCTCTTCAGCTTTAATAAGGAAAATATAAAAAAACGAATGTCAGTAACTCATTAAACTTTTCAAGTTATTAAAGTTTTAGGTAACTCACCCTTTTTCAATTCCTTATGACGTTGCTGCTGTTGTTGTTCGTATAAAGCATTTCGTTCGGCCTCTGTTTTTGAAGTGTTTGTAGTTGTTGTTGTAACATTTGTTGAAATTGTCAATTTTGCTGGTAATTTATCAGTATCATAACGATTTGTTAGGGTTTTAACAGCCGTATTATGGTTAACATTACTGGGTACTGGGGCTTGCCTTAGGGCCAAGGTAGCAGCCAGCTGGGCATTTCTTGCCATCAGCTGGGATTCTACTAATTGTATAGCCTTTTGCACATGTTCGGGTACATGGCGTTGATTGGATGTTGTTAAAGCTGTTGTTGTTGTGCTCTTAGGTTTATCTTCATCATCGCTATGTTCTTGGGGCAATGCTGGCTGTGGTAAAGGCACATTTGTAGTACTCTCTTCTTTAGTTTTTATGGAAAACGAAACAGGATCTAAAGCAAAAAGAAAAGGATATTTTAAACGTATTTCATTTTAATTAAAAAATCCAAAAAAAGAAAAACGCCTTACTTGTTGTCGCTTTATCTCCTGTTAGACCTTTTTTACTCAGTAGCGCTTGAGCCACCTCCTTAGCTTTACGTTTTTTCTGTTCCTTGGAGGCGGCATTAGGATCTCCCGTTATTTTATACATATAATAGGGATAATATTCATTATCCGGCAATAGAAATGTAAACCGTTCCACTGATTTACTGCGCAATGTTTCCTCAAATTGTCGCCCATTTTTTATAACATACACAGCGGTTTTATCTATAATATTTTGTAAACTTTCCGGTGGCAATGGAAATTCTAGCTTTGGTGGCGTTTTCTCTTTTTTATCAACAGCTTGTTGTTCTTCTTCTGTATCCGAGTCAGAAGAATAATTTTGTGCTAAAGCTAAAGCACTGGAATTCTTTAAAATTTCCACCTTCGGCTGGGAATCATTTAAACTGTTGCTGGTGGTATTTATTTGCGTGACTAACATATTTGAGTTGGAATTATCATCTTGTTCGGTAACAAACGTGGCACCATTGTATTGTAGTAAAACAGGGGTAAGTGAAGGTGAACTGTTGGCACTTTCTTGTTGTGAAGTCACACTGTTACGTGAACTTTCGTCGTGCAATTCGGGTAGCGGAACGCCCTTAATTTTACTAATCAACTGGGTATAAGCACAATCCGCAGATGGCTTATACTTGATAGTTGGTACTGTTACTACAGGTTTTGTTATCACATTCTCTGTATTGGTCAATGTGCTCTCACTATCCGTTTCTGTTTTAACTTTGTCTTTGGTGTCGCTATGTTGGGGGTATGTACCATCTTTAATGGCATTTATTATATATTTATAGTATGGATTTAATATAGAATTTTGTGACAAAAACTCAAATTGTAAATTGTTTGATTGTTTAGCTTTTAGGAGAATTTCCATTTGTACACCTTGAGAGGCTATAAAACGAGCGGTTTTCTCGATTATAGCATGTTGTTTCATTGTTTCAGGCTAAGATTGTTAATCCACATTATATTCTAAATTAAATAACTTTATTTAAAGTTAAAATACAAACCAATTGCATTCCTGCTGGCACTTGAAAATTAAATGGCAACTGAAAAGCTTGTTCAGCGTCTTCACAAGTTGGTGAATTGGAAAATTCTTCACGATTTGGACCAATTTGCTGCTGCTGCTGCTGCTGCTGCTGCTGCTGCTGCATCTGATCATATGAAAATGCCACTTGACTATAACTGCTGCCATTTGTTTCCTGTTGTAAACGTTTTAATTCCTCCTCTATTTTCCAGAGTCAGAGCAAAGTGACAAAAAATTACGTGGGAAACAAGCCAAAATAAACCCAAAAAAAAGTATTAGAAGAAAGATAAAAAAAAATCGAAATAAGTTTTCCCTTATTAAACCGGCTGTTTTAAAAAAGTACAACAATATTTGTTGTTCAGCAAGAAAAATCTAAAAAATATGTGTAAATAGCTTAAAGGTTTCATTTAAAAAAAATATATTTTTAATAAAACTAGAAGTAAAACTGATGTTGGTAATAGATGCCTTTCCTTAAAGCCTATATTTTCCTTTTATAGTTTACAAAACGCGTATAAAAATCTGGAAATATATATTAGTATATATAAAAAAAATTTATATATATTTACCTGTTGCGAGTTTCACTTTTTGTAGTCCTTAAGCCGTACATATTTAAGCTTTAAGCTTAAAATTTCGTGGTCATTTTATATCCACCGAGAAATTTGTTTACTTACGTGTTTTCTCTTATTCACTATATCGTTTTTAAGAATTTTTCAATATTTTTATCACTTTAATTTAAGCTAAATTTATATTTATGTAGGTGACATATTACAAAAAAAATATTAAACATTTGTGGAAAAAAGGTGGCATAGAGCATTTTTGAATAGCTCAATACCAAACAATTTATGATAATAACAAATTGTGTTTATTTTATTTTATTTTATAACAAATGTTAAATTTTAGCCAACTTACCTTGTTTGATTATGATATCTTCTTCATTGTTGTACAAAAATAAATAACGCTCTTCCTCGCACAACTGCTCGGCTCTTTGTTCTTCGGCCGTTAAATAATCTAAGCGATTTCCATAACCTCCCGGCGGCGGTTCATAAGGTGTTAAATCATATAATGCACCACGCACATCGTATCTGTTAATTTGCGAAATTGGTTGCGCATTTGGAAGTGCATATTTTTATGTTTTTATTTTATTTTTTTGGTACATTATGTGTACATATATTTTGATATTCAAAATATTTAATTTTAATTATCAATTTTGAAATTTTTGTGAAGGGCATTTAACACGTATGGAAAAAAGAAATAATAGTTTACAAAATAAAATTAAAATCATATCCGAAATAAAAAAAAATCAAATTAAAATCAAAGAGAAATGTATTAAAATATTAGGTTGTTTTTTATAACCTAAATATGTAGGTTTTATTTCTTCTTTTAAATTTATATATTTATACATACCATTTGAGACACAAGCTTAGTTTTAGCTTTAAAAAACTGCAGTTCATTAATCCAAAACAAAATTAAAAATGTAAATTAAAATTTAACTAGACTTGTACAGTCTTGTTTATCATTTACAATATTAAAACATCCAACAAAGTTGATAAGTTGTGGTTGAAATTAAATCCTTTCATAAACAATATTCTTAACGTTTTATAAGCTTTTTTATTAATTAATTCCCAATTCATATGAAGCTTAATCCATTTTATTCATTTTCTAGTTGTTTACACGTAAAACATGTCTTAAACTTTCTATTAAACTTATTTCGAAATTTATTATTACTTAACGCCAGTTTTGTGTTCAAAATGTTCAAATAACGACGTAACTATTATTACACTATTGTCAAAAACTTTATAAGAACTATACCCTAATACAAAAATTTTGTCAAATAAAACCAAATTTTAAATCAATGTTGAGATCAAAACCAACATTTTTCTATGTAAGTAGAGAATATCTACTTTCCAATAAAAAAATATTTTTTTTTTATTTTAAAAATTTATTTCTAATCTCAAGGCTGATAACAATATTACAATTGATTATAATTTGATAGATCAACTCGGACTACACAGGTTAAAAAAATATTTAAACCCTATGTAATTTTATAAACAATAGCTGGATGATTTTTTTGTTTTTCTTAGTAAAGCCTAGTAGATGACTTTTTAAGAAGACTTGGCTAACGGACCGTCAATATCGAAACACGGGCGACCAGGCGAAATGAACGGAAAAAAAAACTCTTGTGAACATTTGCTCGACAGAAGAGTTAAAATTTGCTGCCGCAAGTAATCTTTATAAGGCAGCAAAAGAGTTACTGCTAACGTTATTAGATACATTGATGTTTTTCTGAATAGACCACTAAAAAAACATTTGTATGGACATCACTCAAAGAACTACTACTTTATTGCAGTAAAGAAGCGTAGGCGATGCACATTGATGACAAATATTTAAAAAAGTTCTCAAGTTTCTATGTGTGCATGCATTGAAATAAGTAATACTGATTAGGGAGATCGAACGGTTATTATTCGACCGGTTTTAACCGATTTTTTTTGGTTTTGTCGAATACGTGTTTTTTTAAATGTCCATTTTTCAAATAGCGAATAAAGCGGTTATTTTAACGCAAATAACCGGATAATTTAAATATGTATAGTTTTTATATGTTTTTATGGCAAATATGCTCATCGTGCAAGCATTTTTCTAAATCTAATATATAACGTCTTATTTTTATATACATGACAACCATCAACATTTCACAAAGATCGTGTAAACCATGGTAGATCGAAAGAGATATACACACTTGAGCAACAATAACTTTTTCATTTTTTTTAAATAACTATTAATTTTTGATATTTGGAGAATGATGAACAAAATGGCGAAAAATAAGACTCATTGAATGGGATCTACAAACACCGGCTCCGAACGGTAGATGTATAAGTTAGTGAAGTTTTTCACAACGTAAATACTTACAACCGGTCTATAACAATATTGTGAGGTGATACCGCTGTTGACAATTGTCAGATGGTGTGACCTGGGATTGAACCGAGGATTAATTGGTTAGTAAGCGGGTGTCTTACTATTAAATACGTGGTGCATACATTTATGTTTCTACAGAAGTCCTCTGAAGTGCGAAATTATTTGGAAATCGATGGTAAGGATTATTATATTATACACATGTATATGTATATTGATTGTCCTTAAATACTAAGATGAAAAGGCTCTTCCACACCAGGAATTATTAACCACCTTAAATATGTCTATAAGATTGACGGTACTGTGCATCAAGAAAAATTTGATTCTATACCAAGTAAGTCTCTAGTCGCTGGCAAATAAAACTCTTACAAAATACGCTGTTAAAAATTAATCGCTGGATAAAATATTAGGACATTGCATTATCGAGGAAGAATATCCTTAAGCTCCTAAAAAAGGCGAACGTCGTTATAGCATACTTACTTGCTAGAAACTACAACGTGGGACACAAATTTATCAACTCTAATTAGTAATGCAACAAGAATTGAGAATTTTATTTTAATATATTTTTTTTAATTTTTATTTTTCGAATTATTCGAAAACGGTTTTTGGAATATGTCGAATAATCGATCTCCCTAGTATTGATATGACTGTCCATCATATATTTCCAAAACACATGCAATATTATAAAGATTTTAGAAACATCTGCAAACGTGTCTTTTCAAAATTTTGTTGACTGTACGATAAATTTTATTTATTTGTTTTTTTTTTATATGTTACCAATGTTTACATATAAACTGATGTGATGGTAACAGAGGCCATCAAAATACGAGCAATCGTTCAGTTTTTGAGTTAACCCTTTATAACCCGAACTCTTGAAAAGCTGAAATATTTCAATATAACATAGATTTATGTGAATAAAGATACATTTGTTCTACAACATTAAAAAAGAAATAGTTAACTTTTTATTTTGGTTTTTAGGGTGTAAGAGGCTCTATTTTACATGTGAGTTTAAAGATAAAATATTATATGTAGTGTAGAAATGTTTGAATCAGTTATTTTTTAAATTGCTTTAAGATCATAAACAAATTTTTAATCTAAGTGAATAAAAAATTGTTTTTTCCAATGATTTATGCAAGAGAATTGGAAACCGTGAAGGAATATGCATATTCCTGTTGTTGCATATTTCTCCATAATTTTGCTTATGATCTCAAAACGAAGAATTAAAAAATAATGTACTCAATTGTAAAATTTAGAGGTCAATTAAGAATCGAACTTGGATACTCCAATTCGAACAAAAAAGTTTAAAAATTTTTAATATTTACCTACAACGTATTTTTTACTTTAACCGTTTTCCAAATTTCAATGTCATATAACTTTAATGACACCGTCTGGAGAGTGCACTGCAAACAACTATTTAGTAACATATTGTTGCAATGGTTTACGTTTTATTACAGATATGTTACTTGGAGCTATAAAGTGTTAAAAAAGCATAACAAAGTTATAGAGTTCTACTTCAGACCGATTGAACATAAATTTTTAAATGAAAATAAGTCATTAACATATCAATAAATTTGATGTAAAACAAGCTCAAATAGTTAAAGCTTTAAAAAAAATTTTTTTTTTTTTTGATATATTGATTTAACACTTTTTAGCATCAGACAATGTGTTTTTCTTAGATATTTTATTATTTTATTTGTTCATATTACAAAATTTGTTTTTTTTTTTTTTTTTTTTTTTTTTTTTTTTTTGTTCATTAAGTAGTAACAAAAATACTTCATTTTTCCGAAAGGAAGATGAACTGAATTACTTGAAAGCATATAAAATCAATACAGTTATATTTTAGAAAATAATATAATTATATTTGTCTCAGCAATAGGTGTTCTGCGTTATGGATAGTTATTTAACTACACACTTATGTATATGGTTTAATAGCGTTGCAATAGATTCTCAAAACATTAGTTTGTGATTTTTTTTTTATTTTTTATTATTTCGTAGTAGTATTTATTAGAATTGTGAAATACTTAATCTTCAAAAACTTTCAACATATTTTTTTCTTATTAGTGTATTGGATTTTTCTTTCATATTAATTTTGCTGCGGGGCTAAAAATCTTACTATTTACTTTCTTTTTAAAATAGACTTGAAAATATTGTTGGCAATATATTTTTTAGCAATTCTTAAATAGAGTGGCCAAAGTATTTGAATACTTATTTCCTCAAAATCTTTATGCACATATGCGTTCATTTAGCAATTTAGTTAATTTAGATACGGCACTTTAAACTATTAAACTATACTTTTAAGAAACTATCAACAGCATCTTAGTAACTGAGTTTATAGGCATAGGTATGGTTTGAATGTTCAGAAATAAAATTATAACGTCATATAAAAAGCCATTTATTCCATTTGAATGAATTTCTTGTTGGTAATTATAGCTTGTGTTATTTGGTGTAAGCTATGAGACTTAAATATACAAATCGGTGGCGATGATATTGGAAACAAAAAGATAAAAGAAAAATTGTACTTAAATTGTACCATTTAAACGAGTTTACTCATTTTATTACTGATATCATATTCAACTCTAAAGGAATAGTTTTACATTCTACTAGCACGATTTACATACATATGTATACATATATATTCAGTACTTCGCACGATTTGAAGTTTTAACAAAAATACATTTTCACTTCGATTAAAAGATCCCATAGTGATGTTTGACTTTATAAAGTAGGTAAAAGAAACATTTTTTAGTTAAATAGAAATTAACCATTTTACAACCATCTTTTGACTAAAATAGAATGGTTTGGAATTCAAGGCATTAAACCTAAAAAGGATTTATTTTATATAGTATAAGACACAAAGATGACTTGTCAATACTGAAAACTATTTAAGCCGAACATTTATATCTGGCAAGTGTCCCCTAACTTTTTCAAATTGTATGATATTAATCGCTAGAAAACGAAACATTCAGAGTAAAATATAAAAAATATTACAAAAAAAACTAATTACGACTTAGTTAAGAGTCTACATTAATTATATTAAAAAACAAATATTAACCTGTCGATTTTTAAATTATTATCGCCCATCCAGGGTATCAAATGTTTGCCCTGATCAATTTCTCGGGCTTTGGCATCATCACGAAATACTTTGCAGGCGTAACCGAAAACCAATAAATCCACATGACGTACTTCAGCAGTATTAGTGGTATTGGATGAGGTTGATGATGCAGCATTGGAACCATTTACTTTACGTAAAATACCATTGACTGTATTGTTACTGTTGCTAATATTTCCGCTGCTGTCACCACAATTGGCCATGGAGTAATCATTACGAACATTATAATTATGCCGTGAATTAAACGGCATTTTCAATAAAACAAATTTATAGCGATATATTTCAAACACGAATATCAACTCTTTAAAGCATAAATTTATAAAAATATTTGCAATCTTTTATAAATTTTCTTATGAACACTAAACTTTTCCTTTTTTCACACATTAACTAAATTAATATGCAGAGTTGTTTTTTTCTACACGTGCTGTGTTTTGTAAGCAAGCAACAGTATAGAACTTATACGAATAAAACTGTTATATTCAACAACAGCTGAGTGTAGTATAACAGCTCTGTATTTAGAAAAATGTAAGCAAAACTGTACACGTGAAATTTTGCTTGTGGAAATTTGTTTTTTATTAAATTACTTTTAGTTGTAAACAAATGTCTAAACAAAAAAGTAAATTAAATTTCCAAGGCAAAGAATGCTTTGGTCGTATGAATTTTTTATACCAAGCCTCTATGTTAATGGCTGGAAAAAATAATACCTTGTCATCTTACTATGGAGAACTTTGTAAAAATATAGGCAAAAAAGCAGTTTTGAGAATGTAAGTAATATATATTTTATATTTGTTGATGCAAGCGAAATAAGAAAACACTTTTTCTTACTAGTGAACCTAATGTCAAAAGGGATTTTTGTAAACGCTGCTCTTTAGCCCAAAAACCGGGTCTCACCAGTGAACTAAATGTGAATTTTCATAAGAAGAGAAAAAAGAAACCTAAAGAACCTTTAGATGAGGATGCCCAAATCAACTTAACATGTAAACTATGTGGTTATCGAAGGTATTTTAATATTAATACAGACTATAAGTTCTGGTTGGAGAATCCCGAATCTGTGGTAGAAGTTTGCACAGTGAAGACTGAAAAGAAAGAGGATAAGGCTGATATTAAAAATAATAAAGTAACAGAGAAAAATATTAATAATAATACAAATAAAAATTAATAACACAAAATAATTGGTTAAAACTTTTTAATTAACTAGGTGAATGCAATAAAAGAGAAGGTTGTTGGCTGGCTTTTTTCACTGAACAGTAAATTTTATACAGCAGAGTCTTACTAAGTACACCGTACTTACTAATTAGAGCCTACGCAACTGTTTATACTAATCATGTAAAAAATATAGCAATTAAAAGCAACAATAAATTTTTAGTTCTTAGGTATTCTAAGCAAAATTCATTTAAAACAGCTGTTTTATATGCATACTAAACACATCATGTTGATACAAAACAAATAGTATTTTTTTGGGGTGGACATTAGACTTTTCACGGAATATTTTTCTATTACAATTTTATTACTCATAGTATTTTTCACTTATCACCGTCATTCCGTCAAACATTCTTTATAGATATTAACAATTTTATTACAAAATAGCTAACAGAAAATGTCTCTAAGACAATTAGTGGAAGGCGATTGTGGTGGTGTAAATCCGCTTATGCAGCTGGGGGGTCAATTCACCCGTGATGCTGCACATAAGGATGAAGGATATGTTCAAGCTCATTTTGAACGTTCTATGCGTCAAGATGAGCAAATGGTAAATGAATTTTTGGGTCAAGTAGCGGGACCCCCGCAATCCTTTCAAATGGAGACTCTGTTGCAAGAGATGCGTGAAATAGAACAGGCACAAATGGGTGCAGCGCAGTTACAATATGCCCCTAAGGTAATTGATGAAGTAGCTGGTCAATGGTCCAAAGAATTTGGTAACCATATGCATGTACAGCATCCTTCTGTAGATCAAATGGTGCATGTACAACCGCAGCAACAGCAACTGACTCATGTGACAGAGTTTTTCGACGAAGCGCCCGGAACTTCATCTTCATTTCTTAATAGACCTCCCCCTTACTTAGCAATATGTCCACCTTATCCCAGCGCCGTGATAAATGAACAAATGGACACCGGTTTAACCGATAAGTTTTTTGAAGAAGCTAGTGCTTTAGAAACAAAGCAAGAACTACCTGAAGCTTTACAGTCGGAAGATTGGGTGAATGATTACCAAGCCAGTAATGAAAGTAATGAACAAGCAGCATCCGATTACGTTGGTAAATTCTGGCAGCGCTTACAAGATGAGTGGGCAAAATTATCGGAAGATGCTGAACATCCTTGGCTGTCGGAATACGATGAAAACTATGATCCTTACAAGGAATATAAATTCGCAGAAGAAAATCCTATGCAAGATATAGAAAATGCCTTAGAAAAAGGCAAAGAATATTTGTCTAAAGGTGACATACCCAGCGCCGTGTTATGTTTCGAAGCAGCTGTCAACAAAGACCCCAAAAACGCTGAAGCTTGGGAGCTTTTGGGTATATCGCAGGCCGAAAATGAAATGGATCCTCAAGGCATAGCTGCCTTGAAAAGATCATTGGATTTACGACCTGATAATTTAAAAGTTTTAATGGCCTTGGCCGTATGCTACACAAATGAGAGCTTACAATCGCAAGCGGTAAAAATGCTAAATAATTGGTTGCAGGTTCACCCCAAGTATAAGCATTTAGTACCATCTCAACCAGAAACTGTGGCTGAAGCTGCTGCAAATATGGCTTCATCTTTGATAAAAGGCAATAAACTGCAAGAAACTCAAAACATGTTTTTAGATGCTGTGCGCATGGACCCTCAAACGGTAGACCCTGAAGTACAGGAAGCTTTAGGTGTTCTCTACAATCTTTCTTCTGAATATGATAAGGCTGTAGATTGCTTTCAAGCGGCCTTACATTCCAACCCACAAAATGCTAAAGTATGGAATCGTCTGGGAGCTAGTTTAGCGAATGGTTCCCGTTCCGTTGAAGCTGTAGAAGCCTATCAAAGGGCATTGGAATTAGAGCCAGGTTTCATACGTGTACGCTATAATGTGGGTGTTTGTTGTTTAAACTTAAAAGCCTATCAACAAGCCGTAGAACACCTTTTGACTGCTCTCAATATGCAGGCTAATAATGCTGCAAGCCGTGAATTACCCACAGGAGCAGTGGGGGCCGGCCAACAACAAATGTCCGAATCCATTTGGAGTACATTGAAAATGGTTATATCACTCATGGGACGTAATGATTTGCAGGGGTATGTAAGTGATCGCAATTTAGCAGCACTCAATGAAGCCTTTAAGGATTAATGAGCAATTTTGTTTATTTCTTTTTTTTTATTGTAATTTGCCGGCAGTTTAAAGTTGTTATAATGGTTAATAATTATGTTAAATATACATAATAATATAATAAATTTTACATATTAAAATAAGAAAAAAATTATATAAAACAAGAACTATTTTAATAAATTCAACATATATTTACAACAAAAAAATCTACTGGCGAGCTACTCAATCTATAGATGTATAGCTAGAAATAATAAAGATTTAAGCGTTGTAGTCCTGATTCCTTTTGTCCACATAAATTATACTAAAGTTATAAATGCTAAAGATCTGCAGATCCTCGTATTTCACATAGCAAACATATATTGTTCACGTAAGCTTTATTCGTACTATTATTGCTTGAAGAGAAAGGCCGTAACATAAGCTTCGAGCTCTAAGAAAATTATTTTTAAAACTAAAGCTACGGTCACATTAGTCAAATATTTGACGAAAAAACATGACCTCTATTTTATAGCGACTTCACCCAATGCACTGATTTAAATGAAGTATTAAATTCGAAAACAAATGTTCAACAAAGAAAATCTAAGATACTACATAAAACTGATACGTATAGTTCCATGGGTATAGCAGCCTTACAAAGTAGCTTACTGCTGTTGCTCAGAGATTTTCTTTGCCTCTTACCTCTTAGTAGTTGCTTTTTTCGTCAAATATTTGACAAATGTGACCATAAGCGTAATTCAAGCATTAAACCTTAGTGATTCTTTCTTAAGCAAATAGCTTTATTACTAATGAGAAGTATATTAGATGTGAATGCTTTTTAAAAGTGATTACTGTATAATGCGGGTTATAAGCCAGCGACAACGTTAGTGTGTATATCTTCTAAACGAACGTAAAGAACATATGTTGTAATACAATAATACTGTGATAGCATAGTTATTAGATTTTTCTTTTATAATGGTTTTATTGAGTACAAAAATTAATTTTAACAGCTGGTTTGCCACAAGCACACAAACATAAATTGTTTTGGGTACATACAATACATTTCATAGTTTATTACATTTAAGACTGAACACTTTTACATTATTAACATCTCTGATTAAGCAATCTTAATAGATATATAATAAACTTCTGTAACAAAGGGAATGACATAATTTTTTGTGATAGAAATTATTTATTCTAATTTTTGGCTAAAGACTTTTTTATCAAAAATACGGCAACAACTCCAATAACTACAGCTCCAACAGCAATACCAATCTCCCTGTAGATATTTTTTAAATATATATGTAAATTTATTTTAGTATTAATTTAGTTGAGATTCAAATTTTTTAGAACAGAGAGAGTAATATATAATAATCATTTAATTAAAAGTAAAAAAACTAAAACCAAACCAAAATAGCATTAACTAACGAAATATATTACAATAGATAATTGAAACTAAAAGCTTTTAGTATTAGCTTAAATGGCAACATTGTTTGGGAATATTAAGCCCTTCGTGGTTTTCAGTAATATTTACGGTAATAGGACTGTAAAATATTTTTAAAAAAGAAAAAAATAATAATAACTTTGATGAATAAAAATACAAAACGGCAACACAATTTACAATGAAATAAACTATAACAGTACCCAAATGTGTGAATATAGAAAACAATAGTTCAAAGATGTTTAACTTATATATTACACTTACAAAAATCACAATTCACTTATTTTTTCGTAAATAAGATTTGTAGTATTTAATCTTTTTTGTTGAATAGAAATATTTACAACTATAAAAGTAAAGTATATATGTATATATGTATTAGATATTTTACAAGCATATATGTATAAGGATATGAAATAAAAGACAAAGTAGTTAATATATCATCACCTAACTGAAATATTATTAAAAACCTTTTTTATAAATTAATAATTTACTTTTTCCGCAAATTATTTCCTAAACTAACTGAAAACACATTTATAAAAGCATCAGCATTAAAATCTTTTTTATAAAATATCTTAATTAATTATATTATGAAATCTTATTCAAATGGTTTAATCTCTTAATATACAATGAGCACATTTACCATGTAGAAATTGACGGTAATGAAAACTGAAACTAAATCGCATGCTTGATTAGCTAAATAGGCTAAAAATTGTTTTACAAAAATATAGTAAAGCGGTTGTAAGCTAATACGATTAATTACATGCAATTTAGAAATGTTATGTATAATAAATAAATAATTTTTAATTTTTATCTATACGAGCAATTTTAGACTAAAACAAGTTTTAACATTTTTGCATATCAAAAACATACCAAAAACCAAACAATAATCAAATTCCAATAAACGTTATGATTACCTGAGTGGTAGTTTGCTTTTACAATCTTTCACAGCCAAATCCCCTATGTAATATTTTTTCATGATTTCCCTAAAAAAAAAAAATATTCAACAAATCTGAAAGTTTTATTTATTCTACATTATGCATAAAACTTCCCAAGAACATGATTTATAGTTTGAATTGTGTTATTTATTCTCAATTTTTTTTCTTAATTGATCATTTTTTTTTTTTTTTTTTTTTTTGAGTAACAAGATATAATAAGAAATAAATCTTCTAACAAGGCCGGAAAAGAACTCAAACGACCGTGTTAATAATGAAAACCTATCAAGTATCTACATAGCATAAGTATATTTATAATGCTTACTATGTTTGCTAAACTAAGATAAATAAAATATCAAAAACTGACTTAGTTGATTTGTGTCCAATTTGTGTCAGTGTTTATAGGGTTGTTGATCTGAATTTGGCAAATATAGCAGCAAGTGCTAGACTCTTGCTTGGTTTTCATTATAAATACAGCCGGTTACTAAATACTTTTAACTTTCACCAAATCGGTTTTTGAAACTAAGGCTCTATGTAAATTCCATTTAAATTATTTTATTTAAAAATATTCAATTCCAAAACCAGTTGTCTATTTATTGTTTCATAACGCTAAAAGATTTAATATATGTAATTCTTATAATTCACGCATATTGCAAGGTCTCCATACAAATATTTAAGATGCAAGGAATAAAAACTCAAAAGTTGGCTTCGCTTTGTATATCAAACGAAAAACAATCATACTTTTGGTACTAGTTGCTAAGGAATTTTTAAATATTAAAACAGTTTTATATCAAATGAATTGTTTACAATACTTATTGTCCATTGTTGAAGAAATAGGTATATTCAATTCTGCACTTTAGGCACACCTACATAGTATATCTTCTAGGCTATACTTGAACGAATCTCGCTATTTATGTAATCAGTTTTAGAATTTAATGTGGTTAAATAGATTTTAAAATGGAGAAAATTGGTAAACGCCCTCAAAAACGCGTTTAAACCAGAAACTTTTTAATCATAAAAGTAATACTGATTGAATATAAAATGGTACCTATTAATCAATCTTAATTTAACTTGGCATAAAGCGTCAGAGATTTAGTTAAAACTGAAAATCATCTACTCTGTATAAAGCGATTTTTCATGTTTGTCTCGTTATAAACTTAATCTAATCTTGGGTCAAATTATTCAACACTTTTTAATAAATTAAACATGTCTAAAAGAAAGAGATAACCTAAACATTAATAACTTTTGTTGAATATGTAGATAACAATGTTATTTACCTGGCCTCTTGACTATGACCAACTTCAAGAAAATCTTTAGTGCCATCACGTCCAGCCACTTCATCTAAAGTTTCCTCACCACCAGGATGCTATTAGGCAAGTTTGTTATTTTATGTACATAAGTATATTCTATTAAACAATTATTAATCCTATACTAACCTCACTACGGAATTTAGTCAAATCGTAAACTTTGTCTTCAATTACAATCCATAAATCGGTGGGCTTATTGTGTTGTTTTACGGTTTCCAAAGTGATTTCGTTTACCATTTTGTCTGGCTTTTTTTAAAGTAATACGTAATGAATGTTAAAGTACAAATGTGGCAAATAAGACCAACTGATGGAATAATTTTTTTTTAACGAATAAGTAAATGTAATATATAAATATGGATGTATTTGCTTTCGTTTTGTATTCTCCTTATTTAAAGTCAGCTGTGTAAAAGAGAAAGTTCTCTTCTCACTAAGTAATTCCATAGAGTGGCCAGATCTACACATATTTTTTACTATAAACTGCGTTTAGAAAAACGCCAATAACATAAAAAATTTTGTAGTTACATCTTCAGCAGATGTGTTTAGCAAACTTTGATAGTAATCAAAGGACAAGCAAATTACATAATGCGCCTATTCGCGAGCAAATTCTCTTTACGTTCGCATAGAAGCCTCGTGTCAATAACTTTCATTTTTTGCTTTAAAATCTACGAACGGCAAAGCGACTACAAGCAAGACTGCTCTTTTCTCCTCCCCCCTTACGAACTAAGCTGCACAATCACACATATTCCACGAAACCCCGACGAGCGCTCTAATTTCTTCCTATCCTCTTTCAAAATCAATTTTAAGTTATCGGCCTAAAAATGTTTGAAAATCTTTCGATTGCAAAGTGACGACTGCAAGCTTTTAAAACCAAATTGTACGTTTCCGTGATCCTAACAAAACCCTATCAGTAGTTTCCCCGATGCTACATGTTTCCACTACTTTCTAAACTCAAGACCACTTTCTTTTTAATTGCTTATTTTGTTTTAAAGATTTTATTTTTAACATAACGGGGAATATTTCATTCAATTCATAGAAAAAATAACTAATTTGTTAAAAAAGAAATGAAATACAAAATAGATTTAAATAAACGAGATACATTTGGAATACTATAAAATTTTGTAATTTTTATTTATTATTTAAAGAATTTAGATGGCGCCTCCGCGAAGACGTAAAACCAAATGAAGAGTAGATTCCTTCTGGATGTTATAGTCAGACAAAGTACGACCATCTTCCAATTGTTTGCCGGCGAAAATTAAACGCTGTTGATCTGGCGGAATACCTTCCTTATCCTGGATTTTAGCTTTAACATTTTCAATGGTGTCGGAAGGTTCAACCTCTAAAGTGATAGTTTTACCAGTCAAGGTCTTGACGAAGATCTGCATACCACCACGAAGACGCAACACCAAATGGAGGGTTGATTCTTTTTGGATATTGTAATCCGACAAAGTACGACCATCCTCCAACTGCTTACCAGCAAAGATTAAACGCTGTTGGTCTGGGGGAATACCTTCTTTATCCTGGATCTTGGCTTTGACATTTTCAATGGTATCGGAAGGTTCAACCTCTAAAGTAATGGTTTTACCAGTCAAGGTCTTCACAAAGATTTGCATACCACCACGCAGACGTAATACCAAGTGGAGGGTGGACTCTTTTTGGATGTTATAGTCGGATAAAGTACGACCATCCTCTAACTGCTTACCAGCGAAGATTAAACGCTGTTGGTCTGGAGGAATACCTTCCTTGTCTTGAATTTTAGCTTTGACGTTTTCAATTGTATCAGATGGTTCAACTTCCAAGGTTATAGTTTTGCCGGTCAAAGTCTTCACGAAGATTTGCATACCACCACGTAGACGCAATACCAAGTGGAGAGTAGATTCTTTTTGGATGTTATAGTCGGACAAAGTACGACCATCCTCAAGTTGTTTTCCAGCGAAGATCAAACGCTGTTGGTCTGGAGGAATACCTTCCTTGTCTTGAATTTTAGCTTTGACGTTTTCAATTGTATCAGATGGTTCGACTTCCAAGGTGATGGTTTTACCCGTCAAAGTCTTCACAAAGATTTGCATACCACCACGGAGACGCAATACCAAGTGGAGGGTTGATTCCTTTTGGATGTTATAGTCGGACAAAGTACGACCGTCCTCCAACTGCTTGCCGGCGAAAATTAAACGTTGTTGATCTGGGGGAATACCCTCCTTGTCTTGAATTTTAGCTTTGACATTTTCAATTGTATCAGAAGGTTCCACTTCCAAGGTGATTGTTTTACCAGTCAAGGTTTTGACGAAAATTTGCATACCACCACGGAGACGTAACACCAAATGGAGGGTGGACTCTTTTTGGATGTTATAGTCGGATAAAGTACGACCATCCTCTAACTGCTTACCAGCGAAGATTAAACGCTGTTGGTCTGGTGGAATACCTTCCTTATCTTGAATTTTAGCTTTAACGTTCTCAATGGTGTCGGAAGGTTCAACTTCTAAGGTTATAGTTTTGCCGGTCAAGGTCTTCACAAAGATTTGCATACCGCCACGTAGACGCAATACCAAGTGGAGAGTAGATTCCTTTTGGATGTTGTAATCCGACAAAGTACGACCATCTTCAAGCTGTTTGCCAGCGAAGATCAAACGCTGTTGGTCTGGTGGAATACCTTCTTTATCCTGGATTTTAGCCTTCACATTTTCAATGGTATCAGAAGGTTCCACTTCCAAGGTGATTGTTTTGCCAGTCAAGGTTTTGACGAAAATTTGCATACCGCCACGAAGACGCAATACTAAATGTAGAGTAGATTCTTTCTGGATGTTGTAGTCGGACAATGTACGACCATCCTCCAATTGTTTACCGGCGAAAATCAAACGTTGTTGATCTGGAGGAATACCTTCTTTATCCTGAATCTTAGCTTTAACATTTTCTATAGTATCCGAAGGTTCTACCTCTAGTGTAATTGTTTTTCCCGTCAATGTTTTAACAAATATTTGCATGCCACCACGCAAACGCAATACCAAATGCAATGTAGATTCTTTTTGAATATTGTAATCAGACAATGTGCGCCCGTCTTCCAATTGCTTGCCAGCGAAAATCAAACGTTGTTGATCTGGTGGGATTCCTTCCTTGTCTTGAATTTTAGCTTTTACATTTTCAATTGTATCGGAAGGCTCAACCTCCAAAGTGATGGTTTTGCCAGTCAATGTCTTGACAAAGATCTGCATACCACCACGAAGACGTAGAACCAAATGAAGAGTAGATTCTTTTTGAATGTTATAATCAGACAAAGTACGTCCATCTTCCAATTGTTTACCAGCAAAAATCAAGCGTTGTTGATCTGGAGGAATACCCTCCTTATCTTGGATTTTAGCCTTGACGTTTTCAATAGTATCAGAAGGTTCGACCTCTAAGGTGATGGTCTTGCCAGTTAATGTCTTCACGAAGATCTGCATTTTCGAGTTTCTGGAATATATATAAACAGAAAAGAAATTATTTGAAAACATTGTCTTAAAGCGTATTGTGTTATGATTTGCGTACGATAAAAAAAACATATTTTCGTTTTATATTTCGAAATATTACTAAACTTTTTTTTTACATATTTACTATTTTAATCACGGAACACACGATGAGTTTTCTTGTAAAAATTTTCCTCAATTTTCCTTTAAACCTGCATTCACGACTACATTACGATATTTATTTCAATGGAATTTAAGTCAATATTGTTGTATGACATTACGAATTTCATAACATAAGAGAATTTCAGAGTACATCATGAAAAAGTGTACGCCACTACATTCTTTTTCTCTCCTCTCATCAAATCTATTAAATTATTATTCTATTAATCATTTTCTAACACTAGCAGATATATAAGCAATGTAAAAAACTTTACAACACTGCTGAAGTGCAGCCTTAAAAAATTTCCAACACTAACAACGTAAAAATCGTAACTATTCCATCACACAAGATTTCTCTCTTTGAAAATATAAATTGACGCCATATTGCATTATAATGATTGGGCAGGAAATATGGTATACATACATACACAACATACACACACAATTAAAATGGTGAAAAATTTTTCTATTCAAAACATAAATTATTGCTTCCACACACACACAAATTAAAATGGTTAAAAAAAAAAAAAAATTTTTTCTATCCAAAACGTAAAATTATTCGCTACCACACAATACGTAAAAAAAATTATTTAAAAAATCAATTCACTAACGAATTTTGTTAATTTTCCTTTTTTGTAAATTTGCAATTATTTATTTTTACTTTTTTCTCTCACCTTTTAACTGTTTCTTAACACAGAAATTAATTATATATATATATATATGACGTCACGTTTTTTTTAATATTTTTCCAAAGTCTACTTAAATTGTTCACTTCTTCTAAGAATTTACTTTTGGTGTAATACTCCTCTATCGTATTTATAGGGAACGCTGTTCACAATTGTCTGCTATGAACTGAATGTTGTACTCTGGCAGTACTTCGTTTTATACTATCGCATAAAAAAGGGGAAATTTTGTAGCTATTGTATATAATCATTGGAAATGTGTTGTATATAAAATATTTCTTTCTCTTTCCAAAGGAAATTGTTTTTCATTGTATTCTTGCAAATTTAAAAATATTTTCCTTAAAAATGTTTAATATTTATAAAATCTAAATATATTATTAACACAATTATATAAAATTGAACTAAATAATATGAAATTTAAAAAGAACATTTAATTTTAATTTTGTTTGTCATCGAATGCATCAGAAAATTTTCAATATCTTGTCTTTGTCTAATGAGAGAGATTTTAATTTATCAGTGTTGTTGAACGTTCTCGGAAGAAAAAAACAGTGTTGAAAAATGTTTTTAAATGAAGAAATGTATGGGAAATAAAATTTATCTATAAAAATAAATTAATTTACGATTATTTTAAGTTTCACCTGTAGCACAGGGCAAAAAAAATTCGTTGAAATAAATACACACGTTTTTTATTGAAATTAGCTTAAATCGATAAATACATCTCTGTATAAAAACTTAGTATGTGAAGAGAAATATTCCCGATATATGTATAAAATAAAAATGCAACATGTTATGCCGAAAAGTCGGAGCAAAAGACAGATCAACAAAGATCAGTAAATGATGAAAGGATAAAACATATTTTTTGTGAAATTATTCTTTTGATTATTTCTTTATTTAGGCAAAAAATTTCTAAATATACTTTTAAAAGAACACTAAATACCTGAAAATTTATGCTGTAATTGTAATAAGCTTTTTTAAACTTAAAAAAATTGTTCTTTTTAGGCCATTGTTTTTGTTAAAAAATTTGCTATAGTAATGGCTCACCACCTAGGAAAACATACCTTAAAGTGAAGATACATAGCCCTCGTTAGCCGTTTAATGTCTTTGGTACTTTAAGACTTTCAACGTTTTAAGGGTTGCAAGTTACACAACACGCTTTTGACACGACACAAATCAGATAATTGCTTAATTTTCTTTTGTTTACGTTAATATTTATGTAAAAATGGAGACTGAAATATATTTATCTTAAATTTAAAATATGTGCTCCCACCTTTAATGCTTTCAAATTTTGCTTATTTTTTAATGTTAATTATACGAGTCTTTAGTTATAACTCTATAGCTCAAACTAAAAAAAATTAGTCAAGTTAAATTTCATTGTTAATTAAAATTAAATCTGTCTTTATTCTATATGTAAAAGGTGTAGCAGATATGGATAAACTCCCTCAAATGCATAACTGTGCTTTTTGATAATTAACAAAACGTTGACTAACACTTAAATAGAGACATTTTTCAGAAACTGGAAGAGCTTGAAAATGTTTGTTCTCTCTCTCTCATACTTTAATAAAAATTGCGTTTGGTTAGTAGGGGAAATTTTTTAGTTACTATATATTAGGTTCAATTTATACAAAACAGCTGTTTTGAGGAACAAAGCCATTTATATACTATTATTATTATGTTTAATAACATTTAAATAATAAAATCGAATATTCTGCGTTGTTCCAAAACATGATGATAAAAAGTTTTTAATTAATTTCAACAAACGTCGAAAAAAATGAAAACAAAGAACTTCTTGTAATTTTCAAATAAAAGCAAATAATTACCTTTTTACTTTGCCGTTTTCTTTGTTCTTCACAAATGAAAATTATTTTGATTTTTTTCAGAGATAACAAAACTTAAATAGCTAGATATTTTATTCTTACACCAAATAAATGAAGAAATTAAAACAAAATATTGTGGGAATTGTTAAATTTTTATAAGTGACAATAAAAAAATTTGTATTCACTAGAATTTTTTGTTATTGAATTTTATGGATTTTGCTAAAACAGTTTGAACAAAAGGGAAAATGTAAAGTGATTTGATTTTCTTTTTATGTATATTTTTCAAGGGATGTATAGATAAATATATTATTTACAAATTAAAAAGAATTTCATCAGTTTTTAGGAAAGTTTTTCTTTGTCTTTTTTTTACAATGTCATTTATTACGTATTTACTTTTCTTTATATCTCGTTGCTAAAATAGTAAATAATACCGCTGCGTTAGTGTGTAAGGCGAAATGAGAAGAGAGAATTTAGTATTGATTCATACAAATTTCCCATGATAGGAGTAGTTTATATACCAACAAGTATGTATTGTAAAAATATAACACGTAAGTATATAACTTTAATTTTTTTTATAGATAAAAGAGGTATTATTTATTTTAACCCCTTTAGAAACTACATACATTCCTACTTATGCATGTAAAAAAGTAAAATAGACCCCCTTGCCATGACCCGATTAATTTTCTTTGTTGTATTTAGTTGTCGACATACATACATATATACATATTTATACAAATATAAATAATATATAGTATAGATGGGAAAATTTTATATACATACATATATATTTATTATAATTAGTAAACATATTTATTTATTTACTGAGAAAATGCAATTCTTTGTCTTTTCGTAACGGTCGCTTTTAGAAAATGATAAGTTCTATTTCATTTAAGGGTTACACAAGAACAAAAAACAATCTTTTTATTAATATTCAAGTTCAATGAACTTATTTTCTTATTATGAACTTATTCTAGAAGTTTTTAAAAAAGTATAAACCATGGTGTGGTCAACTTTTTGGTTTGAAATATAAATGAAAAAAGAATTCTTATTTAATATCCTTTAGCTATTTTTGTAACACACTAATTACCAGTCATAGCCCCAGTTTTAATGCAAAAAGTTCGATCACTTGACTTTTCATGGCGATTTTGATTAGCATTGGTCTGTTTTCCTATAAATGTGCCTACATCCGGAAAGGCGTTATTGATAATATTACTCCTACAATTAAGCTTTCATTTACGAAACTTAAGCTTGATAAGTTTTTCATAAGTAAGGACTATGATTTCCATAGGGAAAAATTGGACTACAAAATTGTCGAAAGTCAACAAATTTATTGGAATTGTACTCATATAGGATTTTTAAACTCTTCAGTCCATAAAGTGTCGTCCTGAAAATAAATTAGCAAAACCTTATTTTTCTTTTCAAGTACAGAATTACGGAGATATGGCAAGTGCCGTGCAAACGTGAAACCGGCTGTATCAGGCACGGCTTCATTACTTATGGGCTATTTGTTGTATCAAGTTGTTTACCTTAATATGAAGATTCATAACACAAGAATAGAATTAGGATAAAAATCACCGTAAATTAAATGCGCTCTTTTGCGAGCTAGTACTTATAATTATAATTTTGAAGTATGTAGCTGATGAGAAACTTAACATGCGCTTTTGAAGCTGCATATATATAATAGCTAAAAACTGATTAATAATTAAAAAAATGTTCCACACAAATAGTCATATATTGATAAAACTTTTAACAACTTCAAAAAAATACGTTTAAAAATGTCCAGAAGGCTGCACGCCAGGACTGAAAAGGTTAACGCTTGTGACGAATTCGATTAATATACATTTTCATTCAAGTGAGCTTAACAAAATTGTATTTAAAAAAAATATATGTATGTATGTATGTAGGTACATAAAATCAAAAAATATTTGCTTTATGCCTTTTGCCTTATGAATTGGAATTAAGATCAGATTGATTTCAGATTTGATCATTTATATCAGTTATGTATCAAATGAAAATTTGCTACCAATTAACTCAAGATGACATACAAAATTTTATAAAAAAAGGTGAATAAAAGTTAATAAATAATGTGTTCTTGGGTAGGCAAACTTAATAAGTCAACATTTGGATCTAAAGTCGTCTTATAAATTACCGACTTTACTGAGCCTATAATTACCATAAACAAAGTAGTGAATAAAATAATAATAATACATATAGTCCAACTATTATAATATTTCAAACAGTTAAGAGCATGTATAGTAGTTTCCCAGTGTTAAATTTAGTCAAAATTGAATCACTAAAGAAATTTCTCTTTATAAGCAAAAATCAATATGTTGCTGAATATACAACATTAGTAGAAGTGATTAAGGGTATAATTTGGTGGAAATAAACTTATTCTTTTAAAATGAAATCGAAGTTATATATTTAACAAAAATTTATGGATCGCAACCGAAATTAAATTTCATAGCCAGTTGCTGAAAATTGAATTGTCAGTAGCAACTGACAACTGCAAATCTTTTAATTTCAGTTGCCATATAGGCATCTACAAATTTTTGTTTGCATTCGGTAACACAACTGAAGTTTGGTTGTCACACATTATCGTCACATTAGATACTATAATTTCTTGCTAAAATCAGATCAAAATAAAATTCGACTTAAACAAGTTATGAGCAACTCTTTACCATTGAGCTAGTTTATCAAATTTTGGCCAAGTTTAATAAATATAACACCGTATGTAATGTGTTTATTTTAAATATAGTGACAAATATACCAGAATAGAATAGAGATATAGACCAATATTTTTTAATACATTTGGTTGATAATTAAACTACAGGTCGCTAATTGGAAGATGTTTGCATAAAAAACAATTCTACCTTCGAATTAAATGCAAATGCATATATATACAGTCATGTGAAAAATAATATGGACACAGTGCGGTTTTTCTTAAGAGCTTAAGAACATATGAGCTTCGACTGAGCAACGGTACAAAATTTGTTTGTTCAAATAACGAATCTTTACGTCGTCGAAATTTGAGTAGACTATAAGATCTCTTTGACAAATACATAAATAAAATAAAGGCTTTTTAACTATTTTGGTATGTGTCTATTATTCTTCACATGATTATATGTTAATTTTACATAAAAACAGACATTTGGAAAATATGTATATTGGCCCAAATTCGTCACCAACAACAAACTTCTATGAAGCGTTAGCGAGGACAATATAAACTTCCATATAAAAAGAGGAAATATATGGTAGGTGGCTTAGACACACGTTATGAAACCCATACTATGAAATATGCAAAAAAGAAAACAAAGCACAGGTGTGAAATGCTCAAGGTTCAAGGAAGTTTATATTATATATATATATATATATATATATATATATATATATATATATATATATATATATATATATATATATTTTATATTCCTGATGGGATTTGCTGAATAATAATAATAATAATAATAATAATAATAATAATAATAATAATAATAATAATAATAATAATAATAATAATAATAATAATAATAATAATAATAATAATAATAATAATAATAATAATAATAATAATAATAATAATAATAATAATAATAATAATAATAATAATAATAATAATAATAATAATAATAATAATAATAATAATAATAATAATAATAATAATAATAATAATAATAATAATAATAATAATAATAATAATAATAATAATAATAATAATAATAATAATAATAATAATAATAATAATAATAATAATAATAATAATAATAATAATAATAATAATAATAATAATAATAATAATAATAATATAATAATAATAATAATAATAATAATAATAATAATAATAATAATAATAATAATAATAATAATAATAATAATAATAATAATAATAATAATAATAATAATAATAATAATAATAATAATAATAATAATAATAATAATAATAATAATAATAATAATAATAATAATAATAATAATAATAATAATAATAATAATAATAATAATAATAATAATAATAATAATAATAATAATAATAATAATAATAATAATAATAATAATAATAATAATAATAATAATAATAATAATAATAATAATAATAATAATAATAATAATAATAATAATAATAATAATAATAATAATAATAATAATAATAATAATAATAATAATAATAATAATAATAATAATAATAATAATAATAATAATAATAATAATAATAATAATAATAATAATAATAATAATAATAATAATAATAATAATAATAATAATAATAATAATAATAATAATAATAATAATAATAATAATAATAATAATAATAATAATAATAATAATAATAATAATAATAATAATAATAATAATAATAATAATAATAATAATAATAATAATAATAATAATAATAATAATAATAATAATAATAATAATAATAATAATAATAATAATAATAATAATAATAATAATAATAATAATAATAATAATAATAATAATAATAATAATAATAATAATAATAATAATAATAATAATAATAATAATAATAATAATAATAATAATAATAATAATAATAATAATAATAATAATAATAATAATAATAATAATAATAATAATAATAATAATAATAATAATAATAATAATAATAATAATAATAATAATAATAATAATAATAATAATAATAATAATAATAATAATAATAATAATAATAATAATAATAATAATAATAATAATAATAATAATAATAATAATAATAATAATAATAATAATAATAATAATAATAATAATAATAATAATAATAATAATAATAATAATAATAATAATAATAATAATAATAATAATAATAATAATAATAATAATAATAATAATAATAATAATAATAATAATAATAATAATAATAATAATAATAATAATAATAATAATAATAATAATAATAATAATAATAATAATAATAATAATAATAATAATAATAATAATAATAATAATAATAATAATAATAATAATAATAATAATAATAATAATAATAATAATAATAATAATAATAATAATAATAATAATAATAATAATAATAATAATAATAATAATAATAATAATAATAATAATAATAATAATAATAATAATAATAATAATAATAATAATAATAATAATAATAATAATAATAATAATAATAATAATAATAATAATAATAATAATAATAATAATAATAATAATAATAATAATAATAATAATAATAATAATAATAATAATAATAATAATAATAATAATAATAATAATAATAATAATAATAATAATAATAATAATAATAATAATAATAATAATAATAATAATAATAATAATAATAATAATAATAATAATAATAATAATAATAATAATAATAATAATAATAATAATAATAATAATAATAATAATAATAATAATAATAATAATAATAATAATAATAATAATAATAATAATAATAATAATAATAATAATAATAATAATAATAATAATAATAATAATAATAATAATAATAATAATAATAATAATAATAATAATAATAATAATAATAATAATAATAATAATAATAATAATAATAATAATAATAATAATAATAATAATAATAATAATAATAATAATAATAATAATAATAATAATAATAATAATAATAATAATAATAATAATAATAATAATAATAATAATAATAATAATAATAATAATAATAATAATAATAATAATAATAATAATAATAATAATAATAATAATAATAATAATAATAATAATAATAATAATAATAATAATAATAATAATAATAATAATAATAATAATAATAATAATAATAATAATAATAATAATAATAATAATAATAATAATAATAATAATAATAATAATAATAATAATAATAATAATAATAATAATAATAATAATAATAATAATAATAATAATAATAATAATAATAATAATAATAATAATAATAATAATAATAATAATAATAATAATAATAATAATAATAATAATAATAATAATAATAATAATAATAATAATAATAATAATAATAATAATAATAATAATAATAATAATAATAATAATAATAATAATAATAATAATAATAATAATAATAATAATAATAATAATAATAATAATAATAATAATAATAATAATAATAATAATAAATAATAATAATAATAATAATAATAATAATAATAATAATAATAATAATAATAATAATAATAATAATAATAATAATAATAATAATAATAATAATAATAATAATAATAATAATAATAATAATAATAATAATAATAATAATAATAATAATAATAATAATAATAATAATAATAATAATAATAATAATAATAATAATAATAATAATAATAATAATAATAATAATAATAATAATAATAATAATAATAATAATAATAATAATAATAATAATAATAATAATAATAATAATAATAATAATAATAATAATAATAATAATAATAATAATAATAATAATAATAATAATAATAATAATAATAATAATAATAATAATAATAATAATAATAATAATAATAATAATAATAATAATAATAATAATAATAATAATAATAATAATAATAATAATAATAATAATAATAATAATAATAATAATAATAATAATAATAATAATAATAATAATAATAATAATAATAATAATAATAATAATAATAATAATAATAATAATAATAATAATAATAATAATAATAATAATAATAATAATAATAATAATAATAATAATAATAATAATAATAATAATAATAATAATAATAATAATAATAATAATAATAATAATAATAATAATAATAATAATAATAATAATAATAATAATAATAATAATAATAATAATAATAATAATAATAATAATAATAATAATAATAATAATAATAATAAATAATAATAATAATAATAATAATAATAATAATAATAATAATAATAATAATAATAATAATAATAATAATAATAATAATAATAATAATAATAATAATAATAATAATAATAATAATAATAATAATAAATAATAATAATAATAATAATAATAATAATAATAATAATAATAATAATAATAATAATAATAATAATAATAATAATAATAATAATAATAATAATAATAATAATAATAATAATAATAATAATAATAATAATAATAATAATAATAATAATAATAATAATAATAATAATAATAATAATAATAATAATAATAATAATAATAATAATAATAATAATAATAATAATAATAATAATAATACATCCTAATGTAAGTCAATTTTTGGCATACCTTTTTAGACTCCATAAATCATATTGAATAAATTTGGGGTCTTTAACTCTGCTGTTGAGAGTTGGCTGCAATCAAGTTAAAATCATATACAAATAAATCAGGTTAAAATCACATACAAACAAAAAACGTGTGGAAAGTATAAATAAATGAATATCTTTTGAATGACCTTTGTGGCTCTGCATTTCATATAGCAAGCCACTGCTTTCTCTTAATCATAGTAAGGCTTCAATAAAGTGAAAATGTAAAACTAAATCATAAATTGTATGTTATTTTTTGCTTTGAACTTATCACCTTATGTAATTTTGAACTTAAATTTTTATTAGATACATACATATATTTTTAGTAGGTAGGTAGGTATAAGACAAATTTCTAAGTTTTCAATATATGGCTTTAAAATTTGTATCCTTAATGATCAAATGCTTTATCAATATTTTCTTTTTCAAACCAGGTATTTGTTTTAAGTTTTATCGACTTAAATGTCACAATATTGTGCATGTGATTTAACACGTTTTAAAAACACACTTTCGTTTATTTTTAGTATATGACTGTTTAAAAGTACATATAAGCATTTCGTTTGTTAATACATAGTTCTCTAATAATTTTTTTTTATCAACATTTGTACTTTAAACGCTATTTCACAATAATATACTTAAATTTTAATAACAAATTTTTATCTTAAAAATTATTCGTGTTGACGCATATTGAAAAACAATAGAAAATTCTTGAAGTTATAATGTTTGAAGAGAAAGGTTATATTAGCATCTATAATTTAATACTGAATGCAAGTTGGTGTAATTTTATTTATATATATATATATATTTTTTAAGAAAAGCACCTTTTTATATATCGATGCAACCAAACTATTATATGCTAAGTTTAAAAAGTACAAATGTATTCCAAGTATAGCATTTGATTGGATTCTGATTCAAAGTAATCTTTAAAGTAACTATAAATCGCAGAAATAGATATTATCATTACAACTTACAATGTGCTAACAAGTTGAAAGAAAATTTACATTTACCAATGTAAACTTAAAATATTAAAACAATACAAATAATTTACTTATTTCACTTAGGTGAAGTTTATTGACTTTTCACTTTGAATTTTGCTCGTAATTGACCTTTTTAAAAAAGCAAACTTTCATTTTATTTTGGTTTCATGCTGACAAACACATTCCATAATCAGACAATAGCTATGAGTAGGAAAACAAAATACATCAAAACTGCGTAGTATAAATATTACTGTTTATAGCCACACAACATTTGCATTATTTTTCTAGTAAATACTCGTAATTATAATCGTTTCATTAGCAGTCAATTTTAGTTTAAGTGTTGTTTATAAAGCTTAATATTCTTGAAGTATGTGTATTAGATGCGTACATTATTATATGCAAAAAGAAACAACAAATTCGAAACTTGAGAAAAAAGAAATATAGAAAATACAAAAGTATATAAAAGTTGTTTTTGAATTTTGCACACTGTAGATCTCAGAAAATAAAAATCAAGTTAAATGACCTTGTTTATCAAAGACATTATACTTGTATATTATATACAAATCTATTTAGATTCACAGAAATAATTTATATTCAAAACAAATAAGTTGATAAGTATGTAAGAACGTATATACAATTATACAATAAATAAGTGTTATAAAAATGCGAAAAGAACTACGCGAAATAATTGTCTTAGATAACACAAGTAGATTATTTGTATTACATAGAATATATTAAAAAAATGAATGAGTAATAAAAAGCCCTTTTTAAAGCCTTATTTTACAGACTAAATAAATACCTTGCCATCCCATTTCTTGTTGAAATATTTAAAGCCACAAGCCATTGTCCTTCCATTATAAAGTCTTTCTTATGTTTTCAATTCGAATGTTTAGAATTGTGGTTGGAATAATAATAATAGTATATACTTTTGTTTGATCTTTTTTGTTTTTAGCAGAATTTTCGTTTCGTCGCAAAAACTTAATGCCAAAACTACAAAAAATCATAAAAATTGTTGACAACGGCAAAAATCTTGATATAGCGAGAACTGAACTGACAATGTAAATGTTGTATATCAAATGTTAAGAAATTTATGGATGAATCAGTTTTTTACACCTTTGCATATAAGACGAAAACATATTTTATTTCTACACTAATGTACGGTTGTGAACTTTTCGTCTGTCTATCCTCGATCAGCAGACATAAACTCAATATTAAATATTATTATTATATTATATTTATGGACGTACTAGACTAGCAGTGAATTTTTTTTTTTTAATATTGTAATCTTATTTTATAATGTAAGATTATTTTCATAAAACTGTCTATCTTTTTCTTTAATAGACTGCGATTTTCAAGATCCAATAGAAGATACAAGACAAACAATATTCAAAAGGTATTTTTATTTAACGCTATTCGCTCTTGGGATCAATTTTGATAAGATATTTAATTAAAGTCTGTATATATAGTACACATCTCACGGAGGTTTTACTTATCAATTTTAAAGGTTTGTTTTGCTTTGTTGTTGTTTGGTTTTTCTTTTTTTTTCTTACAAAGACAATATGCCTTCATTTACCAATTATGTACAATATAATATTTGTAATCTTGTCGCACAGAATTTAAATAAAATAAAATAGTGGTAAACAACTAAAATGGGCCAACCTGAGCCAGTCTAAACCTTTTAAAATCGCTTGAAAAACAAAATCTCATTCCAACTGTGAAATATTTTTTCGATTAATATATCAAATATCTAAAGGTTTTTAAAATTTTATTTCAAATCATTATTTTATTTTTAGCATTTCAATTAAAAACTTCCCTTTACGGGATAAAGGAAACAAATATGAATTTTTATTAAAAAAACTCATTAAAGCACAATATAATCATTCAATTCTCTTTACTATAAAGGCTATTTATGTTAAACATATAATTTAAAAGCAGCTTATGACAAATTTAAACTTCATTTTTTCGTAATACTATCGAACAATTTTGATTTAATAACATTTTTACCTCTGTTATATTATATTTAAATTAAAATGCATTTTGCATATAGTATTGATTAAAATTAATCAAATTAATAAATTCACCGATTTCTGCTTGATAACCGTGGCGCACAATTTTATTACCCAGATATATGGTATATTTAATAAATTTATCAAACTCTAACTCATCATTTACCAATTTTTCATAACGGGAATGTGTATAATGATCATTACCAGATTTAAGTTTAAATTCACGAGATTTTAAATTGCTAAAAATAGACAAAGAAAACGAACGATATTTTATAAACAGATATAAAGAAAATTTGCCATTTTATAATCTAAATTCTATATATAAAAACAAATAAAAAAACAATTAGGTAATAATGCCACACTCACTTGTAAAAACGTAATGAAATTTTAAATATATTCTCTATGGTATTATAAAATTCGGCACTTCTCTTGTTTAGCATACACAAAAACAATATACGTTTTATGTAGGTGGCATGTTTCCTATATATATCTTCTATGGTTTTTGCCGTCATCAATTCGTCTTTAAATGTCTTCCAGGAGGCTTGTAGAGCATTCGCTGTAATGTGATTTTGTAAAGCATGTACAAAATGATAAAATTTATGTCGTATCAATTGTACATGTCTATATTGAGGGGATTTTAATATGGCACTACCATATTGTTTGACTGCCTCTTTCAGGATTTGATAAGCTCTTTCCAAAATCCAACTTATACGTCGTACACGTATAAGATATTTGAAAATATTTGCATATTGTTCGAGAGTTTCGGGATTAAGAATAAGATTGAGTGGCCAATTTATGCGATAACTAAGGCTGAGATTATTAAGAACATCAGGTGAATTAAGTTCGAATTTTTCGGGAACATCGTTTACTATAAATGATAAATTTTCGGCATTTTTATCTTTACCTGAAAGTAATAGTTATTTTTTTTTATAAGAAAATTGCAAAAAATTTTAAAAAATATCTTTAAACAAACCAGTTATACTCGAACCCAAAGCAGTATCCAGAATCGAATGGAGTATGTGATAGTTGAGCAATTTTTCCGGTGTGGCACCATCTTCTAATTTTCCAATAATGCCATCACATATTATAGAACCAAATTCGCCGTCCATCATAAAGTAGTAATTACGTAGACTACGAAAATGATCAAAGATTTTCAAATCTTTTAAAAACATACGCATTACTTCATTATTAACCAATTCTAAATGGGTACTCATCGGTATAATAACAGACTTCTGAAGAAATTCTGTTAAGGTAATAGCGCTCATTATGTTAATGTCAACTTTTTTCGTTACTTCATTGCTGCTCGACTTTTTGCTTGGATTATTGAGTCGTATGTAGGGACTGCTAGTGTTACAAGTGAAATTCGTTTCAATAAGTTCAGAACAACGCTTGTAGGGATTGCTATAGTCGGGCTGAGGGCAAGCTTCTTCCGGTATAAGGCTTTCATTACTAATAGGAGCTTCAGTAGATGCATCTTGCTGATGTTTCTTTAATCGATCGTCATTGGGAAATGCAAAACCTTGTTTAGCCATAATGCCTGCTGTATTTAAAGCACATTCCGGTGTTGATTTTTCAAAAGTAGTAATAGCTGTATTCACGCTCATCTGCTTAGACAATTTGTCAGCTAGAGATACATTCAACTTTAATTCATTCTGTGTTTCTTTTTTATCTTTGTTCAACTCTGGAGATTTTTCAAAAACATCATTGCCATTATGTTTGTCATCTTGTCTGTCATTAGAAGTTTCGGTTACTGGTGTATTATCTGATGTGGTAGACATGGGTGTTATCGCTGCATCGACTGCTAAAGTTGTTTTTGATTCTATTTTACCAGTTAAAATATTAAATTCACTTTCCAATACCTTCTGACGGTTGCGTGCTCTTTCTGTATCTAAATTTAGATAAAGATTTGATCTTGCTATTGGATTCTTGTTGTATTCACTAAACAAATCGTTTTGCATCATACGCTTACGATTGCGTTGCAAATCAGTTAATTTAGAATCTGGTAATACATTTAGATTTATATCTGGCATTGATTTTGTAAGTGTCTTTTCTGTTTCCAAATTAAACTCCGTACTAAGAACCTTTATTCTATTGAGTTTAGCTTCGCTTAAAAGGTTTTCATAATTTTCTAAAAATAATAAAAAAATGTTACATTTTTACTTATTCAAATAACTTCTTAAGTTCTGTAAATCAAAAACGGCTGCAATTTAAAGTTTTTTCGACAAAAAAGTAATATAAAAATTAGATTAATTTGAAAATGCATAATTCATTCGATTTTGATTTTCAGAACTGGGACAGAAGGACTATGTACTTATATTACCCTGAATTTTTTGTTTAGTATTTACAGTTGACAAATTATTAAGCTCATTTATATTATATGCATTAGTTTTCAAGTTTTTATTTTCTAGTTCTACAATCTTTACACACTGATCCATATTAAAACTTGACATAGCTTTTCTTCGATTTTCTTCAAACGTATTTATAGTCTGAGCTTGATTTGAATTTAGTATATCAAAGTCATTATGTTTTGTTGGTGGGTTTATAATATTGGCATTTTCTTCCTCTTCCATTGCAATATTTTTTAGTGTTTCACTTGAGGGTTCGCTTGAGAGATTTTCGTTTTCATTTTCATTTTCATTTCCAGATTCATAAATTGCTTTTAATACCATTTCATTTTCTGCAAACTTTTCAACAAAGTCATCAGATATACATTCTTCATACTCTGAGACTTGATCATCATCATCACCAAGACAAGACTCAAAATCAGTACCAATTGTACTAGCAGGAGTTTGCTGCAAAGCTGATGTCGCACTAGTAGGCGTGACTAATGTTGGCGTTGTTGGTAATTGTAAGGATAACTTCTTTTTAAATTCTTTATTTTTTGCCGTTTCATTTTCATTTATGATATCGCTTAACTCCTGATAATATTCAATGCGTTTTCTTAAATTTATATTGTCTTTTAGCATGCGTTGTTCTTCCAATTTTTCAGCTTCTCTTAGATATTTCAATTCTATTTCAACATTTGCTTTACGTTCTCTTATTTTGCGCTCTTTAACATCTTTAAGTTGTAGTGACAACTCTTCTAAACGCTTTTTCTTTTGCTCAGCGGCTATTAAAGCCAATTCATGCTGTTCATCTGTCCAACGTTCTAGATTGGCTCGTGATCTCTCTACCATACGTTGGAAAAATTGTCGTTTTTCTTCTGATCTTGTTTCAAATACTTCACGTATAGTTATAGGTTTAACACACACCTTTTGGGCATTTTCATAATACTTCAGACAAGTTTTATTAAGTTTTTCGATTTCCTCAAAGGTAAGACAAACCGCTATAGACGGATAGCTCAAATCAAATAAAGGATGCTAAATTTTAAAAGTTATTAAATAATATAAGATTTTTTCATATATAAAATTATGAATTACATTAGGTTTATAAGCTTTCAATAACATGGTGTATTTGCCACACTGAAGTATTTGATCCTCAAAATTCTGAAAGAAACCCGGTACAGATTCCTTACGAACAAAATATGCTTTATCGTAAAAATATTTTGTATTTTCTCTATAATGGTCTACAAATCCTACAAACAATTCATTACAGGGATCATCTAATAAGCCATAATAAATCCATTTTTGCAAATGTCTATAAATAAAATTTATAAATAATTTAAAACTGTATTTCGTGAGACTCTGAAATGAACACAATTTTTCAACTCACTTAAAATATACATGACAGCATCTTTTTAAAATAAACACCAAAAGCGTTATGTAGTCCTTTTCTGTTAAACGCATGATTTCACGGTATAAATAGCCCAAAAATTGTGAGCCCATAGGTGGTTTGACATTAGCATCAACTACATAAGAAAACAAATTATAGTTATATTTAAAAAATAATGAATTATTGTATTACCCTTAGGATGTATTGCCAAAGTAATTGATAGATTTGTAATTTGTTTCATCATTTTCCTCATACGTTTATAAAAGCCCATTAAATTAATATCATTTTTGGCAAAAACATATTGACGAAATGTTAATAAATATTCACCAATAGCACTGCATAAAGCCTTACATAGAAAAAATATAAAAACCACAGAAATATATTGGTTTTTAGTCTCCTATTCAAGTATTTACCTTAAACATAAAACCTTCAAACATAAGCTTGTAATCTCTTTTCATTATCATAGTTTGCATACGTTTATAGCATGTGCCACACTCTAAAAAATCTTCTACAAAATATTGTATTGTTTCTGGAAGGACACCTTCCACTGTTATATTTGGTCTCATAGCGAAGACAATAAATTCATCATGAAAAAAAGTATCCGATTGTATGCCAACTGCAATTTTTATTCAAAATCTTTAAAAATATAAACACGTGCGAAGAAAATTTATAAACAGTACCTGTTAATGATTTTAGATCTTTTAAAAAATCTGATTGCATTAATATTTTCGCTTCGAAATTTTTCTTTCGTACATCGTTTATATGACTTTGTAAGAGTAATGATATATTGGCTTCACCAGCAAATGGTTTTGTACAAGTTATACCGAAACATCCTAAGCTTTCCCAATTCCATGAGAATACTTTTTTCACTTCATTTACTTCGGTATCCATCTCTGTCTTTTCTTTAATCTGACTTCCAACTAAAGATTTGTGAGGACTTGTTGTAGGTAGTTTTAAAGGTGCTAGTGGTTGTTTAAATGTTGTTTCGGGAAATAATCTTAAAGCATTAATATTTATACGCATAGATGAGCCCAATAAGCGCTTTGTCATTCCTGTAAAGGTACATTGTTCTTCGAAATCATCAATTGGTTTAGGCGAAAATTTGTTTTCTATAGCCAATAATTGGTTCGTTTCGCCTTCGAATAAAAATTTTGGTAAATATGGATTATCGGTGGATTTTAGAGGTTGTGTGCTTTTAAAATATTTTGGTGTTGGATTCATAATATCGTAATCATTAACGTTAGGATAATGTCGATTATCTTTATAGTTGCCATATAAAGTAAAGGGCCCAGGTACCATCAGTTCAGGAGAACACATGTTAGGCTAAATAGGTGGCAGTAAAATAGCATGAAGATAAACATTTTGCATAAATTAAAAATTTATCTCTTAATAAAAACATCTACATAACATACATATTTACTTTTAATAATTTCTATTATTGCCTAGGATTTTTTTATAGATTTTACAAAAAAGTTGTCTTGTTATATAGTGAAAGTGAACATTTTACTACTGTCAGGATTTATTTGAGCAAAAAAATTATGCGTTCTGGTGTTTTTATTTAGAACTTAAATTTGTCTTGAATTTATAAAATTTTCCGGTTTACGAGTTATGTTTATTAAAATCTATTTTACTTTCTAGTTCTAAAGCTGATTGATTAGATCTTACCATATTTGATGAAAACTGGAATGAAATTATATATAATTAAATTCAAGTGGCTCTAATGTATCTATTACACTTACAACAAATTTCGAAACTAAACCAGTTCAAACTTTACAAAAGTCAATCCAGAAATCAAGTTTAATCTTAGTTAATTTAATTGACTTAAATGGGTTCAAATCTTTAATTTTAACAAATGACAATTGCTTAAAGTAGATAGTCAAATCTAAAATGATCAATTATTTATGCTATCGCTACTTAAATGACGTAAGTATGGCATCTGATGTTAAAATTTTATGTAAAGGAATAAAGCAAACTAGTACATCTTTATTTAAGTATCGATTTATTGATTTGACAATTTTATTACTAATTGTAAGCAATTGCGATAACGACTGTCCTTTTTATACATTGTTTTTGTAGTATATGCGAAATATCTATCAATGTGGCATTGTACATCTTATTCAAGGCAACGTTATTGTCTTTTTGTGGTTAAAAATATAACTCAGACACGAGTTATATACGGTTAGTCACTAAAGTAAGTAAACAAAAATTAAATCTGTATATTTCTTTTTAAAAATGTCTATAAATTTATTCAAATAAGAAAATAAGTGTTTAGTTTTGTAGAGTTAAAGGCAGTTAACAATATTAATAAAAAAAATTAACAATATTCTTGCTTTTGTTTAATTTGTGCAAGGAAAACAATAAAACTCCCTAAATTAACGTCACAAAAGTAAGTAAGCAACAGGTAACATATTATGGTTTTTAACATGCAAATTAAATTTATATATTTTAAGTCGTAAATGCATCGAATCCCCCAAGTCTTGCATCATAGAGCTGAGAATTTTTAACCATTCTTCCACTATAATATTTGTTTAGATCTTTTCTTCTACTTCACCCTAGTTTTCGTATTTGGCGGCCTAGGTGGTCCCAAAAATGCTCTATTGGGTTAATTACAGGTGACTAAGAAGAAGTTTTAAGTTGCATAGTGTAATACTTGACAATAAGAACCGTATGTTAATTAATCTGTTTAAATATAAAGGAGTCATTTAACACTTACTGCATGGCTTCATATTAAAAGTTATTGTTTTAATATATTCAGGTACAAATAGTTAACTATAGTTCCGTCAATTATTACAAGTCTACAAAGTCTGGATACTGCTAAGCACCCATAAACTATTACTGAATCCCCTCTATGATTTACGGTAGAAGCCATATTTTTTGGTGCGAGCTAGGAATTCGCCCATCAGATCGATGGATGTTTATTTTAGTCTCATCAGAAAATAAGTGTTCCAGAAAATTTCTGAATGATTTATGTGTTCTTTAGCGAATTCCATTTTCTTTTAGTAGCTAAAGAATTATATATTATATTTTCTTATACCGTAATACATGAAGGTGATTTGATATTAGTAAAAGGGTGCTTGACGGTTTCCGAATTTGGAAAACTTGTATTTATTAATGGAATTATTGATTAACATTTGTACCTCAATATTCTAAAACAATAATTAGTAGAAGTACAAAAAAAAAGAAACTTATTTTGATTGATTATTACGCACCCTTTCGAAACACAAGTTCCGCCATATTTTTGCACTTGAGCATATAACACTATGCGACAAATACAAAGAAATTGAAATACTTGAAAGGTTATACTAATTTACTGATAGGAGCTATCGCCTTAATTAACATTTTTGAAATATCTTCAAAATCTTGAGTTATAGATAAAGAACCTAAAGAAATTTAAACATTTTTTTGTTTATTTCTTATTTTAGAAAGTTTTTTGAAATGTAACATGGCTTTTGGAATTTTATATGACAATATGTATTAGATTATTAATAACAGAAATTTTCATAAAGTTCTGTCTTCATATGGTGGAAAAACTATATTTGAAATTTTTGGGGATAAAGAAGGTAAAATTTTTAGTGATTTAACTTTTGTGAACATCATATTAAGGACTCAAGAACACAGTAGTGAATTTGGAATTGGCTAGAGTAAGGAGTACACAATGGCTTTGGAAAACAGGAATTATTAAGCTTCCTTTCAGCATTAAATAAATCGTAATACCCCTTTTGAAGTGAATAATGTAAGTGAATTTTCCATTAGCCAAGATTGAGGATCAGCTTTCTCAAGACAATAAGTAATTATAATAATAGAAAACTATAATTTCTCTGTTTGTTTAAATTCAGATCCATTTAATTTCAACCACACCATCGATAACAAATGATTTCTTGTATTGAAAGTAATATTCATTTTTTTTATTAAAACCAAAATAGAAACAAACTAGTCACACTATTAACATTTAAGGATAAAACGCGATTTAATATCGATAATTAAAGAATATATATACTCATATATGTAAGTTAATTCTTTACTTTTCACTGCTGTGCCGCTTCTATATAAGATGTTTTAAAATATATTAGTATTAGTTAGTACTAGGTGTAAAATGCAGATCAAGAACTTTACACAGTTTGTCTAAAACACAAATGCACTTATTGATATGTACTTGTTTCCCGTATTGTTTACTTACCACCTCATATTCCTCATGTACATTGCCTTGCAGGGCCAACAGAAATTGTAATATACTCTTGCCGGCATCTTCGATAAAATATTTTTCATTTTTTATGGCCTCCAACTGCTCCTCAAATGCAGAAAACTTTAAACAGACCTCTGGATTGGCGCGCGAATTTAATTTCGCTGCAAAAATCTGTATATCCAAAGCACGCTGCGGTTCAAAATCAACATTTTCTTCCAATTTGTTAGCATTGTGCGGCCTTGGAGATTTCTTTAATAAAATTTGATAGGATAACGACTTCAATTTGGGAACAGCTGCTTGGATTTGGTCTGTGTTAAGAGTACCCTTTTGTTGTAATATAGATAAACATAATTTGTTTATAAGATAATTAACACTATCTTTATGCGATTCTAAACCGTGCATTTTCTTTTTAAACAAAAAATCGATTTCAAAAACGAAATTAACAAAACTACAATTTTAATTATCCTTTCAGCATTTTTCTTTTTGTTTTTCTACGGCACTATTTTCTTTTGAGAATTTCTCTGATAATGCTTTGACATTTGCTCTCTGCTTATAGTTGTTGAAGCAATTGAATGAGAAAGAGAGGAAAAGAGTTAGAATGTTATAACTTTTAAATTAAATTGTATTTTCTTTCTAAAGATTAGTTGTACAATGTAATAATATTGATTTTTTATACATTTTTAATTAAATTTATTATAAATAAATTAAAAGTTTATATTAGACTTCTCTTTTCAGTTTCTAAACAAAAACCAAAACGTGCAACAGCTGTCTAGAGGAGAGAGAATATCGATAATTCTGAATTGCCAAGTGTTGCCATGTTACCTTTTATACTACACTGTTTTGCTTTGGAACTACAGTTGTTTATGAATTAAAATTCAAATCAATAAAAATTTAATTTTATTTAATAATTTCTATTACAAAATTAAATATTTTAAAAGAAATGCAATAAAACTTACCATTTACTATTTAGATTAACGTTCCCTTCTTGTCTGCCTGATTATAGCGTTAATCTGAAAAAATTCTAAAAATTTAAATTCAATATACACATACAATGCTTGTCATTAGAATAGGACCAAAATTCGTTATTTTTTGAAATTTATATTTTTTATTTATCGTGAAAAAATACAAACTGCTGTTATTGTATACAGTCACGCACGCAATAATACGTACCTTCAATAAAAACGGTTTTTAAGAAAAATTTAACATATCTAATCGAAGTTGGCTTTACATTTGAGAATATAATGGCACAGGCCTCTAAACAAACCATAAAGTATCCCATTAAGTACGCTCTTATTGCGCTTGGGGACTTAAAAGACATATGACAAAACAGATAATTATAATGTTACGAAAATAAAAATACACACAACACAATAGCACTTTATAACTGTTATGTGTGATTTTGGTATATTTTGTGTGTCACCCTATCAATTACAATTTAGCGGCACTGCCAAATTGACCATATTTACGTTACATTTTAATTAACTGATGTGAAAATAGAAGATGATCGATATATCCGCAACCTTCCAAACTGTAGCAATTAGGTGTATATAACCTACAAGTTAGTTAGTTATCGTTCGGCGGTCAATAAATAAAGTTGTGTTAAAGCGGAAATAAAAGAGTTGTATAAAAGTTATACTAAAATAAACAAAAAATTTACTAAAGTAAATAAAAAAACTGTACATGGCAAATTTGTGTATTAGTTTAAGAATTTTCTTGTTACCGATAAAAAAATATATATACTATTTTAACCGAAAATAATTCCAAAATCGAAGGATATTTGTATTAAAATTTGGGGGAAAATAAAAATCTTAAGAAAAACCGGGAATTTATTAAATACAATTGCTAAATTTGTTGGTAACGCCAAGTCCACAGTCCAAACTTTTCTTAAAAATATTTCTGAGTTGAAATCTTTAGTAACCAAGCTCGTTTACCTAAAATTTTTCGTTCTGTTGCCCGATAAATAAAGTGTTGTGGATTAAACACTAAAGACAACGAAGATTCAAAATCGTAATATATTGGAAAATGACCACAATATAAATGTGCATTCAGAAACTTTGTAGTGTTTTGAGAAAAAAACGGTGTCCATTGTAGAGAACTAAGGAAGAAACCATTTAAAAGCGAACTCATCATGAGATCAAGTTTAACTTATTCGGTCGTGACGGCAGGCTAAAAAATTAAGTAAATTTAAAGTGAAACAATTTTTAAGGGGTACGTAATATTATCTGTGTGACTGTATATAGGTACAATTATTACTTTCATGATTTTTAAGAAAGTAATTAAATATTCTTCCGAGAGTACCACGTAACGTTAGGCATTGCTTTTGAGATCTCTAAAATAGCAATTGAATTTTGTAAACGTACTATCAACGAGTTGTTAAGACAGACATCTTGACTACTATTGTAAAATGCTGGATTTATATTAATTCAAATTTTATTGAGAATATCAGGGGCTGAACGATCAAAAGTGTATGAAAATAGAAGACATATCATTAGATTATCGTATCATTGCATTCTCTAACAAACAGAATTTTTAAATAAATTTGTAAAAAAAAAACTGCACAAAGGAAGCGAATTTGTTTGTTTTGTTGTCTGTTGTATACCTTTGTAACCTTTTCTAATGAATTTAATTTTTTTTTGTTAAATTAAAAAACAAAAAAATACTTGTTTGCAAAAACAAAATTACAAATGTGGTATTTTTATTTATACCAATATTGTATTTTTAATTTAAAGATAGTATGCTCTTTAACGAAACAGTAAATAAAATTACAAAAAAACATATTTTAAGAAAAAGTAATAACACATGTTACAAATCCCAGATTTATTCTAATGACAAGTAGTGTATAGACCTTACGAGTGGTCTTTTTCAAATATCCACCTATTTATTAATTGTAAATAAATCAGGTCTTATTTTTTAAAATAATGAAATTTTTAAGGTCATCAAATACACATTTTATAAAAATACTCAGATAAATACTGTGAATTAAATTACTTTATTTTTGCCTCAAACAATTTTTCTTACTGTTACTGAAAACGTCTGTTATACCTAAAATATCGCTTTAACAAACTCAATTTTAATCGAATGCAATCTTTTTTATTAGAAATTCAGATTGAAATTTATATATAAATTATTATAAAATTTTAAATAATTTATTATAAAGAAATTTTAAATAATTTATTCCATAAAAATGTAAGAGCTTTATTAACTAATTAAAAAACAGTTTTGTTCCACTTAAACCATTAAAGGTAGTCTTTTATTTTTTCATTATTTATTCATAGGGACCGAATTTATCTTTAATAATCCAAAATTTATCGACAATAGCTCCATCTTTATCATCTGATACCTGTTCGAAATATAAATGCGTGCGATTATAGGCTTTCAAACGAGTGTAACCATAATCCTGAAAATATACATACGTTAATTAAATTATTTACTGTGGGTTTCAAATTATTCAATTTTTATTATTACATTGCTATGGAAAGCATTCCATTCTGGCAAGACTTTAGAAAATGGTTCACGTTGTTCATTACAACCAGCCGATCCCGTTATTATTTGTATAGGCGCCTTAGGATTAGTATACGGAGCTTCCAAAGAGCCGTTGTATACTTTAAAATCATAAATAGGCCAAAGTCGTGTATAGAAATGTTCGTGGGCAAAAATTTCCACGTCAACACCATATTTGTAAAATAGATCCTCTAAGCCAAACATTTTAAAAAAAGGTAAGCCTTGTCTTATATAAGTTTCCAATTTTTCATTACAATCATATTCCTTATCATCACTACAATACATCGGACGATGTCCATAAGTTATAATCCAGGGACGAGCAGCACGATTTTCAGGTTTATTCGCCTCCTTTAAATCATTCTCTAACCATTCGAATTGTTTTGTCAATAACTTGTACCCATAATTTAGGAAATAGTAAACTTCAGTTGAAAACGATACGAAATGTACTGGACCCAAGTTAAAACTATACCACATGCTATTGTGTGCATCAGGCATACTGAAACGGGTTTTATAATTGGAGAAATTACTGAAAAAATAGAGGTTTTGTATTAGTCCTTATACAACCACATTAAATATTTTTTATATACGAGTACATATATAAAAATAAGTTATCCTATGTTCGTCATTTTATAACTCGAGAATCACTCAACCGATTTACAAACCAATACATGCGTTGGAAAGGTATACTTTTACTTTTACAGGCGGTGCCACGGCTGTTATTTGTCTATATCTTCAAAATAATAAGAGTAGGAGCCTCCAAATTTGGTTCAATTAGGTGCGAAGTCAATAAAATTAATCAGTTAAAAAGTGGTCGGAATCGGCTAAGTGGACATGGTACCTCTCATAGAAGGTAAATATTGATTTTTGTATATCTTGAGAAAGGTTGAAATGAAAGTTTTTGAATTTGGTCTAAATGACATCGTAGTTAATAAAAGTCATCAGTCAAAAAATGGGCAGAATCGGATAAGTGGGCTTGATACCTGTCATGCAAAATAAATATTTATTTTTGTAAATTTTAGTACGATAAATGAATAAGTTTGGTCTAAATAACTTGGCAGTCAATACAAATAATCAGTTTTAATGTGGGAGGTACCAGATCTCCCATACATAGTAACTATTAACTTTTGTATATCTTGAGAACGGTAATAGTACGATTCTAAATTTGATTTGAATAACATCTTGGACAGGAGACACCATCAGTCAATAACTGGGCGAGATTGGATAAGTAAGCACTGAGCTCCCATTAATACTAAATATTAAATTTTGCATGTGTGTAAAACGGTAACAAAAAACGGAAGAGATTGTATTCTTCTGCATATGTTTAAAAGGAGTTGTCCTTTTCCGATAGTGTGTTTTTCCCATATAAAATGTGTGCGTTCCTTAAATTTTTTTTATGAAAAATACATTTTATATGTATACAACACAAAGGCTCTCAACAACGTGGGACGGGTTACATTAGTTTCGTATAATATTCGCTTGTGTTTAAAATTATTCGTATCAATTTCAAAGCCGACGTTTCTATGTACTATATGCGAACAGTTTATTTTAAAAACATTTTACACGAAAAAAAAAAACTATTTCGAAGGGACTACTATAAGTATTTTTCTGAAAGAAGGGGGACGACCTAACAGTTCAATTCATATAGTAATAAATAAAATAAGTTATTGAGAAGTATAATTTGAATTCAAAATTGTATTTCTTAGCAGATATTAGTGCTAATTACGGTTCAGTATTTAAGAGTTTAATTGCTTCTAAGGTGATTTAACTAACTTTGAATAACTTTTGTTTAATTTGACCTCACTTCACATCACTTATGCTGACTAATGCTATTTTGTTTCATCGTAACACTATTATTAATTCATGGTACAATTTTTCTGTAGCAAAACAATCATGTTTGGTCGGCCTTTGCGTAAAATATGGTCATTAGAGAATTTTGTTATTTAAGATGCTAAAAACACCTTATATCATTGTACCTGTGAATAAATCTGTGAATATTTTTTACTTTAAACTGTGCATAGACTAAATAGTCAGTAAGTTATTCGTATTTTTCTTTTATATATTGCGTAAGCATTTAGATATGTATGTAGATAACAATTACAGATATATATTTACTATTTTTCTTCGTGATTTCCAGGGCATACCATATATGGTACATAAGCAGCAATAGATTCGATTTGACGCATAAAGGCATCACCAACTTCAGCATTATCGGTGTCCATATCGTAAGCAAAATCACCAACGTGTATAATAGCATCATACATACCCTGCTGTGTATCTTGTTGTAGTCGTGCTAAAGATTGGGCATTTTCATTACCCATATCACCGTAAATAGCTAAACTGGGTGACCAATCATTGCCTTCCGGCGGTGTCACAAAAGAAAATCTCGGTGACCAACCAAAGTCACTACCACAGGCATATTCATAACGTGTTTTCCATTTCAGATTTTTCAATATCACCGTATGTATATATTGTGTGGATTGTTTGCTGCCACCATCAACAAAACGTTTCGAAGTCCCAGAAACTTTTTGCAAAGTCTGGTGATTGTTAAAATTTTCACCATAGACTACTAAAGACTGATTAGTAGCATCACGAGTAGACCAGGTAACTACAAAATCATTTAAGTTTTCTATAAAGAAAAACAAAATTGTAAGACATATTTTAAATTAAAGAAATTTTAATTATCAAGCTGTTTAAGAAAGTCTATAGTACTTTTGAATAGCTTTTTATTATGGAATGTAATTTACTTTTTATTAATACAGGTTTTTGTGATAATTATTCACAGAAATAACATACAATACATTTAAAACACACATAACATAAATAATAGTTTAACAAATACAAATCATATTTTTATCTAGTTTTGATAGCGTCCATGTTTGTCTTTGATAATCCAAAACTTATCAATCACATCCCCGTTTTTGTCATCCGAAACTTGTTCAAAATAAAGATGTGTGAAATTAAAAGCCTTTAAACGTGTATAGCCAAAATCCTTAAAGTTATAAAAATTTACATTAATATTATGTATGTTCTGATAATTGTTCGTTTATTGAAAAGAAAAACTAACCTGACTATGAAAAGCACTCCATTCAGGTATTTTTTTGAAAAACGGTTCACGACCCTCTTTATTACCAGCCGAACCTGTTACTATGTGCACGGGAGCTCGAGGATTACGATATGGTTCGCTTAAAGAACCATTTAAAACTGTATAGTTGTATATAGGCCACAAACGTTCATAGCAATGTTCATGAGCCCATATTTCAACATCTACACCATATTCATAAAATAGTTCTTCCAAGCCAAAACCTCCTATTAAAGGCAAACCCTGTCTAACTACTGTGTTATGATGGGAACAATCATCGCCATTGTCATTGCTACAGTACATGGGGCGGTGGCCAAAGGTTATTATCCAAGGATGTTTAGCACGGTTTTCAGGTTTGATGGCTTCTTTTAAATCTTCTTCTAGCCATTTGTATTGAAATATTAAAGGTTTTAACCCCAATTGTAAATAGTAATAAACCTCTGTTGATATGCCAATAAAATGTATAGGTCCCATATTAAAACTATAAAATAGATTTTCAAAACCTCCAGGCATACTAAAGCGGGCTTTATAATTTGAAAAATTACTGCAACAAATAAAGATAAACAATTTAGTGTATTGTTATTACTTTAATGGAAAAAATCTTACTAGGCCACTTCATGATTGCCTGGTGCCACCATATAAGGTACATATGCTGCTATAGCTTCAATTTGACGCATAAATTCATCACCCACTTCGGCATTTTGTGTATTCATATCGTAAGCAAAATCTCCCACATGTAATATTGCATCATACATTCCCAGTTGAGTTTCTTCTTGCAAACGCGGCAATGATTGGGCATTTTCATTACCCAAATCACCATATATAGCCAAGCTAGGAAGCCATAAATCATGCGCTTTTGGCGGTGTTTGAAACCAGAATGTGGCAGACCAACCTAAATCACTGCCACAGTGATACAAATAACGAGTACTTTCTTTAAGATTTCTTAAACTAACCTTAAGAGAAAATTTAAAACTTCTTTTAAACATTTTCTATGCAAATTACTTTTCTTTGACACTTACTCTGTGTATATATTGGACACTTTTAGTTCTGCCACCATCAACAAATTTAGTTGGCCCGTTATTATTGGCCTGGATATTAGTAAGGCCTTTAATGCCATATTTACAAATGGATACTTTGGTATTATCACGTGTAGACCATGTTACAACAATATCATGTAATGTTTCTTGAGAAAAATTCAAATAAAATTAACTTTAGAAATAATAACTTAAAATTTATATAGAAAAATGTTATAACTATCGTACTATATGCATATAAGTATACATATAAGTATACATATTTGGGTTAACCAAATTCTGAATTTACAACTACTGTATCTTACAGAGATGCTTTGATTAATATTGAAACCCAACTTTAAAGTTTGGTAAAATACGAACCAAAGCTTGTTTAATTCATATTCTTAATTTCTTTTTAATTCACATTCAGAAATTATAAGACTCCCAATTAATAAACGTGGAAGCAACGCGAGTCACGGAATGTAGTAACAGACGACATAAAATCCATCCAGACATTCATGACCAAATGCCTGCTTAAAATTGTGCATATTTATTGGCCTAGAACTATATCAAATAGCCATTTGATGATATTGAAAAAGAAGAGTGTCCTTCAACCACATGGAGATATTGAAGCTGTAGAATGCAGAATGCATTGAAAAGTCGTGCATTAGATAGAGTACAATGTAATTTAATCTTACGGCCCTATTCCCCTTATAGGAGTTCAGAGGAGTATATATATACACCGAATTCTGTCTTTTGTTCACGGTTTTGAAATATCACGGTCTAGAAAAAACTTTATTCCGTTTTTACATGATTTTTTTTTATTTTTTTTAATAATGCGGTTTAGCAAAAATTCTGATTTTTTTACACGATTTTATTTGCTTTATCAGGGTTTGAAAAAGCTATTTGATTGAAATTTCAAAGAAAATTATTTTTAGGTGTTGGTATATTTATGCAACTACTGTTTAACTCGCATTTTTTTATAAACTTTATATATATTTCAGTTTTCCACCAGAAAAACAGAAAAGGAAGAATTTTAATAAACTCACTGTAAAATCATGCACCATCAGAATTCAATTTGTTTCGGTGTCAGTTAAAGTGATCAAATGAAGAGCCGCTGAAAATCACTTGACCAAGTCTTTCGACGATAAATCACAGAAGTTCTACAGCATTGGAATTATAAAATTCCCCGAAAAATGACAAAAAGTCATAGATAATAAAATTAAATATGTACTTTATTAAAATTGATTTAAATAAAGAAAATATTAATTTCAAAATGTATCAAAAAACATTTTGTTTATGACTCAATATCATATCTACAAATAAAAAAGATTCTTTTGTAGACAAAAATGTTGAATAACACAAATTTTTGAAAAACGTACGTATTAATTTAATGATTCTACTTTATTCGATCTTCTTTAATTGTGTATCTACAAAGGTATATATAATATTACAATATATTATGCATTAAAATAAATGCTAAAATAAAGCTTTCAAGAAATTAATCAGCTGCTAGAGCTTTTTAACAGAAAAATATACACCTAATTACGTTATAATTAAACACAAGAAATTATATTTTTAATTTGAACTCGCAAGGTGAATTGTGTTGCCTTAAATTTTTAGGGACATGTGTTTTTAAAACATTGTAAAAAACAAAAGGTGAATGAAATGCTAAGATATAATTTGTGCCAATAAAAATAATACTATCTTGTAATTAATACATAAATCCGTATACATATATTATATAATTAACAATAGGCTCCATGCTGATCTTTAATAATCCAAAATGAATCAATAATGTCGCCGTTCTTGTCATCCGAAACCTGTTCGAAATATAAATGTGTAGCATTGTAAGCTCTAAGACGTGTATAGCCATAATCCTAAAGAAGTATAAATTCTTTATAAATTAATATAGATAGATAGTTTAAAAAATTTCACTAACTTGACTATGGAAAGCACTCCATTCGGGTATATTTTTCAAAAATGGTTCTCGTCCTTCTTTGCAACCAGCCGAACCCGTAACTAGATGTATAGGAGCTTTGGGATTACGATAAGGTTCTTTGTAGGAGCCATTTAAAACTTTATAATCATAAATGGGCCATAAACGTTCATATGAATGTTCATGAGCCCATATTTCTACATCTACACCGAATCTATAGAACAGCTCTTCTAAGCCAAACATATGTACAAAAGGCCAACCAACTCGTGTTAGGGTCTCTGAATGTGTACAATCATTATCATTTTCATTACTACAATACATTGGCCGATGACCATAAACAATTATCCATGGACGTATAGCACGATTTTCCGGTCTAGTGGCTTCTGTTAAATCTCTTTCAAGCCAAGTGTATTGAAATACTAAAGTTTTCAAACCATAATTCAAAAAATAATACATTTCCGTCGAAATGCCAATGAAGTGTACTGGGCCCAAATTAAAACTGTAAAACATATTTTCAGTACCTCCAGGCATGCTAAACCGAGCTCTATAATTTGAGAAATTACTAACAAACAAACAAAATGAAGTTGAAATTAAATAATTACAATTTCACTGTATAAAACTATGTTTTTGTTACTTACTATTTTTCTTCATGGTTTCCCGGTACTACCATATAAGGCACATATGCAGCAACACTTTCAATTTGTCGCATAAATTCATCACCTACGCGAGCATTATCTGTGTTCATATCGTACGCAAAATCTCCAACATGTATAATAGCATCATACATGTTACTTTGTGTATCTTGCTGTAAGCGTGCCAAAGATTGAGCATTTTCATTACCCATATCACCGAATAAAGCCACACTTGGTGACCATTCAACACCCGAAGGTACTGTGCGAAATTCAAATTTCGCCGACCATCCGAACTTACTACCACAATGATAAATATATTTGGTAGATGGTTTTAAATTTTTTAAACTAACCTATAAATGGTTTGAAACGAAACAATAAAAGAAGCGCAATTTAGTTAAGACAACAATAACAATTATTGAGAATTTTTCAATTACCCTATGTATAAATTGTTTTTTGTGTTTATCACCACCATCAATAAATTTTTCTCTAATACCAACTACTTGATTTGCAAAGTTATTACCATCACTGTATTCTACTATGGATTCCCCAGTGTCGCTACGAGTTGACCATGTAACAACAACATCATGCGAATTTTCTGCAAATTAACAAATTTTTCTAATTATTTTTCTTTTTATTTAAATAATAAGAAAGTAGACGAACGGTTCGACATAAAAAATACCTGAGAAGGGATACTACTTTTCTGATAGGCGTTAACGAGTACAACAAGAATCTGAAACTTCTGTGTAAAACACCTTTGAAATCTGGATTTTCGTACTTATCAGCTAATTAATAACTTAGCTGAATATTACTCCATTTTAGGGTAATAATAGGTCCTTCAAATAATATATATATGTAAGTATACATATTTCATTTAAGTAACCTTGTGGGATCTGTGTGTAATTTCTCAAGCCAAGCAATTTCTTATACAACTTTTTCCACATTTTTCAAGTTTAGAAATATTTTTGCACACTACTTTGGAGGTGTTTCGAAAATATCAAAAACAGATTCTTGTCGTACTCAATAGCGTCTATCAGAAAAATAGTATCACTTTCCAGGTATTTCAAGGTTATTTGATTATTTGGAATTTGTTTGAATTTAAATAACTATCTACTTTCATTTGTTTTTCATAAATCCTTTAAAATTAAGTTACATTTAGAAATTGTAAAACAATTTCAACTCTGTCTATTAAAAAAGATGAATTCAAAAAGACAATATTGGAAATCAAAATACTATAAAAACGAAAATAAGTAGAGAAAATAACAAAATAAATAATTAAAAATATCACAAAAATCAAAAGCAGTCCACCTCAACATTCCTAGATTGAAACTTAAGGATTTGCTTAAAATTAATTGTATAAAATATTTAATATAATTATATAAAATTGTGTGCCGCTGTAGTGGTGGACAAAAGTCGGTGGATAAATCGATGTTTTAAAAACACTTTATGTAATTCATTGATACATCAAAACAATTCGATGTCTTTTTTATTCATTAACATCGATGTAACGTTGCCACCATGTGTGTAATTACACATATTGTGTGTAATTTTTCATCATATGTGTAGTTCGTGTGTAACTAGCTTCATGCGTAATTTGAGTGTACTCCACTTTTTGTTTTTGCAATATGAAATTTGACATACGAAATTCCCCAATTTGCAAACCAAACCGAATTTAATCATAAAAATTCAAAAACTACTGCTAAGCAAGGAGGATGGTTTAGGACTGTATCTTGAATTCTAGTGACGACAATCCATTTTTTTTTCATGGTGAAATGGACAAACTTGTTTGTCTTAATATTCGGATATGAATGGGGGTATTGCAAGGAATTTCGCATTCTACTAAGACAAAACGTTTGGTTGACCCGTATCTGACCAAAACGAGAACACAGCCCAGAACCTAATGCAATTTAACATCTTTAGAAGCAATTGACTACTTCAGCTTAAGGAGACACTATCAAAAGTATGGAACTTCACAGAGCCAGAAATATGCCAAACTTTATTAAAATCAATTCCAATTCGCTTACTGACTGTTCTGGACTACAAAGGATATATAAACTATTACTAATTGCTCGATTATTTCATTTAAGGTATTCATACTATGCTTTTATCGATTAAGCGTTGAATTTTTTTTATTATTATTATTATTATGTATATCTTTATTGAAATCTCTTCTATTGTAATTTATTACATTGTTAAGTGATTTTAATTAAAATATTACTACAATAAAAATCATAATAATTACATAAACAGAACTACTAAAAATCACAAAGTTCAGGAAAATTTGTGTAAAAAGCCTTGTACAAACTTTAAATATCATAAGAAATTTAAAAAACCCAATAATTGACTCTTTTAGAGAAAAAGGGATTTGGTGGCTATTTAGCAAATTCCTTATTATATCATATGTAGACGATTATTATATCATATGTAGACGATTTCATTAAATGACGGGGTCAGTTCTCTGACGAATAATTCAATCATTACATGATTAAAGTTGCTGTGCAGCAATTCAGTAGGTTTAGACCATGTATTATCTTTTAATTTTAATTCTGTATTATCTTTAATTTCTTTCTATAAGTTCTAGAAGCTTTGAAAAACCAAACCTGGCAAGCATAGGTCAAAATAGGCCGAATACACATCTTGAATAACAGAATCTTATTCTTGCAATTAAGTTTAGATTTCTTGTTGAAGAAAGGATAAAGGGCACGATTGCACCTTACTGACTTCTTACAAATATATTTCAAGTGCTGTTTGAATGATAACTTTTTGTCTAAAATTACTCCTAAATATTTAACCTCATCCCTTAGTGGGAACAGAACTCCTCTAGAATAAATATGTCTGGTAGGAATAAGTTTTGGATATCTATTATGCGGAAATATTACAGCCTGAATCTTACTATCATTAACTTTTATTTTCCACCTGTCAAAATATTTGTGGGCTATCTTAAAATAATCCTCCATTCTTTTAATTATTTCGTTCGCTACTTTATGGCAATAAAAAAAAGTCCTATCATCCGCATAAAAAGCAAAAACATAATTCTTGGAACAATATTATCTGATATGTAAGCATTGAGTTATTTTTATGTTTCTGATGAAAAATACGGTTATTATTGGATCAAATGCTTGTTTTCTTATTACTCATAAAGGCTCATATATGATAAATAATAATAATGTATAAATAAGGCTCCAATATGGGGTATTAACAAAGTGTGCTATCGAATCATATTGTCATAATGTTCTAAAATGGTTTTAAAATGATTCCATTTGTTTTTCCAACAAAGTGTTTTAAAATAATAAAACATTCTTAGTTATGTTTTTTGTGCTGTCATATTTTAAGCACACTGCTTGTTTTACTTATAAATGCAAAATAGCACCAGCAGATTAAAAATTGTTCTTCTCAACAATTTTTTTTTTTTCATGCTAAAGGGTGTCCACAATTGAAGTATCATTTTAATTTTGCGGTGATATCGCTGTTGAAAATTGTCAGATGGTGAGGACTAGGATTGAACCGACGATTTCTTTGTTGGAAGGTGGTTGTCTTCCTAACATACCACAGTGACACACACTATTAAATACGTGGTACATGAATTTACATACAGTGCTATTCGAAACCTAAGCAACTTTTCTTGTCGAGGCAATTAAGGACTCGTATATTAATAATATATTTATTCAAAGTAAAACATTTAATTTTTCTTATCTTAGGCACCTAAATTATAACTATTATAACAAACTTTTAATTCCATTCTCTACCAAGTAATACAACAAAAGCGAAATTAGCTTCTTCTGTAGCTGTTCGAAACTTGAGCAACTTTCAGTACTTTGTGTAATAAACTTTGTTTTTTATGGCCGCACACCGTAGTTTTTGTGGGATTTGATAGAATTATTGTTAGTATTCATTGCCACTTTAATTTCAAACTTTCCGTCAGCATCTGCTTATTTTTAAACGACGTTGTCCAGCTCTGTGCTTCAGGAATTAAGAACAATTTTATTAACCCTTTATTTGAATAATTATTAACCGAAAACCGATTTTTTAAAAATTGATACTTTTCGAATTATTCGAAAGCCGGTTTTTGAAAAAAGTCGAATAATCGATCTCCTTAAAATTGCTATAGATAGATGATCCGAATTGTAAAAAATCGCCAACACACATAGAGATAGATGTCCTCTTGGCTACGTAGCTTTTGCAAATCTCAAGCTATGACGCTAAGATTTGGCGGAAATATCCTAACAAAAAAAAATATCCTAACAAAAAAAAATCGATGGGACTGACACACGGGGGTTATTACGGAAACTTTTTATCAAGGTAGTATTACTACTATTTAAAACTTTTCTAATGCATTTGCCGTTCGGAGCCAGCGTTAAACAGTAGGTTCCTTTCAATGAATCTAAACATAGAATCGGATGCAGCTCATTGACTGTGGGAAGTTCCCGTGTTCCTTCACGGAATGTTTTGGGAACAAACGGAAAATTAATGTTGCCAGAGGTATAACTCCAGTACATTTTTGGAGTTTTTATTTTTATGATTTTTGTTCAACGAAAGAATTTCGAAAGAAAAAAATTTTTTACACTTGCCAGAATAAATATTTGTACAACTTAAGCCTAAAATTTCGATTTAAAAAATTACCAGGTTTTTAAGTCAATCACGTCTTTATCCTATGACAGCAAAACGATAACTAAACTGACGTGTAGGCAAAGCATCCTCTTTATATACCTAATTGCCTACAGTTCGGAAGGTTCCAGAAATATCGACCATCTTCTATTTTCATATCCGTTAATTCAAATGTAAAGTAAAGATGATTGATTTGGCAGTACTGCCAAATTGACAAGGTGACACAAAATATACCAAAATCCCACAATGCAGTTTTAAAGCACTGATGTGTTGTATTATTATTTTCGTAACACTGCCTCCCACCTAAGCCTGTTCGTCCCGAATAGGCTCACTATCTTTCTTCCCATAGCTCGCAAGTCGCTCTAGATGTACCACTTTCATTTCTGATCGCGGGCCATTTTTCTTCTGTATTCTGTATACTACATCGTTTACATTTTGACCACCTTGTAAGGTCCATCCCAGTTATTTTGAAGCTTGGAAGATAATCCCATCTTCCTCTGTGGGTTTTAGAGTAGAACCAGTTGTCCCTCATGGAAGCCTTCCGTGTTTGCTGCACGATCATATATCTGGCTTTCATTCTATCGAGGACCATTTTAGTCGTGTAGGTATCGTTTCATGAAGTTCTTTGAGACTTTCATTTTTCTTGGTGCTCTCGATAAGTGCAAGATTTGCGTCACCATGGAGATATGAAAAATGGAAAAACATTAGCTATAGAAAACCCGAAGCTTTAAATGACAAACGCCTTACTATAGAGGAGAGCCGCATAAAATGGGCTTAGGTATACATAGCAGAGTACGAATAAACGAACGCAGTAAAGTAAATGATGAAGCTGGTTACCGAAGTGGAAAGAGTAAAGACGAATGTAAGATAGCCGCTGATAAAACAGGTGATAAGGCCATTATCAACATCAGACAATTATGTCTGAAGTTTAACGAGGACTGGTCAACGGCTCAGAGAAAAGACTCTGTACTGGCAAGGATAATAGCGGCTAAAGAAAAAGAGAAACGACCTACTAGTAAAGAGATATCAAGAGATAGCCCTCTAATAAAAGCTTATTGGGCTCAGTGAAATAGTTTAAAGCTGATAGACGGGTGCTTATACCGAAGCTGAGAAAGTGCAGACACAAATATAACTTCCAATCTAATAGTGGGTTCCTTCCTCAAAAATTAGTGCAATTTTATGTCAGTCTCATAAGGAACCCAGCGGAAGGCATCTTAGCGTCGTAAAGACAGTTGAAAAATGAAAACAGCGTTATTATTGGGTTGGATGCAAGCAAGCTGCCGCCGGATGGATAGCAAACTACACTGAATGTATTGCGGTTAAAAAAGCAGTCAGAATATTTCAGAATCATCTGCAAACCAAATCGAGCGTAGCAGTCGAAACGGCCCGTGATAGGTTGAAAGCCAGGTATGATCGCACAGCAAACACGGAAGGCTTTCATGGGGGAAAACTAGTTCTACTCTACAAAATGAGGGAAAACTGGTTCTACTCTACAACCTACAGCGGAAAAAAGGAGTGTCTCCAAAGCTGCTAACTAACTGGGATGGTCCTTAAAAAGTAGTCAAAAGGCTTAACGATGTGGTATACCGAATACAGAAAATCAATAACCAAAGATCAAAATTGAAAGGAGCAGAGGCTTAAGTGGGAGGCAGTGTTACGAAAATAAAAATACAACACATCAGCGCTTTAAAATTGTATTGTGCGATTTTGGTATATTTTATGTCACCCTATCAATTTGGCAGCACCACCAAATCGACCATCTTTACATTACGTTTGAATTAACGGATATGAAAATAGAATATGGTCGATATTTCCGGAACCTTCCGAACTATAGGCAATTAGGTATATAAAGAGGCTGCTTTACCTACACGTAGTTAGTTATCGTTCGGCTGTCAATAAATATAGTTGTGTTAAAGCGGAAATGAAACTGTTGTATAAACGAATATTAAGTGTTGTATTAAGACAAACACTATAAAAGTTATAGTGAAGTAAATACATAAAACTCTAAAACAATAAATAAAGCTAATTTATTTTATTTTAATGCAATTTAAACGAACTCAAACGTTTTAAAAACGTTAAAACGTAACAATATTAGCGCATACGGTCTTGCAACCAGCGTCCTTATAAAATCTCTTTGTACAGTATTTTGTGAATAAATATGTACATAAATAAATAAAACCGAATTAAAGTAAAAATAAAAATGATATCTAACATTATTCTCAATTAAAATAATTGTTATTGTTTTCTTATCGACTAAAATGCTTTCAATAGTCATTTCTATTTTAAACATTTATATTTTGGCATTTGACATAAACGAGATAATTATGACTAAATTATTTGGCACAAAGAAAATGAGCTGTTTAAAATTTCCAAGAGAATCTGTTCTTTTATTTCGAAGTAATGTTGTTATAAACAAACATAGAAGTTTTGTTTTTAATCATATGCGTAGAGTTTATTTACAAAAATTTTACAGAAATCTATTAGCTGGATTCTAATACGAAATTTCTTAAAAAAAAGGTGTTAAATAGTTTAGGTTAACACTAATATAACTCAGCAAAAATTCTGATCAAACTTTATAGTTAGTTCGAAAATATATGTTTACCTCATTGTAATTACAAAGTGATAGATCAGCCAGTTGCTTTTAAATCAAATCGGAGATTTTAAAATATTATATTAATAGAAATAATAATTAGACCATTAAAACTTTTTATATTTTAAATTTATTCATAGATCAACAAGGACTTAAACAGATATTTTAAAATTTTATATCAATAAAAAAATTGATAAATAATTATGCATATACATATGTACATATATGTATATGTGTGTATGTATATAATAATAAAAATAATAGCAATTATTATACATTTTAAAAATCATTGTTCTTAAAAACTCTTATCAGTTTGCATTGAAATATATTTGTTTATGTTTACAAAAATAAAAATAATAAATAATAAATTAAAACTAGAACAAAAAACAAAGGGTTATCAAAAACAAAAAACAAATGTACATTAACTCCAAAAAATGGTTTCAAATAAAAAATTTGTATAAAAAATTATTTTGCCAAAAAATTAAATAAGCTTAGAGCCAAGGTATATCGAACAAGGTAGTTGTTGCCTGTTTGTACATTTTACTTACGTTCCGAAAAATATCGTGCAAAAAATCATACAAAATCAGGATAAGGTGTAAACTAAATAAAACTATTGGCAATGAAGAATCACTGCATAACATAAAAAACAGTCAGCCGAATCGGCAACACCACCTTCTTAAATGTACCTTGCTTAGAGCTGTTATACAAGATCAAAATATTTTCTGCATTCAATTAATTACACCTAAGCCTTTTGCGTCGATATGATTTTCATGGTTTCGATTTGCCTTGTTTTTTTAAATGTTATACAAACTGCTTTGCGTAGTTTAGAGATCGATTTGCGTAGAAAATTTTCAATTTGCTTGTACAAAGGGGAATTCTCATTTTATTCTTTTAGGTAAATGATTCCACGCATAGTCGCGTATAAAGGATGGGACACATAAAATCCATCATAATTTATACGTCACCTTTTTTAACAGACAACTAAGTTGAAATACAGGTTTTCTTTTAAGCTTTGTTTCATTCCGTACGTTTCCATCAACGCAAAGTTTTAGTTTGGTAAGTTTTTAATTTTAAAATGTTTTTATTAGTTGATAACATACCTGGACATCCAGTACATTTACATAGAAAAGTGATACATTTTGCATCGAATTTTGACAGTCCCTATTTTTTACGCAAATCGAGACTTTGGTGTATAAATAAAAAATTATAAATCATAAATAATCTATATTATAATTATATAATATAATATATTATAATTATAGATATTATATATTATAATTATATAATTGTGATTTGTTCGGATGCTTAAAACTTGAAAACAACCAGACCAAATTGGATATTTCCTTCTACGATTTTTATCGTAATTGCAACGTGAAGGTTTAGGAAAAAACAAAGTCGAAAAATTCTCAACAGGTGGCACTGTAGACGGTGGTCATTTCATTATCTCTGCTCCTATTAAGAGTATTTGAATAAAATTTTGTACGTCATTACAGTGCACATATTCTAAATTCTGTGGCAAATATAAAAGGGATTTTACAAGTGGACATTGTACCTCCCATTCAAAGTAAACATTGATTTTGGTATATCTTGAGAAAGGTTAGAGTGGAAGTTTTTGAATTTGGTCTAAATGACTTGGCAGTTAATACAAGTTATCAATTTTAAAGTGGGCGGAATCGGATAATCGGGCGTGGCATCTCCCATATATAGTAAGTATTAATTTTAGTATATCCTAAGAACGGTAATAGTAAGTTTCTGAATTTGGTTTAAATAAATTCTTGAACATGGTACATCATCACTCAATAACTGGGCGAAATAAATAAATAAATATGAAATTTTGCATGTGTGGAGAATGGTAACAGTTAAAGCATCGTTATCTATACACATCAGCCAAAAACCAGGAGAGAATGGATAAGTGAGTATTGCACAAATAACACCGGGTAAAAGCTTTTTATATATGTATTCTTATCTATAGTTATTATTATTCTTATCTAAATTTACCCTTTTGCGATGGTGATTTTCTCATATACAATGTGTGTATTCCTTAAAATTTCTCTTATGAGAAATGCATTTTGTAGGTACAACACAAGGGCTCCCAGCAACGCGGGAAGGGTTACATTAGTAAAGTATATAATATTACCGATTACGAAAAACAACGTAAAAATTATTACATATTTAGAAATAAGGAAGGTTTTTAAGAAAAAATATATAAATTTTATTGATGCATGGTATTATAGTACCGGTTATATGTATGTATAAACACTTCCAAAGATTGCAATGTTGTATTTGTTATGGTTAAATTTTTAGAACACTTTTGAAAAAGTCCAGGGACTCACATTTAATCAAAATAATCCACTTAAGTCGCCTTATACGCCACACAAATCAAATCCGCCCATCTGTGCAAAATCTTTAGTAGTACCCATAATTAAGTTACGTTACCTGCTAATACAAACTTCAATCTAAAATTGTTTGTGGGTTGCATTTTTCTTAAGGTTTGACGCGTTTAACAGATTTATGTAATCATAATTAAAAGAGAATATTTTAATAGTGACATACATATATACGGTATCTGCTTAATTTTTCTTTCCCTTTTCTTTTATGCCACTCATAAAACAAAAAGGTGAACATGAAAACAATAATAATAATTGTTATTAAGGCATGAGAAGAGTGACAATAGTGGAAAGATAAAGTTTAAAGTAACACTTCATCGCAAGGTTATCCAAGTATCCAAAACTATGGAAACCCACAGTGCTGTCGCTTTGACTGTATAACTTGTTTCTAGTTAAGCAGTCCATAAACGTTTTTCACCTATCTATACCACAACCATTCATAAACATGTACACGAAGATCTTGTCCGCGCGTGAATGTTGTGAATGTAGTGGTCTTTCCATCAGCATTGAACGGTACTAACACTAATGCAGTCGCAGAGGCCATTCAACAATACATACTATGTGAATACAATCCTCGGAGATCAACGGCCTCTCATAGCAGCGGAAGAACGACAGATCAGAATGGTCTTGGCTCAACTTAGATCAGAATGTTGCAGCCATCTCAATTCCAACTGGTCCAAAATTGACGGCACAACATAGAAAAACTGCCCTGCGTGCTGAACGGGCCCACATATCAAGCTGCAACTCTTTAGCCGCCCAGCCAAGCCAACTCAGTTCATCCTGTATCACTTTTGATACACTATATTCAGATTACTTTTTTTTGGATCCGAATACGGAAGCTAAACAGGACTAACGAACTTGAACGGAATCATTATGATTTGCTAGAATAACAATAATTCATTACCTCCCTTTCTACGATAGAATTAACAATTTTGTTTTAAGAACGTCTAGATGAACATCTTCGACATTACAAAATTGGAATATTAGAGTAGAATTCTAAATTGCTAATATAACGTAATGTATCTAATGTTATTAACTATTGTTTCGGTTGTTTTTAAAGTATTCAGAATACAACGAATCCTATCTCCCACTTTCATATTTAGTCGATCCTGACTCTTACAAAATTTAATTTAGTTTCAAATTCCAGAATAGAACATTTGCATATACAAGAAAATATGTATGACATATAAAGTATGTATATGTTGGCAATTTTTAACACAATACAATATGTTAAGAGTTAAAATACAACTGCATGTTGAATTACAAATGCCTAGTATACATACATACATACGTACATATACATACTTATAAATAAAAAGCTAAATAGAATATTATATTATATATGCACTTACCACCAAAAAATAGGTGAACTTGCCTGAGTTCGTAATAAACTATATCTAAATTAAATAAATTTTTTTTTATAGTCATTTAGAACTTTTCTATCATTGCAGGTAGACATTACATACATTTGCATATTCGACATTACAAAATTGGAGAATAAATAAATAAAATAAATGCTATTAACTATTGTTTCCCTTGCCCTTAAATTACTCAGAATACAGTGTATCTATATCTTTTATTTATTTATTTATTATTATTTTTTTTCAAATGCAAAAAGATCAAGTATCTTATAAATTACAGCATTAGAATCAGATGTTACATAAAAAATAATATAAAATTAATCAAAAGTAAAATATAACAGAGTCTATGGAAATTAAAACGATAATTAATAAAAGAAAACAAAAAACCATACCATGATTAACAAACTTATACCAAACTGAATTATAAATTAGCGTAATAACTTATTAACAAACCTTTGAATTGCACTGCGTTGCTAGCAAATTGTATATTTGGGGGGAGACGGTTCAAGAGATAAATGGCATATATATAAAACTGGTGACATGAAGCACTCTTTTGATATCTAAATGTTCGAATATTGTTATTTCTCGCTAACGATGAGAAAACCACCGATGAGGGGCACACGAAGGACACGTTTTAAATACGGGGATATATGATCAAATCCTACTTTCATTTAGTCGATCTTGCCTTCTTACAAAATTTAATTTAGTTTCAAATGCCAAGACAGAACATTGCATATGTAAGAAAATACATGTAATTTAAGGAACCATTTTCAACCCAATACAACATATTAAGGGTTAAAGTGCATTTGCGTGTTGAATTACAAATGTTTAATACACATGTATACATATGCATACGTGTAAATTAAAAGCTAAGTAGGAAATTATATTATATATGCACTTACCACCAAACGATAGATGAACTTGCTCGGGTTGGTAATGAACTATATCTAAATTTCCAAAACTCTTTTCATAGTCATAATTTAGAACTTTTTTACCGATAACTGCGTCATTTATACAGTAAAACACTAGACAAAACAATAACATAGATTTCATTTTGTTTTCTTAACAAAACATTTGCAAAATAATATTGTTAAAATTGTAAAATACTATATAAATAGTATTTTTTACTATTTTAGCCTAATTTTCTTTGTTGTTTAATTCACAAAAGTTAAATTGTTAATGATAGCACATAATAATATGAATTTTTGTTGTTGTTTCTATTAAATGCAAAGTAGTGTTGCAAAGAAGTAAGAGATTGTTTTATTAATGGGTACTAAGTAATCGAACTTTGTTTACTTTTTATACATTTAGTCTGGTAATATACCAAAATATAGTTATTAATGATTAATGAATGGCAGATTTAAAAAGAAGAAATATGTTTACAAACATTTTTTGCGGCACACACGTGTATAACAAGTGTAAATCAGAACAATTATTAATTTATTTTAATAAAGTTTAACAATAAAAGATGGGAGGTAAGGGTAAAATAATAAACAAAAAACGTAAATTTCAAGGCCACAAAGAGGATGATCCAGAATTTGATTTGACAAAAAAACATTTAAAAACTAGTCACCTTCGAGCTATGGAGAAAAGACTGATTATTGTCTTGGAAGGTGCACAGTTGGAAACTGTTAAAGTAAGTATTCTTAATTAATTAACTTGTTTATACATAAATTATTAAAAAAAAACGTTTATAATTAAGGTGGGCAACACATTTGAATTATTAAACTGTGACGATCATGCCAATATAATGAGAAAAAATAATCGTGATCCTGGTTCCTGCAGACCCGACATTACCCATCAGTGTTTATTAATGCTATTTGATTCACCTCTTAACAGAGCTGGTCTTTTACAGGTCTATATACGTACCGAACGTAACGTTCTTATCGAAATTAATCCACAAACTAGAATACCTCGAACATTCAAACGTTTTGCCGGTTTAATGGTTCAACTACTACATAAATTCTCCATTAGAGCGAATGATACTTCAACGAAATTAATGAAAGTTATTAAAAATCCTATAACCGATCATTTGCCGGTTGGTTGTAAAAAATATGCCATGTCATTTTCTGGTAAATTAACAAATATAAAAGATTTGGTGCCGAAAAAAACTAATGACGACGATGAAGATGAGCCTATCGTTTTAGTAGTAGGCGCATTTGCTCATGGCGTTTTAAAGTGTGATTATACGGAAGGTTTATTTTCAATAAGTAACTATCCTCTATCTGGAGCAATAGCCTGTTCAAAACTATGTAGTGCTTTTGAAGAAGTTTGGGGTATAGTTTGAAAATGTATATATTTAAATTTGTTTTAGTAAGAAGACGCTGTTTATATTTTAAAACATCAATTCGTTAACATAAGCATAATATTAAAGAAAAATATTATACAAAATATATATTTTCAAAAGAATTTTGTTTTTAATTATTTTAACAAATTTCATAATTATGTACATTTAATAGTACAGTGCACCCAGAATAGCGTCAACCAATTAAAACCTCGGGTGTTGTCGTTTATCAGATTGTTGGCTTCCAACGAGAACAATAAACAAGTGGACAGAGAAAAATAATACATATGCATGTAATTTTCAATCCATTTCTATATCCGACCCAAATTGAAATACAACTCTCATGTATGGGTCACTTCTTCAAAGTCTATTTTGGAGCTTCTCGATCGCGTACAGGAGAGGACTTATTAATGACGGTAGGGTAGCCAGCTCTATCCATTCGTTAGAGCATCGTCGCAATGTGACGTGTATTTCATTGTTCTATCGGTGCTATAACGGAATGTGTTCTAATGAAATTCAGGAACTAAATCCTGGTAATCATATATTCTTACGTAGTACTCGTATTTCTCGTAGAGCGCATCCCTTTGTAGTTGATTGTGCAGTGAATCGCACAACGCATTATAAGGAGAATTCATTCTTTGGATGCACTGTTCGTTTGTGGAACAATCTTCCTGCGAATGTCTTCACGTCACTTATGACATGAGCAAATTTAAATCGAACATCCACAGACACTACTCTATCTATCCCCACAACTATTTTTCTAGTATCAGCACAATGCACTGGGGTTATCAGGAGTTATCCCCTGAATGCTGGTCTTAAGAGAAAAAAAAATAAGTAAATAAGAAAGTAATTCATTTACATAATAAAAACAACAATAACAAAAATATAAAAATTCATAGGATTAAACTCCTTACAAAAAAATAACAATTTAAAAATTTTATAACTTTATATAAAATAAAAATTTTACACTTAATATTTGGTTGATCCCCTTTGGGCATCAATAATGTCATGAACACGACGGGGACGAATAAGTGCAATTTTTAATGTTTCATGTGCTGTATTGGGTTTAAGTCTGGTGACTGGGGTGATGAATTCGGCTGTTTTGAAGCATACCAAAGAAGCTAGTCTCGAGAAAAATACGCAGTATGCTTAGGGCCGTTATCTTACCGGAAAATCCTTGGGATCTCAGCTCCCAATCTATTAACAGATGCCTCAGAATTTGTTCCAATATGATTTTTTTATTTTAGCGGTCAATATTGCCACCCAATAAAGCCCAACTAGCCACTTTATTTGAAGCCACGGCGCCCCAAACCATAACGTTGCCTCCACTATGTTTGAGGCAATATGCTTCGGATCAAAGGTATAATATTCTTTGTATCGAATGCAATGTTTGCTTTCTTTGTTTTTAAATTTATATTTGATATTAGTAGTTGCACGTTGTATGTAGTTTTTTCCTGCTAATTATTATGTTTTTCCCTAATACCTCCTAAGTTATATTTTTTTATATTATTTTTTTCTTCAGATAATCTTAATTATAAAAACCTTAAATCTCTTAAACATTGATATAACATCTTTTTCATTCATTGATATAACATTTTTTTATTCTCTAAAACTTCAAAATCGCAGGGTGTATGTAGACTTTTTTCTTTGACTGTATGTATGGACGTGTTTGAACTGTTACTGAAGTAAAAATTTTATTTTATTTGGAGTTGATGTTTTAGAGCTTTGTGGTTTGGTTGACGTTTTAGAATAGACAATGTTAGAAAAAGCGGATGATCTTTTGGATAGGCTAGTTCATAAAGTACTAATCTGTCAGCTCGCGTGTTCGATTACCACCAGAGAATATATGGTTTGTAATAGTTACATTTTATAATTATATTCTAATAATTTTAATAAATAACAATGTGGTTATACATGTGTTAAAAACTGCTAAATTGCACCACGCGATAGCAGTATAAATCGTTCCCAGTCGGCCAAGTATTGTCAACTCAGCGACAGCTGTACCAACCGTAAGTTTTTTTCTAGCAACAGCAGTTTTACAACAACAACGTAAATCTATTATATTTATGTCCACCGGTATAGAAAAATTACGTAGTATTGTGTAATTGTGGAAAACGCAGGAATCAAACTAAGATATTTAGTAATCGAATCTATCATATTGATTTGAACAAAAGGGGAATTTCCCTTTTTACTCTATTTTGTGCGAAGATTGCGCTCTGGTTAATTTTAGTTAAAAATACTATTTTTTTTTCTATTTACCATTTCTAAATATGAACCCATTATTCACTCCTCACATGTGGGTTCAACCGATTCGGGTTCAAAGTTTTTAGAAACAGCGAACATGATCTCGTCTGTGTTCAGTTTCAGCCCCTGACATACACAGATATTTATAAAAATGGCGGTTCTTTCAAAGCAGAGTTTTAAATAATCCGTTTAAAAATGTAATTTAATTTTAGTACCTAATATCGGCTGCTGTCCCAAATTTTCCCATATTATAAATAAAAACTTTGATCTTAAAATAAAATTTAATATATACCTTTTTATGTCATATTTATATAAAAAACATTGCAATCGTTTAGTTTATGTTAAAATAGAAAATAATTTTTATACTAATAGTATTTAAAAAGTTGAAAGAGTAAAGAAACAGTATATATAGTGGATGTCGCCTTGTACGATATTCCTACACTGACTATGCTTTGCCGGCAGGCTTTTTTTCTTCGGCTGCTTTTTTTTTTAATTCTGCTTCTCGTTTTGCTGCTGCTTCTGCACGTTGTTGTCTAATTAAAGCCAAACGGGCCAAATCAGCTTTGGCCTGTGCAGTCTTACCCTCGGCATGAAGTTTTTCATAACGCAGGCGAGCCTTCTGCTTTTCGATCTGTTCCCTTTCTCGTCGAGATAATTCGGGTTTGGGTAGTGGTTCGTCACCATCCAAATTGATTTTTGAAACTTTTTGGGTAGCTTTTTTAATAGCACGATTGGGATTCTCGATTTCTATAAGGCCGGCAACACCTTTTTTAGCACCACGACCATCTTCTGAATCGTCTTCAGATTCTTCACTGCTTGTGGGCATTTTTCCAGCTGGAGCTGATTTAGTTTTAGCACCGCGCGCTTTACTACTACTGCTAGCACCAGCTTGCTCATCTTCCGAAGATTCTTCTTCACTACTACTGCTAGCCTCTTCACTCTCTTGCTGCAATTCTTCAGGGGATGTAAAGTGACGGCTACGTCCTTTATGATTTACATATTTACCACGTGGCATGTTGAATTTTATTTATGAATTATTATAGAAGTTAGGAAAAAATCTTACAATGTTTTTCAATAAAATCTGATGCGTTTTTGCAAAAATAATTGCGTTCACACTTCTTTTTTAAGACTTTTAGGCTATAGTTGACTGACAGGTCTACACACACACACACACACACCCACACAACTATTGTATTGCTTGTTATTTATGACAGTTCTTTAAAAACAGAGATGTATTTTATGTTTATTTTATCAAAGAGGGTATTTAATGGGAAAGCTCTAGTTGTATAAACTATTTTAATACGGACATGGATTAGTTTACTGTAAAAATTTTTTTAAGTTGGCAGTACTCTTAGATATAATTTGGTAGCCACTTATTTGTAAATTATAAAATACTATGTTATGTATTTCAAATAAAACCATTTATTTTTATGGTATAATTATGTTTCAGCTTATTTGCACAATTTCACAAAGTGAAAATATTAAAAAAAAAGTTTGAAATAGTCTGGCAACTCAAAATGTGCCATAATTTTTCGAAATTCATTGAAAATGATTAAGTTCGAAAATGGTGGATAACCCGAAGAATTCAATAAAAAATTCACATTTTAGTTGATGGAAAAAATATAAAATTTTGCAAAAATCTGTACGTTTATTTAATAAAATTCTATAAAAAAAGCAAACAAAGGTGTTAAATATTAAATAACATTTAAGAAATGTAAGAAATTACAACAAAACGCCATAAAATTAAAATGTGATGAAATTACAAAGCAAAGATAAAAATGGTGGTTTTTATGCCCTGAAAAATTAATGAAAAAAATAAACGCCTTGGATATTAATACACTATCGTTTTTCTAAAAAATTTGAAAACCACAGCGTTTAATGCAAAATTAATATATTATGGAAAAAGAAAGAAAATTTAAATTTTTTCCTGCAATGATTTTTTTAGAAAAAATTATGTTTTTTTCAGTAATGCTTAAAAGAAAAGACAGCCATTTTGTTTCATTATTAATACTTATTTTTTAGTACAAACACGTAGTCCTCTTAGCATCTTCCTTTTCATTTTATATTTCTTATTTCTCATATCTTTATCCCTTTTACTCTTCTGTTATTTATCTTGATTTAGTACTCCAAATAGACAAAGACAGATAGAGTGTGTATCTTTTTCATACCCTATTTTACTCGTGAGTAATTTCGAAAAATAAAATGTATATTTGATGAAAACCCGCGTTCTTTCGGTCGGGTGCGCGTACGTTGTGCAGAAAATTTAACAAAAATAGTGTAAAAATCCTTAAAAGAATTACAAATTTACAAAAATTCAATACATTAACGTAAGCCTTATTTAAATTAAGTGTTATTTAACAAATTTATGTGTATTTAATGCATTGAAATTTTATTTGAAAAAGTGAGACTCCGCTGGGCAACAGCAAAAAGAAAAGCAGTACATACAGAGAAACTACGCGAACAAACAAGGAGAATTAATACTGATTGTTAAACACAACGAACGTACGAAGAACGTTGTCGGAAAAGTAGCAACAAAAATTTTTTTTTCTAAAAGGTACTAAGAATGAAAAAAAGTGTAAAGAAAAACGGGGGAATTAAAGGAAATTACAAAAGAAAAAATTTCACTATTGATGAATATTGTGTGTCGTTAACGTTGTTGAAGTCGCCGTCTTTTCATATGCGAATCAAGTTGTGTGTATAAACTGATCATAAGTATGTGTTTGTATATTTTATGTTTATAAAAAAACAACGAATATTTGCGTACGTACGTAAGATTGTCAAACCACAGAAAAACGAAAGAATATCAGTGCGTGTAAAGATGAGAGTATATACTATGAAAGTATGTGCATATATTTATGTTTATTTTCAAAGTTGCCGTGTATAAACAGTCGATCGTTATATTTATTGTTGTTGTTGCCCGGGGGTCTAATGGCGTAAAAAAATATTCATTATTTTGTTCTAAAGAAATACAGTATTTTATATCATTTTAGATTTTGTCATTAAAAGTACGATAAAAGAAATAAAATATGTGAAAAGTGTGTAATCGTTAACATAAAGAATAATTGTAAATTCCATATTTAAAAAATAATGTATATAAATAATAATTTAGAATAATAAATAAAAATAGTTTTCTTGTAAATACAGAATAAACAAGGCACGACAAAAGGCTTGCTTTTACTTACCTGCTTATTGACACCATGTTGTCATAATATTTAAGCAAATAAATGTTTAAAATATATCTCAATGGAAAAAAAGTATTAAACTCATCCTATAATATAGAAAAACAAGTTCATAAGGATTAATCATTAAAAAGCCACAAACAAATTGGATACTTTTAAAATAAGCAACATACATTAAAATGGTAAATACCTATAAATATTTAAACTGTTTTAAAATATTTAATATAATTTTATATCTTCAGAAATTTCTGTTATTAGCTTAAATGTAATAAATTATTGTAACACATCCAACGAAAGAATAATTGATTGTAAGGAACAGTGATCGGCGAATATGGGGATTCCAATTAAACTATTGTAAGAATTTGTTCATGGCATATTTTGTTATTCTTTGTATTCTGCCATTTTTTTTCCTATATTTTTGCTCTTAACCCAAAATGTAATCAACAAGTACTGTAAAAAATCACAATAACTGTCGTTTGGACGTTCAAAACATTCACGTCGAGATTTATAAAAAAAATATGTTTTTCACCTATTTAATTAATAGGGAAATATGGTTGGTTTGTGTTTATCCGTTAAAAACTGCAACAGGGAGATGCAAATTTTAAGCATCTTTAACAACTAAAGCTGTGGTTTGTACCGGCCTTTTTTATTTTCTTTAAAATTTGTTTAAAAATGAATTTATTTGCTGCTAACCACCAAAAACCTAAATATTAAAGCATTTAAGAATTATCAATAATTTAAGCGTTGATGTAAAATCATTTGAGTATGGAAAAAGAGGTCTTTATAAAACATTGCAAAAAATTGTAATCACAGTTTTCAATTTAACTTGATGAAGTGAAAAATTGTTTATCAACAAATATATTTTTTTGTATATTTGATATCTTGAAGAAATTCAGTTAGCCCACATTTATTTATCTAAACAAAATATATCGCATTGTAAACAACAAAGATAGAAATAAGCATGTAAACAAAATACAAATACACTGCACACTGGAGTATTTTTGACCCATTAAATACAACGCTGTATAGGCTTTTCACAAGCGTCTAGAGAAAACGAAAAAAAGAAAACAAAAAGAGAACAATTGTCAGTTCAAAATTGTCTCTTGCTTGTAATGTTGTCTCTTTTTAATATAACTTTATTTGAGTACTAAAATTTTCTACCGCCATTTTCAAGAGAGATATGTCTATTTACTTGAGTGCGAGTAAGGGAGATAATCTATAATCTTTTGATATTCCAACTAGACTACTGTGTATATGCTCACTCATAAGTATGTCAAAATTTTTGTACTTTTTGTTCTTTACACATTTTTTCGTTTTTCCATATATCACGTCCGTTGTTCGTCGATGCCATTGCAAGCAGCATAAGATAGGAGATATTAGTATTTTTCTTTAAAAAAAAATAAAAGTATTTGAAGTTTATTTTAACGATACAAAAAAATTAAATAAAAAAAGACATGAAAAAGCTAAGGTTCTTTTATATACTAAGATGTGTTTTTAAAATAATTTTTGCTCCATTGAAAAAGAAATTACAACACGAAGAAGCATTTTATAAGGGCAATGAAAAAGAAAAAGTGGTTCCATGTTAAAGCAGTTCGTGTTTTGAGTGTTTCTGTTATGTGGATTTTTGGTGGTTGTGTTGTCTTGATTTCTGTTGTATTACTCTATCTGATGTTCATTGTTGTTGTGTTAAGCATAATTTTTGTTGCTGCTGAGGATGTTTGCTGCTGTCATCTTCGACTCCTCAGCATTTCTTTGTTGCTATTTGTTTTTTATGTTCTTTTCCATATCAGTGCGATGTTGTTGCGCCGCAGTTGCTTTGACTTGATATACACAGAAATACAACGAAGTGTACGAAAGCATAATAAAAATGCCGAATAAAGCCGAGAGTGTTAACATCTAAATTGTCTACTGTACTATATATTTGCCAGTATTCTGCAGCTTACTTCTACGTCGCCGCCGACGTCGTGTGCTTAGTAAGAGCTAAATGTTAGAGAAGGACAAATATATAATTGTATTTGTATTGTGTATAAATAACAAATATATTAATTTTGTTGTATAGCAAAAAACAAAGATGTATAATTTGGTATTTAGTAGATGAAATGTTTTCTTTTGCCCCTTTCGTTTATAAACGTAGTAGTTTTTTGATGTAATAATGATTAAAAAGTTAGTTTAGCGATGGAATAATTCCGAACTCACAAAAACAAAAAAGTTTGTTGAATTTTTTTACATTTCATTTAAAGAGCAAATTTTTAAAGATCGAGAAAATATTATTTTTATATCATTAGGCACAATACATATGCCGGTTTTATATGATTTTTTTTTTTTTTTTTTTTTGTATAATAAAAAGTCGTATTTCTTTCTTTGTTTTGCAAACCAAACTCTAATCACAAAAAATTAAAGAATTTTTAACAGTGAATGTATGTAGACGTCGTGTAACACAAAGTCGGCAACACAAAGAAATATATTAAAAGAGAAAGTTTTTTCTTTCTTTCATTTTTAATTAAAATCCTTTTCAGTAAGTTTTTTTTTTCATTGGGTTTTGATGTCATATGACTTAATTGTGAATGCTTTAGTTAGTTGCAACCTTAAATTTTTTTTGTAATTTTTCTCTTAAGCCCTTTCTTCTTGATCTGAACTGATGATAGTTGTGCAAATATCAACATCTATTGATCTGTTAACATGTATTAAGAATCTGTTTTGACGTTGACAGTACGTGGCTGATACAGATGCCGTTTTGGTAAAGCATCTGTTACACTAACTGATGTCTTTCGCAGATATTAAAATATGAAAAGTGAAATTTAGCAACGCTTGTAACTAAGTGTGAATTTATCAAAAATAGTATGAAAAGGAAAATTCAGCTAATATTGTTTCTAATTCTATTGTAATATTATTGTATAAAAGATTTTGTTTAGGATTTTTTACAAGTACAAGTCGTTCATGAACATAAAATATAATGATTTCAACCACAGCTCATGATCAGCCGTTTCTATTTTGTGGAGAAGAAATAACTAATGTTTATGTTTAAGGACACATATTTGTAGAAGTACGTTATGACTTCGATCACATTAATAAAATAAAAAGTTATTTTTATTACTTTATACGTTTTATTCTATCGATTTTCTCTCATTAAAAAATACTTATTTTATCATAAGTTCCATGTTTCCAAATATCTAATATAAAATAAATACATAACACACGCTTAAAAAATTATAAGAATACGTATGCATACCTTGTTGTTTTTTTTTTTTGGTTCAACAATTGCATATCAAATATAAAATGTTTTTTATTTTTAAAATGAAAAGGTTAAGTTTGGTTTTTTGTAGTAACATTTTACATCTTGTAAGGGGTGATTTATTATTTATTTAAAAATGTAAAAAGATAAAAACTTTACAAAGTGAGTGATATATTTGTATGCGGCGATAGATGAATGCTTGCCATTTTTATGTAAATGTTTTGCCGTCCTTGATATCCAATTTTGCCATACTTTTATATCATTTTGGCCGCTATCTCACAAATGGCAGCTGTAATGTTGCTTCCCAGGGCTGGAATTGTTGCTTGATTGTCCTTGTGCACGATAGATTATGTATTTGCACAAAAAATAGTATAGTCAGGCGACTGTTGGATTGCTCTAATAAGTCAGATTTGTTGCCCACCAGGTTCACTTCTCAATAGGTTTATGGAAACACGTGTCGTGTGGCATGTGGCACTGTCTTGTTGAAGCCGCATGACAATTGACTATGCCTAATTTTTTTTTTTCTTCGTTCTTGAAAAAGTAACAACAGTGCATCTTTCAGAGTTCATTGGTACCTTTTGAGCGGTCTTTTGCTGCTCTTCACACTAATTTCGGCAATTCTGTTTTTTAAGTAACCCATTGAGCCAAAAAACGGTCTTCGTCGCTGGAAATAATTTTTGAAATTTGAATATTTCTTACACAACAGGAATATTTATAATAAAATTTAATGCTTTGCTAGCGGTGCTTCTTTGTTAGTCTATCCACAGTGAAATGGCAAAACATACTGAGCTTTTTTGGCATTAACAAATGTCACGTTCTTTTTTTGTACTAGTAAAATTTACACTGAAAAACCAAATAACACAATAGTCACCTGTTATATGAGTTGAACCATTTTTAAATTGATAATAAAATTGATTTTTAAAATTGAATTAAATAAAATGTTGTTGGAAGTACTAGCTTAAAAAACTCCTTTTTATTCACAGATTGCCTCAGATTCTCTCAAGAAAGTTCAAATTTGTGAAAAGATCCATACTTGTTTCAATAAAGACCTAAATGATAACCACAGTTGCCGATAAGCAAATCCAACCCATATCGAAATTACCTTTCACACTTGTTCTATCGCTGGTACTAAGTTTTTATATCGGAACTCTTATTATTTTTTTTATCGACTTGCTTTCATCGCTCAAAACAACTTTACTCCAAAATTCTTTAAAATAAAAACTTAATACTCATGTTAAAGTAATTACGCGGCTCTCAAGGCACACAGTTGGTGCTTGATCAGATCCAAGGTCGTTCGTGACTGTAGATTAGTCTTGGGTAGGCTACGGAAGACCGTCCTGCCGCCGTTGAACCGTTACATCAGCGTGCTCGACGAATTTTTAATGGGGAAGGCTGGTCCAATCTGGTATGGCAGTCCGTGTTGTTGGGTCTCTAAATCTATATTGCCTCTTATTTCCAGTCGTAGAACTTCCGCTTTTCTCTCTATGAGTAAAGGGGAGTTGAGGGTAAATACGAGCATTATTACGTGCCATTGCGGTATCTGGGCGATAACTCGTAGATGGGCAAATGCTGACACGGATTATTGTAGGTTGTTCAAGGACGTCGATCGCCTCTAACTCTTCGACCATCTTTTGTGTCATTGTCATAGGCTTTCGGGATAGAGACACAGCAATTTGGATGAGTTTATGATCCAAACTCTAACATCCCTGTCATGTACTGACCCTACTTCTTACCTTCAGTATACGAAGGGCCTCGCTGGTTGTGGTGTGGGTTTAATTAGAATTCGAGGAGTGTACGGCCTTTCAGTTATTTCTTGTTTTCCTTTTTCTTTTAGACTTTTTTTTCTTTATTTTTATATGTTACAGTTTCTGCTTAGGACGATCACAATGTACCACATGGTCTCCGAGTGCTTCGCGCTCATCGGTCTTTTGATTTGATGAATGCTCGTCCTCAAACCTAACCAAAACAAGTAAAAATAACTTAGGTTGACTTAAGCTTCTGTTTCATATCTACACAGATTTATATGCAAATGAATTATATTAGGTTTCTCTTCAATGATTACATATTATTCGATGTTTCTATACCTGTATTGAATAAAAGTGGAATCCTGAGAGGATGAAACTTTATTTAAGAAGTTTGCTTGCGATATTAGCCAGACTTAGCACCGTAAAATATAATAAGGATGAAAAAGGTTCATAGTAGATTTCTTTCTGCCAGACGAAAAGTAGTATGTATTAGTGTTCGCAAACGTCTCAAAATGTCAGACGTATTCCAGCAGTATTGCTTCGCATATTGCGTTTATAAATTTAGCTTTTTTCAAAATAAATCTTGTCAAGCTGTTACATAACAAAATTTATTATTTTGATAACACAAATATATATGCACATATCGCACATTTATTGCAACTTTGTGGTGTTTTGCAAAACAAAACTTAAGTTACTGAAGAATAGTTTTTCTTCAGAGAACAAATTTTCCTTTAATAACTGCTTCATCTATAAATAACGTTCAAAACAACTTTTCATCTATTTTATATATTTAAATTTAATTCTAAAACTATAATTTTTATTTTTTCTTTATACTTTATTTGCAGTATATATATCATCAATTAATATAAAGCCCCCGAAATAAAAGGAAAAAACTAAACATTTTAAAATTGACGTCTCCAGAGTGAATGCTTCTATTAATAAATATATAAATAGTAATAAAATTTTAAGAATTACAAATTAAGATAGAAAAACCTCCCCAAAAGACTTTAAAACAATTTCCGTTAATTGTAATTTAGCATAAAATTAGAGAAACTAAAAAAATAATTATTACAATTAATTGCTGTTACAAATACAGAGTGAAAAGAAGAACAACAACAAACAAATATGTATACCATTTTAAGCTGACTTTAAATACTAATTGCTGTAAATGTGTGGTAAGTTTAAAAAAAGATTAATAACAATATATGTATATGAATATAATTTTAATTTGTTTATATTATTAATAAATAGTAAATTTTGCCATAAAATGCGACCAACAACAGCAAATGTCAAACAATTACAGCAGCAGTATATGGCCTCCAATCATTTAACTATTACGGATATGTACAGCATTATATATAAACTACTTTATCAAAACTCCAGACTACAGAAAAGGATTTGAAAACGATAGTGAAATAATATTGTTAATTCCTTTCTACACACGTCAAATTTTATTACAAGAAAGTCATAATTTTGTACTTTTTTATTTTCTAAACGCGCTTAATGCGTAAGAGTGAGCGATCAAGAAAAAGAAACTTCGAAGAAATTCTTTCTATTTCTTTTTATAATAAAATAATAAAGACATTCAGTAAAATACAAATATTTAAGAGGATAAAATAAATTATAGCCTTAATAAACTACTAACTACTCCAAACATAAAGCTAAAACAAAAAGTTAAAAACAAAATTATAAAATATTGGTTAACTCCTCCCTACTTTATTAAACAACTCCTTAAAAGCAAAAAACAAGCACAATTATTATACTTATCTATTTTGTATATACAGTTACAAATTAATTTCAAAAACATACCTCAAGGTTCTTCACTAACCTTAAACGACGTTATAGAATCAGTGTATAAAGGAGTGTTAAGAAAAAGGGGGGAGGAATACCGCTAAAGAAACACTTGATCTTAAGAATTCGAGCTATAATAGCAAAGCTACAAAATGTCGCAAGAACCACCGCCACGTAATGAACCCTATGTGGAGCCAGTTAATGGCATTGTTCAGCCACCAACTGTACCACCTCCAGATCGACCAGGTCGCAATACAAATCAACTGCAGTATCTCATCAAAACAGTTATGAAAGCTGTGTGGAAACATCACTTTTCATGGCCATTCCAACAACCGGTCGATGCAAAAAAACTTAACCTGCCGGATTATCATAAGATCATTAAACAACCAATGGATTTGGGTACGGTGAAGAAAAGGTTGGAGAATAATTATTACTGGTCCGCCAAAGAAGCTATACAGGATTTAAATATAATGTTCTCAAACTGTTATGTTTACAATAAGCCTGGGGAAGATGTAGTTGTTATGGCGCAAACATTAGAAAAGGTATTTTTCCAGAAATTGGAAGGTATGCCGAAAGAAGAAATCGAACTGGAACCGGTGACGCCGAAAGGTGGTGGAAAAAAGAAGCCACGTGCTGGTCCAAAGACACCTGCTGCTGGTAATGCTGCGCTTTTAAGTGCACCCACAACACCGGCTGCAACTGGAGGAAGAGGTGCCGGAGCTGCGGCTAGTGCAGCAAGACCTTTGTCGGCAATGGGTGGTACTGTTTCGTCATCTGGTGGCACACCTGCATCCACACCTGGTATACCACCCATAGCGACAGTAGCTCCACAAACTGTACCCGGAAGCACGAATACGACGACTACGGCATTATCAACCGGAGCTCCTAGTACTTTACTACCTGGAGCCGGTATTATGCCGCCAGGCGGAGTGGCTACTCATGTGTCTTTGGTAGGTGGGTCTGCTGCGAGTGCAGCAGGCGGTGTTGGCACTGGTGCAGCGGGAGTCAATTCAACGCTTCTCGATGGCGGAGTTTCGGCTGCGGGAGCAAATCCTGCTGCTTTGGCAACAACAGCGGCTACCGTACCTGCGTATCATGTAAATAGCACAGCGGCTGGAGTAGACGCCGTAATACCTCCTCAACAACCGGCTAAAATGAAAAAAGGAGTGAAAAGAAAGGCTGATACAACCACACCCACTGCGAATGCATTTGAATCACCGTATGCACAAATAGACTCAAAGAGTGCGAAAATTGCAACGAGGCGTGAGTCCAATCGACAGGTAGGCAAAAAGGTAGGCCAACGTGTTGGGGCATGATGTGTCTGTATAAGTAATCTTTTTTTATTATATTTCATTAACGTATTGTTGTGTAATTTAATGTAATACAGAAATTAGTATATGAATCTATCGATTTGAAAGCAATAAAATAATATTAAAAGAAAATTATTGCTTTCAATTCTTTATAATTTTAATAAGTTACCTTACTATTTCCCTCTTTCCTGCTGCTATTATAAACCATTCCATTATTCAATCTCTTTTATTTTGTTATTCAAATGAAAACATCATCATGCTTTCACAAAACACGCTGTGTAACGCCTTAACACCAAATCTCCTCAAAATTCCTTTTTTTCACTTCTTTCACTATCTATTTTATATCTTGTATGTAATTGTCACATAGTAATGAAAAGTTTGAATAACAAGAGTAATATTAATTTATTTTGTTTTTATTTTGCTACTATTTATTACAAAGGACGCTGGCTATCCAATGTCTCCCATGGGTGTTGGTGGAGTGCCTGGTGTTGCAGGTGGAGCTGGTGGTATACCAGGATCGGCCAAATCAAAGGAGAAACTATCAGATGCCTTGAAATCCTGCAATGAAATCCTTAAAGAACTTTTTTCAAAAAAACATTCAGGCTATGCATGGCCTTTCTACAAGCCCGTTGATGCCGAACTATTGGGATTGCATGATTATCATGATATAATTAAAAAACCAATGGATTTGGGTACCGTCAAACGGAAAATGGACAATCGCGAATATAAAAGTGCACCTGAATTTGCCGCTGATGTGCGATTAATATTCACTAACTGCTATAAATATAACCCGCCAGATCATGATGTTGTTGCCATGGGTCGCAAACTTCAAGATGTCTTCGAAATGCGTTATGCGAACATACCCGATGAACCGGTAGCGAATGCACATGCAGCCGCTGTGGCAGCGGCAGCAGCTCACCATGGGTATGGTAAACATGACGGTTCAGATTCATCATCTGATGAATCATCGGATAGTGAAAACGAATCAAATTCTGATGAAGAGCGTAATGCTAAACTGAAGATGTTGGAAGCAAAATTACTCGACTTGCAAGAGGAAATGCGAAAATTAATGGAAGAAGCCTCAAATAAGAAAAAGGCCAAGAAGAAAATGAAAGAGAAGAAGAAGGCTGCAGCCAGTGGAACATTAGGTGCCGGTGGCATAGTACCGGCAGCAGCTGTTGGATCATTAGTGCCTGGCGGCGCCGGCGTCGCTACAGGGGTCACTAATGCTATGCATGGTCACGAGATTGCTTCCGCTATATCGATGGGTCAGTTAAGTACGGGTGGCGGCAAAGGAGCTGCAATGGGTGGTCCGAGTGGTATAGCGGGTCAAACAGCAACAGCAGCTGGTGGTAAAGGTGCTAAAAGTAAGGGACAACGCGGTCCAAAGGCTGCAAATGCAAACGCTGTTGGTCCTGCAGCAACAACAGCGGCGACAAAACGTACCAAAGGCAGCACATCCTCTGCTGGAGGTGGTGGTGCAAATTCTGGTACTGGTGCGCGAGGCGCCAACAAAAAGAAACCTACCAGCCAAGCAATGGTCTTCGATTCAGAAGAGGAAGATACGGCTAAACCAATGTCATATGATGAGAAGAGACAATTGTCTTTGGATATAAATAAACTGCCGGGTAAGTTAATATAAAGCAGAAAGGAGAACGATTTCCTTTTAATTTTAGTAATTTATTAATTGCAATTTGTTTTCACTTTGTATTTAACAGGTGATAAATTAGGACGCGTTGTACACATTATACAAAATCGAGAACCATCGCTGCGCGACTCTAATCCAGATGAAATTGAAATCGACTTTGAAACATTGAAACCCTCAACGTTGCGTGAGCTTGAAAGCTATGTTGCATCATGTCTACGCAAAAAAACCCGTAAGCCTTACTGTAAGTTTATCCCAATGACACGCACTACTCACGAAATACAAGAACCTCAACGCAAACAACCTCAAAGAGGTTGATTTTGATTTAATGCAAACATTTGCATCCTCCCTCTAAAACATTAAAAAAAAACAACTAGACTGAAACTTTAACCAAATGGCAAAATGTTTGTCGCTCAATGTACGATCGATCCCTGTCAAATATGCTCGCCCTCCTTTTAAAACAAAAGTGCAGCTTAAATTGTTCTGTTTTTTCCTTACTAAAATATATGTTTATTTGTTTTGTTTTTCTTACACTTGTTTGTTACATTAATTTTGTCATCTACAATATACATAATACGTTCTTCCTTGATGTATCTAATGTATATTTTCAAATACATTTTCATAAAACAAAATGACACCTTCATTTTCTTATTCATTTATACACATACTTTCACAATATATAATATAAATGTTAATTTTTTGTTCTTGTTTTTGTTTAATTTTTGCTTTGAACATGTTTTATAAATTATATAAAGCATTTTAATTAATAAACGGAAGACAGAAGCCAATATACACAGTTGGTTTATTTTAGTTTTTTTTTTTTTTAATGACCATGTTTTTGAAATTGAAATATATAGAGGTGGCATTCGAACAAAAATAGTAAATGATTTTTTATACACCAATTATATTAGTGGTTAAGAAAAAATTTCTTAATCTCTTGGTTAATTGTGACTTTAAGAAAGGTTATCTGGTTGTAATTTAAAAAGTTTTCAGACAAATTCAATGTTTCAGTATTAACTCTGTATTATTAATAAATGTTTCATTGTTTTTAGAAAAAGGAATTTACACAAGAATATATGCTGCATTTTCTTACCAACTTTTGCGTTTAATAAATAATATGTTTAGAAAAGAAAAAAAAAAAAACGCAACAATTTTATTTAATTTCCATTAATTAAAGGTGAAAACAATAATGAAGAAAAAAGTAGTGAACGTGTTAATTGGATGAACTATAAATCACATAAATATATATAAATATTGTTTTTATTAGTTTATCTTCTATTATTTATTTTCCTTTACTATTGCAAAAAAAAAATATATATATATACTTATTAAATATGAAATATTGAAAAAGTAAAACCTAAAACAACAATCGGCATGAATTTTTGTAGTTATTTATATGTTAGATATCTTCTTTTCCAATTAAATTATTTATTTTCGGTTGTGGTTATATTTTGTTTTATACTGATTTCTTTCCTTAGTTCTCTTTACAATTGGCCTATATATATATATATATATATATATATATATATATATATATATATATATATATATATATATATTTGTTGTTGTTGTTAAAATTAACAAAAATTTCGATTGTCCTATAATAAAAGTATTCTTAACTTCATGGATTATTTTATACAACATATTTTTTTTTCTTTAATATCATTTGTGAATATTGCTTAATTTTGAATGTTATTTTTATTATTCTATAGATAAAAAACCATCTGGAAAATCTAAAGATGAGCAAATGGCCGAAAAGAAACAAGAATTGGAGAAACGTTTACAAGACGTTACAGGCCAATTAGGTACCAGCAAGAAGACAGCCAAAAAAGGTAAGACAATTAATGGTCAAAACTTTAATAAACTCAACTAATTCATTTAATAACTTGGACTGTTTTATGTAGTTTGTTCTGGATAAATAGATTTAAAGATTTTTCTATAAGTTGTTACATTTTTGTTTGCTTTTTATCTTATCGTATACATTATAAAAATGAAAATAATTATTTTATATCATGCTTGTTTTTCTTTTTACATTTTAGACGACGCATCAAATAAAGTGGAAGCTGTTCAACCCGCAAATCGCCCATCATCTAGTTCAAGTTCTAGCGATTCATCCTCGTCCAGTTCAAGCGATAGTAGTTCTAGCGATTCAAGTGACAGTGAAGCAGGTTAGGACGCGTTTATTTATTCTTAATTAATAATTTTGTTTTACAATATTTTCATGATTATCAAAATTAAACCACAATTTCCCTATCTTAATACTACTACTACTACTACTACTACTACTATAAAATCCTATTATAACTACAAATTCTGAGAAAAACAAAAGCAAAATGAAAAACAAAAAAAAATTACTCAATTTTACATGTTATGTATTAGTTTTGAATGTAATTAATTTTTAATTACAAATTTATTAACAAATCTTTTTAAATAATTTTGTGCATTAATTTTTTTAATGAATGATTACAAGCATTATTTACATAAAACCTAAACGTAATTGAAAATAGATTAGACTTTTGAAGTAATGAATATATATTTAATGTAAGAGAATATATAACAAAAGAGAACAAAATAGAGAATTAAAAACATTTTTTTTCTGACATATTCAATTTTTTTCTTTATTACAGAGTTGGCCCTATACTCTTTCCAAAATTAAATGTTTAATTTTTTGCTTAAATACAGATAATCTCCATTCTCTTTTTTTATTTTATATACATAGGAAATAATTATTATTTCGCCTGTTAGTTTAAATGAATTTTCATTTTTTTATTTCTTTTTTTCATTAAAAGTTAACAAGAGACTTTTTAAATATCACTATGCAACTTTTAAAAGATTTTTATGTTTAAAGTAGTACCAGTATTACAGAAAAACTTTTAATTCTGTGAACAATTATATATTTGCCATTTTTGAATCTAAACTATAGATTTCTGTTAGAACAATACTCCTCCAGGTTTAACAATAATTCAGTAAGAAAGTTTGATATAATTACAAAAATTAAAAGTGAGAACTTACCAGATTTTTCCACTGCTGGACATAATCATGAACTTTGTCTACTTGTGACTCAAAATCGAATTTTTTTAACGTTTATCGTATATTTTATTCACAAGTTCTTCAAATTTGTTATTTCTTTCCACAGAATAGAGACTGTTTTACTGGACGTAATTATTGCGTTGCATATACTGAATATTTTCTGCCACAGATATCATCCCTCCCTCCTCTAGTATTTTACTTTTTCTTATTGAAAATATATATTTTAGTAGTGATTAGAATTTTATTATTTATATACTTAATTATGCAAAAATGAAAATATTTTCCATAATTAGAGTTTTGCAGATAATTTTTTGTTTGCAATAAAACTTAATTGTTGATTTTTTTTGTTTGGTTAGACTTTCAGAAAAACCAATTATTTAAAAACTTTGAACTAAATATTATGTTTATATTCATGGTTGAATAAATTGCTTTTATGTTTGATTGTATCTTCAATAATAATTTTTAAGGTAAAGTTTTGTTGTTCTGTGTATATTTTATTAAAACATAGCATAAAATAACAGTCTTATCAGTCTCTTATTAGCATGATTACCAGCATAAATCTAATAAAATAGTTTAATGTTGAGCTTAAGTCATTGACTAATAACTTTGATACCTTATGCATTGATTTTTTAAGTTGCTTTCTTTAATTTAATTTATGAAAGTACTTTAATTCGTACATTTCTTTAATGAAAAGTCATGATTATTATTGGTTAGGTCATAGGGTTTTTGAACTGTGTTATAGATCATTCTAAATCAGCGCATTATTTCCATTCGAAAGTCAAATTGTAAACAAATTTATACTACACAGTTTGCGCAGTTAAAACTTTTACAATACATTTAGAAATGGGTGACTGTATCAATGTTTGCACGGTTGCGTTTAGGAGTGCATGACATTGTACGGTTGCTGTGCAAATGACGTTTTGGAACTCACCCTGCCTCATTTGTTAAATCGATTCACTCTATTTTCTGAACTTTATTAGATAAAAATGTCAAAACTGTATTGATCCTAAATTATATTATATGCAAAATAAATTTCTCTGATCTTAAGTGTTAACCACTACTGAGTGACAAATAAATTGTAATTTTTATATATACTAGTTAAATATGTTGTACATTTTTAAACTATTTTTAATTTTTCTTAACTATTTGTTTTATGGAGTTGATCGATTTGGCATTTGAAGCATTCAAATGTATATGACAAACCCAAATAGCGAAGCATTTACGCTTTGCGATTAGTAAATAGGACAGCACGTTACATTATTTCCTTTTGTGAGGTTTGCAATTGTCGTTACTTTCAGGCTAATGTAGTGATGTAATCTCTATTTCATATTTATGGTACAATGTATATGGTATAAGTTATAAGTTTTATCAACACTCGCGGACAGTAGATACTTTCAAAATTTTTCTTATATAAGAAAATTTATTAGAGATTTTATAATATACTAGAGTAATCCCTCCCGCGCTGCTGGAAGCCTTTGTGTTGTACCTGCTTTTTGACTGATGTGTATAGATAAAGAAAGCTTTAATTGTTAATGTTTTTTACACATACAAAAGTTTCTTTTTTTTAAGTGATGGTTTGTATTGACTGCCAAGTTTATATAAACCAAATTTAGAAACTAACTCTAACCATTCTCAAGATATACAAGAATCATTATTTAATTTATATGCCCACTTATTCAATTTCGCCCATATTTTGACTGATGATGTGTGTGAACTACTAAGTTGTTTAGACCAAATTCGAAACGTTTCACTATTACTGTTCTAAAGATATATAAAAATCAATATTTACTTTATATGGCATGTGCTGATTCCACTTATCCAATTCGGCCAAATTTTTGGCTTATGATTTGTATTCACCGCAAAGTTATTTGGGTCAAATTTAGAGACTTAATATCACCGTTTTAAGGATATAAATATAAGTTTTAGGTGGGCGTGGCACCATCCAATTGCACAATAGTGAATCCACACACCAAATTCAAGATTTATACATATGCTTTTTATATACGCAGTTTTAAAAATATTTTCTAACTCATACAAAGTTTAAATGCTGTAACAAATTTCGTTTTCATGTAAAACTTCCGCAATACAAAGGGGTTTACTCTAACTCTGGAACCAATGGACCGATAAAAACCGCAAGTCAATACCTTGGTATATATATATATATATATATATATATATATATATATATATATATATATATATATATATATAAATGTTTTATATATATATAAATGTTTTATATTATATATATATATAAATGTTTTTATATATATATATATATATATATATATATATATATATATATATATATATATATATATACGAGGGCGGATTGATATTGAAGCTGCCTAAGGAGGAAAAAACATTTTTTCTAAAACCATTCATTTCTCAACATAGTCTCAATACACTTAATAAGACGATTTTCCAACTTTTTTATACCATCTGAATAATACGATTTTGAGAACTCCTCAAAATACGCATTAGTTTCGGTAATCACTTCTTCGTTTGAGATGAATCTTTTTCCTGCGAGCCATTTTTTCAAGTTTTGAAACAGGAAAAAGTCACTAGGGGCTAAATCTGGACTATAAGGTGGATGATCAACCAATTCGAAGTGGATTTTTCGCAGTTTTAGCATCGTATCTAATGCTGTGTGAACCGCTGCGTTGTCTTGAAGAAAGAGCACTTTTTTCTTGTTTAAATGTGTCGTTTTTCCTTGATTACATCAACCAATTGATCCAATAATGCACGATAATACTCTCCTGTGATTGTGGATCCCTTTTCAAGATAATCGATGAGCAATATTCCGTGTGCATCCCAAAATACAGTAGCCATAACCTTGCCAGCCGATTTCGCTGTCTTCGCCGGCGATCATTCATAACGATATGGAGGATTTGCTTGATATTTTCTTCAGTAACCACCTCTTTTGGCCTTCCTGTTGATGGTATTGTAGCAGTGCTTGTTCGGCCCCGTTTAAATTCAGCAATCCAATATTTTACCATATAATCTGATGAAGCAGATTCGCCGTAATGTTTATCAAGCTTTTCTTTTGTCTCTTTCGCCGTTTTGCCTTTCAAATAACGGTGTTTAATAACTACAAGAAATTCACTTTTTTCCGTTTTCCAAGAAACACAAAAGTTGCTTACTTCAAACGACTACAACAAATAAACTAATCGATGAATTTGGCTAAAATTTTAACAGCTGACGTTGGACAGATCGTAAGAAAGAAAAAGTTTTTGTGTTTGTGCTGCCATCTAGCGCTAGGTAGCTTCAATGATATATATATATATATATATGTAGACTACAACATACACACACACACATATATATATATATATATATATATATATATATAAATATATATATATATATATATATATATATATATATATATTTATATATATATATATATATATATATATATATATATGGGTGAAATGGAATGGGTGGTTGGGGCATCTCCAATACAAAGTAAATATTGATTTTTGTATGTCTAAAGAAAGGTTAATATAGCAGTTTCTGAACTTGGTCTATATAACTTGATAGTTAGTACAAATAATTAATTTTAATGCATTCCTTTAAACATAAAGGCTCCCGGCAACTCGGGAAGGGATACTCTAGTTGTATATATAATTCATTTCAAAATAATTAAAATAAATTTTAAATGCTATAGCATTCTCAACCTCGAACGTTTCAAACAAGATAAATTAACATTACCGTTTATTGTAACGTCAAAACTAGGTGCCCGACAGCTTTAAAATCGGCGCGCTGATTTAGGTTGGTCTGTCAATAGCTTTTTCCTTTTCTATGTTTATGTGGTATAATACATCTCTTGATTCTGTCTTTTTTAAGGTTACAAAACACAATTTTCTTTTCCATCCTTTTGATTATTGTTGTTTCTCTTTTTTTTCATTTCAACACTAAAAACTACTGTTTGGGCTCCTTCGTAAAAGCATCGACATTTAGCGCTTCAAAACACCTTAAATTAACAATTTTACTCCAAAATTTGTTTATGCAAGTAAAAAACAGTGCGAATTTATATGCAATAATAGTGAATTGTTTTATTTTCTGTGGTAAAAGTTTTCCTTCGTAATGTAGCTAAGTGATGCATTTAAGAACAAGTCTATCATATTTTTGATAAAACATCCCTGTATATCAGTTCTTCTTTTTCAGACCACAAAATGTTCGAATAAATTTCCTGTAATAAAAAAAAAAAATACTTTTAAATAAAGGCACCTTTCGTAAATAACCAATTTGACATATTTTTCGGACCCCATCGTAAAAGTGCTTAGTTCTAATTAATTTGGCGATATAGGCGTCTACTGCGTCCTTCCCCCATCATTGATTCTGGTTATTTGTGCAATGCCGTTACATAGTATTATAACTGCAGCCGACATTAGTTTTCTTTTTAACAAAATTATATTGGTTAAATTGTATGTTTTTTTGCTAATTCAATTTTTTTTTAGCTATTAACTGTTTCCTTAAGACAAATTACTTCTAACGATTTCAAAGGATTCAAGAATATATGAGAAACCAAATTTTTTCATATTAATTTTTAATCGTTTAAAATTGCTTGTTTTATGGAAACAGACAGTTAATTTGTCGTTCTGCATTTATTTAGGTCTCACAATTACGTTTTTACCAGAATAAAGGTTGTTTTTGTTTATTTATTATTATTTTATATTATTACAAAGGAACCAAGTTCTAATCCTTAAGTGTGCAATATATTATCTACTTTTTGTTTGTTATACTATTATTTTTCCTTTTTTGTTTAAATAAACTAATACTAATATGATATATTTGTTTTATGTCTTATTTTATAAGATATGATGAACAAAGTTTTTGTTTTCAAAGCATGTTTTTTAACTAAAAGTAAAAAAGGTAACAATTTGTATAACAAATGGTTATCTTGTATTTTCTTATTTAGATTAAAAAGTAAAAACAGCAGAATACAAAACTTTACCTATAATAAAAATTTCGATTTCGGTTAAACTAACAAATTTTTATTTTATTTTTTTAAGACTTTGATAATTGTACAATAATTAAACGGATTATTTGAAAAAAAAATTTCTAATTGTATTATTAGAATTTCTATTATATTAATATTTGAGTATTTTTTCTTCTCATAAGTATATACAACTTAATTATGGTACATAAAAACGTCTAAAAATTTTCATTGTAAATTAATGCTTGAATCATTACTATTTTATATATATTTTTTATTAATTAAAAACCGTTTATTTTTAGTTTAAACTTGTGTGTTTTTCAAGTAGTTAAAAAAATATTAAACTATTTTTTTTATATATTGCAATTTTTTTCGATAATAAGAAATACCATGAGTGTTAAAAAAGAAAATCGTGAAGCAATTGTGTATTGGGGGCAGCCAATCATTCCATTTTAACTTATTATATATATTTATAGAAAACAAAAAGTATTGTATATACAGAGCAGCTAAAAACATATAAAAAACAAACAAAACAAAAAATTTAAAATTGAATCAACACGTTTATTTAAATATAAAAATTACAAAAAAGAACTTATATTAAAACCTTAACTCTCCAGCATATCCAGCTACGTTTTGCTTAATAATATACATATATCTATCTATAAAAAATATAATACAATAATTAAAACTTAAAAATTAAAAAAAAGAAAACAAATATATAAAGAACTTTCAAAGTTTTATTTGGAGGTGTCCATATCTTTTCTTCGTTAAAAAAGGTGAAGAAGTATAGAAACTAAAACTGTTAATTTAGTAGACATTGTCATTGCAAAATATTAATATTTATAATTAAATAAATATAAAAAAATATAAAATCTGTTAAACACAACTTTTATCTTCTTTGTAATCCGTGCGATTCAACAACTGTTACTCCTTATAACACCTACTAGAGTTATGTATATTGTAACCATTACATTGTCCTTTTTTAATGACGGTTCAGCTTTTCACTTAAACAAATTGCATAAAAATGTTGAAAACAGAGCAGCTATAGACTGGATCCAAAGTATTGTATATTATGCAGTATAAAAATACAACTATGTTCGTACATCAAACGCGCTATAGTGGTCAGTATTGATAGACGAGTGTTGCAATTTTGTGGCTTTGTAATATATCTTATGACCGATATACATATAGTATGCGAACTGATCTAACAAAATTTAGCGATCAATTTAAATTTTGAGCTTGAAAGATGTACATAAAGTCAAGAGTACACTTTTAATAAAGTATCAAAACATTTAAAAAACAGATCCTTTTAAAACACAATGGATATGTTTCTAACTTTTTTTTATTTATTACCCCTATTTTCGTTCTCAACTCAACACAGTTTGATCGTCTGAAGCTGGATTCACCTATTCGGTTCGAACATTTTTTAGATGTAGTTACTGTATATGCATAGTTACTGCATATAAAAAAAATGATGTACGAACAAGTTGTTTCTCCGAACCGAATGTGCGAATTCAGCTTCAGACAATCAAACTGAGTTGAGTTCAGAACGACAATATGGGGGTGTATTTCTCTGGTGTTAAAGTTAAGGAAATGGTTACTGTTATAAGTACATGTTGTAAGAAACATTTCAGAATTTCATTAATATTTCGCAGTGATATAGTTAAGCAATTAAAAAAATTCGTAGTTTGTTTTCCTAAAATTTAACTTAAAAAATTAAAACAATAAAATAGTACAAAAACCAAATCTATAAAAAATGATAATATATATAAAAGAAAATATTAAAGAAAAAAACGTGGCTACAACAAATCCAATTCATTATAAGCGAAGTGTTTAAATCTTTATATATATTTTTTTATGTACAAAACAGTTAAGGTACGCGTCATTCACAGTTACAAATTCAAAATTGTAAAATATATTTACAATTTAAAATTTTTTTGTTCGTTTAAGATAAGAAAAAAAAAAATGATTTTTTTTGTTAGTACACTTGCAGACAATGTGTAAAAAGTGTGTAAAGTTAAAAATGTTTAAAGAAAATCCAAAAAAGATATGTTAAATTGCGAAAAAACGTAATGACAAATAATGAAAGAAAAATTTATTTATTTATTTATTTATTTATTTTTTTCGTTACAATTAAGAGTGTGTGTAAATAGGAATCATTTTAAGTGATGATAGTTTAGTTTAGATTTTTCCCAAAAATTCTAGGCGTAAATATAATTAGTGTTTCATATTAAAGCTTAAAGTAATTATTGTGTTTGTACGCCAACATATCTTGAAACAATTGTTAAATATTTGATATTCGGCACTATAAGGTTCTTCGTTGACACTCTCGTAATATAGAGATTACGCTGCTGTCACCTCGACGTCGATTTGGTATTATGTAAAACAGCTGTGACGATGTAGAGTTGTTATCGATTTTTAAAAGGAAAAAAAAATCTCACCACTAATTATTTTCTTAATTCTGCAAAATTAAATATAAAAGTTTATATATAAAAAGAAAATGCTTTTATGTGGGATTCCAGGGAAACTTTACTAAATTTTCACTAATATTAATATTTTTAATTTCTGCCAATGATTTAGAAATTTTAGTAAAAACTTCTCTTTGCATGGCATCGTCTTCTTCCAGTAATTCTTCCATTATTACAATGACTTTTTCTTGGAAGTGTTTTCTGCCACAACTTGAGTCATACTTGTTGCAGTTTCAGGAATATGTTCTAAAATTGTCCGGTAAATATTGTAATCATCCATTACAATATCGCCTGCAGGAGATTGAATTCGTGGGGCTACACCACACGGATTTATTTGTTTTTAAAGCTGCAATAAATTTGCTGCAGTTTTATCCAAAGAAGAAAGCTTTAATTGCTTATAATTCCCGCTACCAGTTGCATTAATTTCGGCTTTGTTAACCTAAGCAAAACCTAACAATAAAGCTTTAGATTTAGAAATGTGTTCTTTTTTTAAACTTACTGCCAACCAAAGGCATCTCTTACTGGTGCTCCCATTGCATTAAATTTCATCGTAATGTTTTCCCATTTTTTTTTTAAATTGTTCATATTTGAACCTTTTTTTAAATTATCTTTGCTAAACTTGGATTATTTTCAAGTTCCTTAATAAATTGTTCAATTTGTTGGAAATTAGTTTTAACTTTTTTATCACTTAAAAAAAATCAAGTTTGTATCTACTACTTGTTTAAGTCATCGTTAAAAAGTGTGTCGTTAATTCAGAGTCACTATTGACATTTTGTCGACTCTCATGCGACTTATATAATACCAAATACTCGACAATGTCTATATTGACTTCCATAATACCGTTTTTAAGCCGGCGACGTTAATATGTGTCGACAACGACTTAAATATTAGGGTGGCTGATTATTTGCATTATTATTTACAGTAAAATTAAATTCAAATTGAATTTCTTAAATGAATTTGATGTGCTGTTATAAGTTCAATAGTCTTGGATTGATTTTCAAGAGTCAGTAGTGACATATAAATGCAATTTCAATGCAATATCTTAGTTATCTTAGTTTATCTTTAACAAAAAACATAGCAATTTTTTTTAATGTCATAAATAAAACCTATTTATATGGCTTTAAGACTAAAATTTTTGCAATTAAACTTTGTATTATTGCCGTTTGGTTCCAGACATTTGTAAACACCACTTAGTCTTCAATATTTTACTACATACACACACACTTATTTGTCGTATCTTGTCCTATTTAACATTGATTAATTGTTGCTATGTTACGGTACATAATAGTATTATAAAAAATGACCCACGTATATATATATATATATATAAACTATTTTTGTTTTATTGTATTTTAAAAGAAAATATTTTAACAAATTGTAATTGTATAAAAAAATTAAAATAATAATATACAAGGTAAAAATATACAATTATTTTTAGCTTAAGACACCATATAAGAGATGAAATATTTGAAAAGAAGATGAAAAAAGAAGATAAATAATAACTCAGAAAAATGCAAAAAAGACATAAGTTTTTCAGTAATATTTTTTTTTTAATAAAACGCGTTTGATTTATTTTTCGGCTGTCGGCTTTCCCCTTTACACATTGTTTGCACGTTTTTTTTTAACCCAAATGAAAAATACATATTTTTTGAATGAACTGGATTGTTAAAACTTTGTACAATTTTGAAATTGTAAATTTTATACCAAACTATCTACATTTATACAAAACAAAAGCAAATCAACAATTATTGAAATGAATCTAAAAATTATAAAAAAAGATATAAATATATATTTTTTTTGTAAAATTTAAGCGTTTTAATTTCTTTTCGTATTCTCATAATTATTGTTTTTTATTTTATTTTGCAGCTTAAATAATTTTTTATAATTTTTAATGATAACGTATAAAAAAGTTTAAAGAAAAACAAAAATCATAAAAGTAAAGCATTTGTAATTATATTTTAAAAAATAATTACTATTTATATGTTGTAACTTATACGTTAAACAACAACAGTTTACAAAAGGCGTCCTTTTGCTCGAAATATTTATAGGAATCATTAAATAAAAACAAAAACAAAAGTAAAAGTAATTGTATTTGACCATATAAACAATAAAATAAAACTAATAGTTTTACTATCTAAAATCGAAATAAATTTTACTATTGGTATAGCTAAAAAATTTATTATAAAAAAATAATATGATTGAAAATAATTTATAAATACAACCATTTAAAACTTAGCTAATTACAATATATTTCATGCAAATTGAAAAGAAATAACAGTTAAAATCTATATAACAAAATATGAAATTAGTTAACAAAAAAAAAAAAAAAAGGAAAAACAAAAGAAAAAAATAATAAAATAATTAATTAAAAAATAAAAAATAGTAAGAAAAAATAATTATTAAAAAATAAATCTTAATTGACAAAAGTCATAATGCATATTATTCCTTGTTATATATTGGCATAATAATTAATTTATTTCTATTTAATTTCCTTTTTGTTTTGAAAAAAAAAAATACATAATATGCAGTGGAGAAAGTCTGTTGATAATTTAAGAAATATTTTTAAATTTGTTTAAAAAAGGCACAACAATTTAGAATTAAATTTTTAATAAGAACAACTAATTTCATGATTTTCTTTTATACTTTCTTTTGATCAAATTCATATCGTTTTTCACAACTTTGATTACTTTTTATTAAAAAAAATACACTCATACCTCTTTATACTGCCTTTCTTTTTGCGGCATTTCGTTATAACGGCTTGTCTGAACTATGGAACACTTTCGCTTTACGGCTTAAATTACTTCGTTAAACGGCTAAATAATCGGGTATTCACAGCTTTTAAAGAAAAAGTATAAGACAAGCAAAAGCTTTACGGCATTTCGATATACAGCCCACATTTGCAGAACCCTATCTAGGCCGTATAAAAAAGGGGTATGTGTGTTATTTAAATTCAATTTTTTAAACGTTGCGCTTAAAATAAAACTGCTATTTCAAAGAGACAATTATTGGTATAAAATATATATGTATACGCCAACAACTACCGTTTAGCTGGTTAATAAACATTAACAACATTAAAGTGCCATTACCATCAATTTATATACATAGCTTTGTTTTCGTATTTATTTAATTTGTTTTCATAATAAATTATTCTTTACTTCTCTCTACTGTATATTATTGTTAATCAAATAAAAAAAATAATAATATACACATATAAATAAATAAATATGAAAATTCCTTTGCAAAATTTTACTCTTAAGCGTTATTACTCCACAAAAAAAATAAATAAATCGTAATACAGCAAGTTTAATTAAGAAAAACAAAATATAATTTTTTAAATATTTTTTTATACATATATTTTTTTTAATTTTTGATTTTAATTTTAGTTGTTATTTTTAGCCTTAAAGATAAAAGTTATAAATATTAATTATTAAAAATATTTTTTAATTTTATATTTAAAATTTGTTCTTCTAATGCAACTGAATATTAAGAAGTAAAACAAGAATATAAATTAAAACATAAAAATAAGCATTATACATTACAAAGTACGTACGTCATCAAACATAAAAAATAGTAAACAAATACTTATTACTCATATATATTTATGGTGGAGTTCTAAAAAGAAACATGGAAACCATAAATTTAATATTAATACTAAAAAAATTATAAATTTAAGTTTAATTATTAATAATAATTAAAGTAAAAAAAAAAGAAATCATACAAAAATAAACGTGTTTTCAATTACAAAAAAAAAAAAAAAAAAGAAAAAAAGCTGCTCTATATATATCTACTCCACTTTGTTAATACTGATTGTCTTATAAAATTTTTGTGGGGGTTTTCTTTATATTACAATTGCTTGCGATTTCTTTTTTTTTTAGGTTTTTAGTCCACACATTGTATTTTTTATTTCAGTTACGAAAAAAAAAACAGCAGGTATTTAATTTTCAATATTAAGAAATTTGCATATAATAAAATCTAAAAATTAATTTTTTGTATAATACAATATTTTCAGGCGATGCTGAGGGTCCACCGAAAAAGAAAAAAACCCGCGACTCAAATGGTAGCAATGTGAGTAGTAAAATATCGTTGAAATTTCAATCAATATTTATTTTTTGAAAATGTTAGTTGGTTGGTTTAGGTTTATACTGATGGTTAAAGGTTAAATTAAAACAGAAATAGTAAAAGAGTAATAAAATAGAAACCTACAAAATCTTAAGCTACGGATAAAAATCCTCATGCACTTATAAGCTAATCACCCATGTGCTGAAACTCATATCGTAAAAAAATTGTGATTACGATTTGTAGTCACAAATTTAGTGTGCTAAAAATCGCAATCACAAGAAATTTTGCTATTTCATCTCGCTAGCAAAGAATGAAGTGACTTCTAGGTAAACTTCTGTATATTGCAATAACTGGGCGTCAATCAGTAGAAATGAAAGTATAAAATTATAATTTAATGTCTTTTTATCATACATGGGCACACAGCATTATATTTTTAATGTAGCATTTGTAGCAGAAACCAGTAAATTTTTGCTGATTACTGAAAAAAAAAAAAAATGCCTGAACCAGTAAAATTTTACTCATTACTGAAAAAAAAAAATTAATAAAAAAGATCCTATTGTAATCAATTTCTTTAATTTTTTTTTTTACAATTTTCAGGTAAAATGTAATTTTTTGTATTTGTTTTAGTAATAACAATTATGTCAGTCAGTAATAAGTAAAATTTTACTGATTACAGTATTTAATTTTACTGATTACAGTAAAATTTTACTTATTACTGAACAAATTTCAGTAACCACTGAGTAAATTTCAGTGAACATAAATTTTACTGATTAGTGACATAATTCTTAACCAGTAAAATTCAGTAACCAGTAAAACTGATTACTACAATTTGTTTCAGTATGACCATGTATGGTTTTTATTTATTTTCTTAAAAAAATACATTATTTTGATAAATTTTAAGAAAACCAAATCACAATTATTTGATCGCTGTGTTGTACACATTTGTTTACTTTAATATTCTCGATTTTTCGGTGCACAGCTGTTTTTCTTCACAAAAAAAAAAAGTTTACCAGACTACATATTTTCGGGTTAAACAAATCAAAAGGTGTCGTGCAAATCGCCGGATAGGTGTATTGTACTTTGTAGAATATTAAAAAAAAAAATGTTAAACAAATTTCCTCAAAAAATCTTAATATTTTTATTTTTTGTTAAATATCACCAATGAAAACTCCAAAGCCCAATTAAAATTTTCATCCCTTTTGGAAACGAAATTTCCCCTAATTATAACTCCAAATCCAGTAGCCCTGTATAAGTGCATGAAATTGCGAAAACCAGTTTTTTACCCGTAGCTCATGATTTTGGAGGTGTTTCGAAAAATTCTAGAACAGATTCTTAGTGCAGTAGATAGCGTCTATCGAAAAAATAACTACCAGGTATTTTTTGCATCGTGTGTTGGTTAAGTAATATAAAAGTATTTTTGAACTAAGTTTTCTTTATTGAAAACCTATTTAAATCATGTATTTATCCCCATAATCAATGGCCTTTTTTTCGAGTAATTTCATAATTTAATCGTTACAGAGATTTTGAGTGGCCTGACATGATGGAACACAACAACTTTTCTGTTAGTAAATTTTGATCGCACTTTCTTGGCAATAGTGCTGCTTTCTTTTTCTAGCCGGTCTTGCTCCACCACCTGTAAAATTTCATACACATTTCAGTGACTATCCAACCAGAAGGTGGTATACTTTTGACAACGAAATTACGTTTTTTCTCGTTTACAGTATTTTCATTCTACACGTTACAAAAATTTTCGACATTTTTGTAGTTTCTATTTCTTTTTTATATTAAAAAACTATCACCGGCTTATTTGTTTAGATCTTTAACTCGTTCTGCAAATCAATATAACGAATTAAAGAACTGTCTCCACCAAAACAGTAGTTCTTAACATTTAATTTCAAGATTATTTTATAGCAAGTAAAATGGACATGCTCTGCTCCCTTATAGATAGAATAATTTGATTTAAGAATAAATAATCGCATATTGTTTGTGACTAATAAATTTTGTTAATCTTGTAAAGTATTTTGAGAACGTTTTGTCTTTTCTATGTATATCCTACCTCATATATCATATCATAAATTTTTCTTTTTATTTTTGATATGTATATATACTATAATTATAGGTAAATAATTTAATAACAACGCCCACAAGTGTAAGTGGTGGTGGTGGTATGCCAACAAGTGCATCAACAGCAGCAACAGCAGCGACAGCATCAACGGTTAATACTGTACCATCACTGAATATGGCTGCCTCTCACCAGGGAGGCGCAGCAGGAACTATACCACCGACACTAACCTCACAGCAACAACAAATAGCAGGTGTAAATAGTCAGCAATCAAGTGATTTATTAGGAACACTTGGTGGCAATAATAATAGTAATAGTACGAGTAATGTAACAAATGAAACTCTATCGGCAACAACAACTGCAAGATCACAATCAAGAAACCAATCAAGATCATTGCAACAAGTTACTGATAAATGTAAGTTTTAATTTATGAAACAGTTTTATAAGTCAAAAGGGTTTTTAAAAGAGTATGCAGTAATATATTGGGTGGTCGGTTAAATTAGGCTAAAAATGTTATTAAAAATGAAATACCTTTTTCTTATATATGATACGAGCATTAGTTAACCGAATACGTGCCGTTTTGATCGATATAAAGCCATTATTCAATCACTGTATAACTTCTAAACAAAAAACTGATCCAATTGCGTTTCGCAGGACTCTAAGGAATGTTTTGCAGGTCTCTAATGAATTAAAAATTATACCATTAAGAGAGTTCTGCAAAGATTGAAACAAACGGTGATCTGAAGGTACAAGGTCCGTCCGGGCTATATGATCGATGCATCAAAACTTGCCAACCAAGCATTTTCAGTTTCTGAATTTTTTGCTTCAATCTCGTTGATTGTTGAGACTAGACATCAAAATACAGCATTACCTTTCTTGGTGTTCATTCTGGTTTTGTCACCGTCTGCGAAGCTTCACCTTCTTTGCCAATGATCTTTTTCCCGCATTCCGTTTCATCTGGTACCTCAGCATCGATTTTCTTTGTGTATCCATCTTCCGTCAAATGTTTAATAACTGTTTTGTGATACATGTTCCTTAGCAACGTCTAAGCTTTCTTTTGTGCCGGTCTTTCTCAATTTTTTCCACGATCTCATGATTTATCGGATCGAAACGAGCAAACCATTTCGCTGCTATTTTTCTAGTTACAGCCTTGTGTCCGTAAACTTCAAAAATTTTTTTTACCAGCCTGTAACGCTTTCTTACTTTTTCTGTAATAGTAAAACAATTTATGAAGGTAATTTTTCAAATTTTTCAACAGACTAATGTAATTTTAATAAGTCATCTTACAAAGTGGAGCTTAAAATGTCACCGTTCAAACAAACTATAGTGTTGCGTGAGATATTACATTTTAGAGCCATCTCTCGAAAATTTGTAACCGAACTTAACTGAACACCAAGTATTTAGAAAACATTTATTCTTTTTTTAAATCAAAAACATTGTAAAACAATCATTTACGCAGCACATTGTTTGCAGTGTTTTAATTGTTGTTTCATTAGCTCTATATTTACACATTATACATAATTCTAAAAAGCTTGGTATAAAATAAAAGGTGCCTCCGCAATCTTTCTTATGATGTACACTAGACGATAATTGAAAGTATAAATTCATAACTAATATGATCACATTGCTGTGATTAAAAACGCAGTTGAGATATTTTCAAAACTCATATTAAAATGTAAAATAGTAACGTATCTGAGACATAAAAATTCTTTTTGAAACTTACAAAATATTTTTTTTCTCTTAATTTTTATTTACAATCTATCCATTTAAGGATAATAAGTAAATTTGATAGAATAAGGTAATATTATTTGTTGTCCTCCACTGAGAACAACAATATACTAATACAATTTGTATACTGATATTATAATATCAATGTTGTTATATGCACAATTCAAAGTAACTTAAATAAATAATTCATGAAAGGCACTTACAAAATATAAAAAATATGTAATATTTGGGAAAATTTTAATGACCAGAACTGGTGATATTTTATCAATGAATTGATATAAACGTTTCCATATTTTGTTTTTAATTTTTTCAAAAAATGACCTGCAATGCGTAATATGTATTCAGGATCATTGTCCTGTTAGAAGAGATTTGATCCTAATTACATGTTTTCGCTTCTTTTAGAAAAATTAAGCCCAAACCCCAGTACAACCTCCAATATGCTTTATAGCACAGTGTATACATTGAGGACACACCAATAAAAATAACAACAACTATACAACAAATTTTACTACAGAGAATGAAATTTAACTACTCAGTATGAATATGAGGTAGCAAATATTAACACATAATATAGCCACCTCTTTCTATAACATTCTGTTGCGAGCTTATGTTTTGTTTTCATTTTATTGTTGATGACATTTCGATACAGTAAAAGTAGTAATGTGAACAGCTGATTTCTTAATTAGCTGTCATTTGTGTGTCACTGTGTATAAACTGCTCAATAGTACGCTGAAAGAAATTAAGTCTGCCGTGGTCTCAACATAAAAACTCAACGGAAAAAGCGAATAAAATTTCATTAATTGGTTTGTTAGCATAGTAAAAAAAAAAAAAAAAAAAAAAAATCCCGTTGAGTTTCCAAGTTGAGAACCAAGGCAGACTAATTTCCTTCAGTTACTGTAAAGCATATAGCAACAGCAATATGATCGTATTAGTTACGAATTTATAACTTCAATTGTCGTCTAGTGTGCACATTTCTTTTGGTCAGTTTTTTTTTTTCATAATTAGAAACTATAACAATTAAAAAATATATACCAGTGTTCGAACATAATTGAGCTTTTCATCATTCTTCAAAAAATATTCTTTATTTTTCCTCAAATAGTTTTATTATTATTGAAAAAAAACCCTTTAAATTTTTTTTAATTTTTTTCAAAAACAACTCGTGACTAATATATGATTTTCTTTGTTTTCACAATTTTTTCATTTTAAAATCCAAAACTATTTTCCCCAAATTAATGAATTGACAATTGTTTTGTAATTTGTGTTAAAAAAAATAGTAAGAGTTGTAACACCTACGTCTGCAGCTAATAGCAATACTTTAGATGCAGCAACAGCAGCAGTTTTAAATAACAATAATAATCCAAACAAAACGCCTTCAGCAACGTCAACTTCAGTAGCAACACCAACCGTTCCAATGTCAGCAACAGCCAGTGGTACTACGCTAGTTGCACCGTTTAGTAGTGTAACAAGTTCTGTGATTGGAAGTAATGGTGGTGTTGTTAGTGGAGTTAATACTGGTGACAGCACTAATGGACCAAGTGACTTGACAATGCCACCAAATTCTGCTGTCGGCGTGAATGTCACCGCTGCTGCAACAGCACTCACTACAGCTCTAAGTAGCGGAGGTAGTAGTGGAGGTATTGTTGGTGGAGGATTAAGCATAAATGCGGGTGGGATAGCTGCATCGTCTGTGGCTAGTACAGCTGGTGGTGTCAGTGCCACAACAAGCATAAGTAGTAGTAGTAGCAGCAGCAGTAGTTCAGGTAGCGGCGGTGGCATACGCATCGCTAGTAATTTACACAAATTACCTACTGATGTGGCTGACACACCTGCCAGTATTGGTGGAGCTGCTGCCACATCACAGGTAACAACTACAGCTTCATTAGCTGCAGGACTTAAACAAATTCCACAATTTGATGACCCTGTTGAACAGTCGCTTGCTTCATTAGAACAGCCGTCTTTGTTGGCACCGCCTTCAACCAGTAAAAGCGCTGCTGATAACTTTCTAATAGCTGCTGCTGGTATTAATGCTCATTTAATGCAACAGCAATCAACGCAACAACAACAACAACAGCAAGTGTTTGAAAACAGTCAACAAACGCAATCTAATCATCCCCACAGTGGAGCGAACAATCAACATCATGTAGAATTTATGAATGAACTACTGTCTAAAGGTGCTGCAGCAGCAGAAAATGTGCCTGGGATGAATGGTAATCACTTTCCGCTTATGCAGTTTGGAATCATGGAGAACCTTAATTCTATGATGCAACAACAGTTCCAACAAGCTGTTCAGCATCAACATGCGCACAATAATGGTTATAATATGGCTGATGTCGCCGCTTCCAGCGCTCTTGACAGTTTAGGATTGGGTTTAGGTCTTCCGCACAGCGGTGGTGCGGGAGGATCTTCAATATTCGATCAGTTGCCTGGTCGTAATGATAATCATTTGCTGGCCATGATGATGAGTAGCGGAGCAGCTGGTATGCCTGGAAATTTATCACTGGGTCCCACGCCTGGCGGACCAGGATCAGTGGTAGGTGGAGGTAAAAAAGAATCCAGTTCAAATAGTAGTGGTGTCGGTAGCCATATCGATCAAGCACAACAATCTAGCAACAAACTTCTTATAACTCCAAAACCCATCGAATCTATGATGCCTAGTCCGCCAGAGAAAAGACCGCAACAGTCGTCGCAACAGCAGTCGACGACAGTTGGTGGTGTACCACCTCCTCAACAATCACCATCTGATCTTAAGATACCTTCTGCTGCTGGCGTAGTAGCCGGTGCTGGAGGAAATCAAGCTAATTTTGCACAAGCATTCAAAAGCCATGAACAAAATGTAAAAAATCCTAGTTCATGGTCGATTCTCGCCGCGGCGGGTTCACCTCAAAATACACCAACTTCGAACAAAGCCAAACCTGCCATGGACTCATTCCAACAATTCCGTAACAAAGCCAAAGAAAAGGCCGATCGACAAAAGCAGCTCGAGGCCGCTGAAAAAGAGAAAGAACAAAAACGACAAAAGGAAGCGGCCGAAAAAGAACAACAACGTAAACAACACCACTCAAAGCCATCACATTTGGTCGGTGGTAGCTCAAACTCAAGTAGTAGTGGCGGCAATGGTAATGGAAGTGTAGGCGTTAATAGTTTAGCATCGGCCCTAAACGCAGCCCACCATCAGTCAGTGAATGCTGTAACGTCTGGTGTTCAACCACCACATGCACATGGTGGCAGCAGTAGTGCTGCACACCTAGCTGCAACTTTAATGGATGCAATGGAAAGTGGGAGGTAAGTTTATATTATATTTTAATAATAAGTTTTTTCTTTAACATGAATTTGTTTTTTTTTTTTTTTTTTTTCTTTTAGAAAAAGTGTGCACGATATGCAGCCCTCATTATCACGGGTGGTTGATGATATTAAAGCCTCGCCTCAAGGCAGTGGTTCACCAGCGGGCACAGCCCAACAATCGCCTCAAGATCGTGCGGCTGCTAAACGTGCTGAATTACGCCGTATGGAACAGGAACGTAGAAGAAGAGAAGCGGTAAGTTATTGTTGTACCACTTAAATGTTTAAATTCTATTTCTGAAAAATATAAATTATGAGCTATACAATATTTTACGTGTGTAAAGATAAATTTTAAATTTACAACCATTGACACAAACCAAATAATTTAACATTGCCAGAAGTTTTAACAGAGCGAGTTAAAATACGATTTTTATTTTTTTTAATATTTTTGTTTTTTATTCAAAGGTCCTTTTTTATTGCTACAGAGCTATGTTAAGTTACTAACATAGCTCTATGTTAAGTTACTAACATAGCTGTATCTATAGCTATGTTAAGTTACTAACATAGCTCTGTAGTTAAGTTACTAACATAGCTCTGTAGCAATAAAAAAGGACCTTTGAATAAAAACCAAAAAAAAAAAAATCGTATTTTAACTCGCTCTGTTAAAACTTCTTTAATTATTTGGTTTGTGTCAAGTGTTGTAAATTTAAAATTTATCTTCACACACGTCAATATTTTAAGAGTAGTACAGTGTATACAACTGACCATCTTCTGGGTTATACATAAATAGAATTATTGCGAAGTACAAAACCAATTACCATTTTCTTCATCAATGCAAATAGGTGGCACAAAAATGAATAGGAGCGGGAGAAAGGGGTGAATTTATCTTAGTATATTAAGATGTATAACAGCGCTAATTTTCACTAGTGCGTTGTTTATTCTAGGGTCATATTAACTTTTTATACAGGTAAACTCTCATTGTGCTTGAAATTTATTTATTTTTTTTAATTCATACTATTTTATTGCACATGTTTTTGCATCCGCATCTAAGTATAAACTATTTCTGATCTGTATAAAAGCATAATTCAAATTTTATAAGAAATTATAAGCCTGCGGGTGCGGGCTAATGAGTAGTGGGTTAATCTGTCAGCGCGGTGGTATTGGCTTCGTTTCTTATCAGAGATCCCGGAGTGTTGCGCTACACTGAGCATATGGTCTCAGTTACTTTGCTCGTAATTGTATTGTAATTTGAAATTGTATATAAAATTGGTTACGTGGTCGCCCGTGTTTAACGAGCTTAGTCGGAGGCTCTATTGCTCATTGTGCTGCCCCTTGGAAGACATTCTCACGATAGAGGCTGAAAAGCCAGACATGGTAGAGTCCCAAAGATTCCTACCTCAACCTGAAAATTCAGTTCATGGGCCCTTCAATTGAACCAACCAGTATTCCTGACGAATTTCTTCAAATTCAACAGTGCCACATTCCTGAGACAGTCCGGATAATGAAAGTGACTTGCATCCAGGCGCTTAAGTTTGAGCTCCTCACCAGGGCGCCCCATGCGCGCTATCATAAAGTGCCTGGTAATTATGCCTGTAAGAAGTTCATTTGATCCCCTTCCAAGCTTAAATAGAAACATATTCCTTTTCGTAGATAGACAAGGCCAGAGCATTTTGTGATGATATTGATCCACCTGTGTGGGCGAATACAGCTGAGAAGACATTTCGATCTTACTACGCTGGAATCGAGAGCATTGATTGCCGAAAGATTATCTACGTAGATTCCAATAGACCAAGAGCCCTCGATGTTCTAATTCCCGTATACGCCTTACTGACATGTCGATTTAAAAATAACAAATTATGAGAGAACATACATGTCAGTAAAAGAACAAGTGAAGACACACATACATATATTGTGCAAGTACTTCTGTAACTGTTTTAAATTTTGAAAAGTTGTTGACTCTATTTTATTGGACACCACTATAAATCACAAACTTCTGGGACTTCGATCACAATTGTAATCCAAATATTGAACACATCAGTCTAAAAAGCGTTGACTTCATTGACCGATCAAACTTAAAAAATAACTCAAATTACCCACTAATGGCAACTATTGTTCATGGAGGTTGATTTATAGACTATAATCTAAAATGTCATTGTGACGTGCTTTTTTTTACATTTTAATCTAAACCATAGTTGAACAGATAAGCTCTATTGAGCCTTATCTGGCTGAGAATTATCTGCAGCGTATATGTATACAACCGAACGAAAATGAGCAGATAATAAATAAAATAACAAATTTTGTGTAAATGTGGAATAGATGTGAATGGAAGTGGACATATGTCGCTTTGCTTTTAAAAATTGTCTGTTTTTAGTTTTTCTCTTCAACGCACACAGTAAAAATTCGCTAACACTACCACACAACAAATTTCTCCTTTTGGTTACCCTTGTTCTAAACGAACTTTCAATAATTTTCCTTAAGGGCGGGGTGGATCAACCAGGCTACAGCAGGGGATTATAGACAAATCAGTCTGACATCGTTTTTACTGAAAACGCTGGAAAGACTGATTGATGCACATGTCAGGAATATCCTTACTTCGGAAACTTCTGTGGGGCACAACACGTATACCATAGGGGAAGGTCGGTGGAAAACCCCTACATGATGGGACAACTGAGGAAACGCTTGACAGGAAGAAATATGTTATGGTATCCTTCTTGGATATTAAGGGTGCTTTTAATAATGTGAATATATCCTCCATAGTCGAAGCTCTGTATGAATAGGGTGTTAAACGGGGAATTTCGATTTGGAAAGGAAACATGCTTAGGAGCAGGTCCATTACCTCCAGTTTGGGTATGAGCAGAATAAGAAAGGTTGTAACTAGGGGAACGTCACAGGGTGGTGTGTTTCCACCACTTTTGTGGATCCTGGTACCAATGTGGTCGCATATGCGGATGATGTAATGCTGCTTATCAGGGAGAAATTTCTTGTCATGTTAGCGAGCAGCTGGAATCATCTCTCGGCGTTCTTTTAACTTGGGCAAGGGAGAACAGTCTGGGGCTTAATCCTGAGAAGACCAAGCTGGTTCTGTTTACTAGGCGGTATAAGATACCGAAGTTTAGGCCGCTAAAGTTGGGCGGCATTACTCTGAAATTCTTGAAGTAGGCTAAGTACCTGGGCGTGACACTGAGGGTCGAATGGAATAGGCATTATGTGCCTGCTACTTTTGTAGGAGGGCCTTTGTGAAAAAATGGTGTCTTAGATCCCAAGACTTCTATGGATGAACGCCGCGGTCATTAGACCAATTCCTCGCTTATATGGCACTCTTGTCCGAGGGAATGAAATGCTGATGAGTGCGCTACTAGGGGGTCCTCTATGGCTCTCGTGCGGGGGACGTACGTACTCCTCTGTGTGCGTTGTCGAGTTTGATAGATAGATGGACACTGAGCAAGATGGACCAATTCACCACTTGTAGAATATTTAGAATTCTTTGGCCTTCTATTTCTATAGAAACGATCAAGTCTCTTCTTAGGCTTGGAAGAGGGTCGATTGGGCTTCTTTCGGGCATAATTACTGGCCACTGGGTGCATGTCACTTCTTTGATCTGGTCTGTCTTAGGGATGAGTCTGTTGAATTTGATTGACTTCGTCAAGGGTATCGGTTGGCTCAAGTGAGGGAACTGAAATTTTTGGGTCTTTTGGGTGTGGATTCTTTTTGAGACTTTCCAATGTCCGGCCTTTCGGCCTATATAATGGGTCTGTTCTGTAACCTAACCTAAACTTCAATAATTTTAATATTTTATATTTTATTTCACAGAGAGCTGGACAAATTGACATGAATATGCAAAGTGATTTAATGGCTGCATTCGAAGAAACACTTTAATATATGGCTAAATAACTTTCATGTGGAAAATTGTTAAAATATCTCTTGTCATTATAAACATATATTATGAAACTAAAACTTAATTTATCAAAAAAAGAAAAAAACATCTTATTGTAATAAGTTTATAAATAATAGACGAAAGAAATAAAGCAAAGCAGTAACAATTTAAGAAAAAACTATACAAAAAAAAAAACTATTTATGAATTGAAATAGTAATTAATATATAAATACAACACAAAATAGTTATTATTTAAGAAAAAAAAATACTAATAATAAACGCCCAAACTAAGGGGCGTGTCTGTGAGAAACAATCAATACTAAATTTATTAATAAAAATTTTAAAATAAAACAAACAAAATCACAGGCAAGAGAAATTTAATTACAACAGTAATAATAATAGGTCAACGAAAAATAAAACTAAAAGAAAATTTATTACATTAAATAAGATGATATGGAGAAAAAAGAAGCAACTTCACATAATGGAGTAATACTTTCATATTCTCATCCATTACAAAAATCATAAACCTTACTTAGTTTTTAGTTTTTTAAAAGTAAAAATATTTTTTATTAACAATAATCGTTATTTAATTGTAATAAACATTAATAATGAATAATATATATTTATAAAAACAAAACAATAAAATAAAAACGAAGTGGCGATATTTCCTTTCTATATGATAATAGTAATTATGATTTCAATATTTTTTTAAGCATAATAATTTTAATAAATCTTTTTTATAATTTTCGTTTAAATATTTTTGTTAAAAAATAAAAACAATCTTTTTATACATAAAAAGCAACAACATCAGTAATAACATATAATAGTAGAAAACTACTTTATTGTAATATTATAAAATTATAAAAAAAACTTGTAATTATTATTATTATTCTTAATTAATATTAAAGGAAAAAATAAAATAAAATCATAATAAAAAATATATCTACTTCTTACTACATATAAATATATATATATAACTAACTTACATATACATAGACACACATACACATACATATATAATCGCATCGTAACTATAAAAACAACACAATTTACTCATGAAGTAAATACGATCGTTCTCTTTATATATACTTTTTTTAAATTAAGTTTATTATTATTATTATTTTTTTATTACTATTATTACTTTTGCATCGATAAATATATTTAATACAATATGTTAAAGTTTCTTGTGTGAAAGCAAACAAAACAAAACATAAAACAAAAAAATGTAGTATAAAGAAATTTAATGTTTTTCTTTTTTAATTATAAAATAATTACTATAATAAAAAGGAATAAATAAAACAAAATAAATAAAATTAAACACCAATAAAGTAAATTAAATTATGAACAAATGAAAACAATTAAATATTTAATAAATATTCTAGTGAAAAAGAGTTAACACCGTTTAAACATCTTTCACAAGAATCGTAAAAATCCAAATAAAATCTACGGTTATTTCTCTTAATACAATAAAAAGCAAAACAAAAAATGAAATGTGAAAAAATAACCTTCCCTATAGTTGAATGAACAAAAACCATATTGTATCTAAAATCAAATAAAATAAAAAAGGAATACAATAAAAGAAAAATAAAACTTATTCTATATCTATAACCATCCATAATTATAGTAAAACACTCAAAATAAGAACAAAAGCAAACTATATAAAAAAATATATAAAATTTGAATTAAAAACAAATAATATGTGATCTTTTAATAACTCAAACCTTTCTCCTATTTTAGCCTGAGAATGAGAATGCTTCAAAATGACTGACCCGATTTTTGAAGATGTTTTTGTAGCAATTTTAAATACGTTTCTAATGCTGTCGGAAAAAGGTAATTTCTTTCTTTTTTGTTTTTTTTATTTTTATAACAAACACTTTTTTATCATACTTGGCGAGTCGTAGTCGGCCAACCTTATCGTGAATAAAAGGCCAACAAAATTTTAACGTGATTTTTTCCCATGAACAAAAAAAAAAAAAAACAAAAAAAACTGAAAAATTTTACAAAGTAGTACACAAAAACAAAAGGAATTTAAAATTCGCGATCAGAATTTAGTGAAAAGGGAACATATTTAACATGGAATTTGTTTTCACGATAAGGGCTGACATTTTTTACAACGAAACGCCAACCATAATACGGGCCAAAGTTATGTAAAAATGAGAAAAAAGGAAAGGAAATCTATATATTCTTAAAAAATAAATTAATTTTGTTTTTTCTTAAGTCGACTTAAGCGCAAATTGAGTTAATGCGTTAGGAGCTTAATAGAAGTCCAGGCGCATAATTGTATTAAATCCATTTTTTAAAATCTTTCCTTTTGTCAATTTTATGTGCGTTTACTTTTAAGCGCTTTAAATGTAATAACATTTTAGTTTTTGAGCTCTAAATAAGTTTTGTAAAACCCTTCTTACTGTCGGCGTTGCCAGAATTGCCACTCGCACTTATTCTATTTGGCGTCGTCAACAGAAGACAACGCTGTTTTATAACTTTTTTTTTGCAAATTCGTATTCCCGTTGTTAGTACTGCCAATTGTTGATGACGGTTAACATTTGTTTGCTATTCTGTAACAAAAATTAAGGTTGCTGTTGTCTTAAATTGCTTTTGATTTTGTCGTCAGCGTTTTTAGTGTTTTAAAAAGCAGTTAAAAACGATTTTAAAATGTATTTTGCTGTTAAGAAATTTAATTGGTTTCATCTTGTTATAAAAATAAACAAAAGCCCTATTCAAATTAGATGTTTTAAAGTAACAGTGTTGTTAGATAATACTAAAGAGCATTTGTCAACGTCAAACATTTCTGTACGTTTAAAGTCTTTGCAGAAGTGCAATATTGATTGCCTTCAGCCTTATGCTGAACTACAATTAGTAATATTCATTTGGTATCACAAAACCAAGTCGGTTTTGTTATTTCAAATTGAAATAAAACCTATGTTCGAAACAGCTGTTTTTCACATTTGTGTATTTGTTTATAATTATTTCCATAAAATATAAAATTTATTTATTGAAAATATTGGAAATTGTTGTGGTTATAAAAAAAATTAAATACACATTTCCTATGGTTTAAGACACAACAAAAGAACAAATTTTTAGTTCTAGTGTATTCATTTTCCTTTACCTGCCGCAACATGCTGATGTTTTTTTGTTGTTGTAAGTTTTAACAACTTGTCCACATTTTCATTCGATTCCAGCTTTCACCTACCACCGTCTTTATCTAAAAACGTCGATGCCCAGTGTTTCTGATTTATGGGCCTTTTAATGTGTTCTTTGTTAAAAATAGAGACATTTTGAAGAGGTTTATAGTATTTCACTTTCAGCACCTGTATCTTCGCTGACGCTAGATACAGCGCCAGGGCGATCTAAAGACTTCGTAATGCTACATACATATATATACGCAAAATAGCCTCTTCAATATCTGTTAGCTAATATTTAGAAAAAGGTCCACTACCGATTGCTTTGGTCTTATGGATCGATTCTGGATAGCAGCAGAACTTTAGTTCCATTGCCGAACGGCAAATAGAAATTTTTAATGCCCTATGTAGAATTTAATAGATTTTTAGTTGCCAGCTACTAATATACATAATAGAATTTTCGAGAACTAGCAATGCAACTAAAGTTCAGTTGCCAGTCATAATCGTGCCATTAGATATGATTTCATTTTTCTAGAAAACACTACAATTTAGCAACAAAATATTTTTTTTTTGTTTTTATGCATTCACATCCTTATGAGAATTGTATCGTATTTTGGATTTTATCCATATCTATGATTGTGGAGTTTTAATTTGTATTTTTATGTTTACACATATATATTCATATAAAAATAAGTATAATAATGCGTTATCCTTTATTTTATAACATAAAAAAATAAATTTGAAAACAGATAACCTTTAGCTACTTGATTTATTTCTAATAGCAAAACCAATAACAAGTCATTCTGTGACACCCAAAGCCGATACTTATTCAAGTTCGAAAACAGAACCGGTAATCTTGGATTTCATGACGCCAAATAAATTTTTGTGTCGTTTTCAAATTCATTTCCGATATTATTGGATTTTATGACAGCCTGTATAAAACCGTTAACGATTATTTGTACTTTAACAAGAAATTACATTTTAGCATCAAAAGGTATATAATTTTTTTCGCATTTATAAAATAAGAAAAGGGTTTTAAACTGGTTCTAAAAAGGATTTTTTGACATTACTAGTAGATTTGATCGGTATATATGTACATAGCTTGTACCGGAATTTAAAATTCATTAAACACTTCTTTTTAAGCGGTCGTTGCATTTTTGACAAAAAAAAAAAAAAATCTAAATCTAAATCAGATTTCAAAAAATCAAATTTTAACATTCAGGGGTGTTACAGAATCCAAGACAGAATTTTTATCACAATTGTAAATCGATTCTGATATGAATTGGAGTCATGAAATCGAAGTTGTCTGTACAACTGATTTTCGTACAAAACAACACGCAATATTTTTGGTACATTGTATTGTAAATGTCAAAAAATTTCTATATAAAAAAAAAACGCAAACAAAAGTTGTATGCAGTTATTACTTACTTGTAGATTAGAAATACATATTTTAGTTTGTTGAAAATTTTAATTTTCAAATATTTCGTTTTTCTGTCGTTTTTCAATTATAAGCATTAAATATTTAGATATATTTATTATTATATTATTTTCAATCACCCCTATTCTGCGTTTCGATTACGTCTCCGCATTCAGTTACGTTTGATCGAAAATTGGTATTCTAAAAGAAAATTGAATCGAAAGAAAAAGAAGAAGATAACAGTGTTCTCAAAAGCATAGGAATGTATGAAATAGAAACAGAAAAATAAGTAAATTTTAATAAAAAGTAGTGCATGCACTAAGGGGTTCAATAAGAAACCACAAAATTTATGTTTTTTCTTTATCTTTTTCATGCAAGTGGACAAGCGTAAATTAATATTTTTATTAAATTTTCGTTACACTTTGTATATTTTCATTTCGTGTTTAATAAAAATAAATAATATAATATGTTTTATTTGGCTATAAAAAATTTTTTTCAAATAAAAAACAACTTTAACAACTTAGAAAAACGTAGTTGCGATCGTAACGCAGAATACGTACAATCGAAGAAAACTGAACGGAATCGTAACTCAGAATACAAAATTTGACAAACGGAGAAAATTTCGATTCGAATCCAAACGCAGAATAGGGGTGAATGTGTTTTGAAGCATTTTTTTGCAATAAGATATAGTTTAACGATATCCTTGGATTGTTCTTTTTAGTAAGTCTTTGCTAAGCAAGAAGATGTTTTGACAGCATATGAACAAAAAAGAAAAAGCTATCAAAAGGACAAACAACTTCACCTTATATAATTTCTCCATGGTTCATAATATTTAGTGGCGTATAATTTTTTTTTTTTAATTTGTAAGTTGCATTTTAATAATTTAGTTGTAAATAAATGTTGATGCAAATTTTCTTTAGCTAAATTATGGCAGAGGCTGTGGCAACATTGTTTTTAATGGATGATGACTGTTGTAAAAAAAATCAAAGGAAAAATTTTATTTTTTTTTTCATTTTCATTATGTATTTTATTTTAATTAAATATATTACTTGTAATTTCTTTTACTTTAAATGACATGTGTGTGACTTTTACGCCAATAATAAACCACCTAAAAGAAAAATCAAAATAAAGCAAATCTGAAAGCTGTTAGCTGATCGGATTATTTCTGTCAAAAAAAAAAAAAAAAAAAAAAAAAAAAAAAAAAAAAAAAACTGATCCTATGATTCCATTTTCTGATAGAATTTCTGATTAGTAATATTGGATTCTGCGACACCAAAATATATTTTTTTTTTTTTTTATTGATATCAATTCTGATTCTGACAACAGATTCTGACATATTTTAGAAATTGCTTCTCCATATGCTTTGTTCATCTTAAATTCAAGTAGAACATAATTTTTATTTAAATCTAACTAATGGCCCCGTAATATATTAAAATAAAAAAGATTTAAGTAACACAAAATATTCATACATATCGATGGCCACATGTAGAAAAGCTAATTTTTATGGAAATTGAGTTTTTTTATTAATTCGAATACGTCTTACTAAAATACACCTTGACACAAAAGATTTATTGCAATAGTATCAAAACAAATGGATTTATAAGCAATTATACATAAAGCCCTAACTCATTTAAAAAATGTCTTCTTGCATAAAGCGCAAACTCGGCAAATGTACGTGTAAAACTTATTAGATTTTTGGACAACGAATTGAAATTTGGTTATCGAAGTTATCATTAAAATTTCGAAAAAGAATTTCTTCAGAAAACTAGACGGATGCAGTAAATTGCATAGTTTTTAACGCAAAATTTGATAGTGCAGATATAGAAAATGGAAAACGGGGTTATGTGCAGTATTCTGTATGGACACGCAAGCATTAAAACTGGTATCCCAACTGAATGCAAATTCCGCGTACCACAAAATGAAGTTACAAAAGCACAATTTTACAATTAGTAATCTTCTTACCCATCAATCGGACAATTATGTATGGGATCAAACATCAGGAAATCTCATAGCTTCAGTTTTCACAACATGTATTATAAAGCACATGACAAATTTTCTTGAACGATCTCCCGAAGTTCACCACATCTTCATATATTCAGACAAGAATCGTAATATTACGTTGTCCAATGCCATACTTAATTTCTGTGAAGAACGAAATGTAACTATGGAACAAAATTACTTAGTGGTTGGACATATACAAATGGAGTGTGATGCAACCCATTCTCTAAGGTAAGAAAATATCCATCTAGCCTAGAAGCACACCAATTAGATTACACCTATTTCTTAATTCTTTAAATGTTTCTAAACGATATTTGTCTATTCGACAAATAATATAAATTCGTTTACAGTTTTAATAAAATTGAAATACAATTACAATTTACATTTTAGAAAAAAAAAGCTGGGAATGATATCGTAAATATGCTGCGAGCTTCAGCATATATTTGAAAACAAATATAAGCTTCTTCCACATATGATTAAGGCTTACACTGAACGTATTATTCCGAGAAACCTTTATAAAGAAAAATTACCGATTTCAAAAAAGAAATGGGAACATTTGCAAGATTTGAAGATATTGCTTTATAATACTTTGCCATACAAGATCTAAACAGGCTTCACGTTTATGCACTTAATATTATTTTTGAACAATTTGTTTTTTTTTAGCTTTTTGAAATAAAGAATTTCATATTAATTTAATTTCCATTTAGATTTAAGCAAAAAGTTCTAACATACACTTTTAGTTAAAAACTCGACTATAAAAAGCCTTATCTAATTAACACCAAATGTGTTTCATTTTAATTAAAACCTGTATTTCAAATTAGTTTTTACCTCCTCCTGTAAAGTTACAGTTATGTGAGGACCGATGTATATATGGTACATACTTGACATACCATCATTAAGCCCTATCGTATTTCTATTGTTTTTTATTTTTATGTATTCTGTATAATAAATTTGTATTTATTTTTAAATATGATTTAACTCTTATATACGCTTAAAAACAGAAAAATTAATAATAACTATGTATTTCATTCCAACAAATTTATTTAAACAAATTTTTATTTAGTGATATAAAATATTCTTAATAAAATAAATCAAACATTTATAATTTTAAATAAACAAATAGTCTTAAATAATAATAAAAAAACAAAAAAAAAGACCAAAAAAAACTAAAATGAAAATAAACTATGAAAAAATGCAGTGGCATAAAATTAGTAATAAAATGAGATTTAAAGAAAAAAATAAGAAAATTTTCTTTTTAGAATTGCTATAAAAAGTATATATAAGATAATTTAAATATATTAATTGTAATTTAAAATTAATTACCAAAAAATTAGTTATTGCACTTTCCGTTAATGATATAAGTAGGCTTTATAATTACTTGTGCATTAAAATTGTGAAAAATTGAATTTAATTATTATTTTTACATACACAAAAAGCCCAATTTACGTCATTCTTTTCCTTTTTTTATTTATTTTTTAAATCTTGACAGAAAGAAGATAAAAATACGAGGGTCAAATAATATATGTAGTTCTTTTATTAGCCCTGTGAATAAGGCTCAAATTAGACGTGACTTAACGTCTCGGTTCTTTGAAATAGATCACAATTTGCATAACTTGAACAAAAATATTGCAGTCTCAGCGGAATATCACATCGCCGTCCGAGTTGAAATTATAATTGTCTCATCTTAAGAGTATGAAATTTAATAAGTACAAAACGGTTTTCGTATTGGATTGAAGTTGGAGAAACTGTTTCTGAGTTGATTGAAATTGGCTTATGTGAATACCATATTGAGGATTCCAAAACACAGAAGAAATAGTCTAATCGGAGGAAGCAGGCAATTGCTTAAAACGCATAATTTATGAGTTCCCTGTCCCCATACAACAGTGAAATTTTAATGTCACATATCCGTAACTCAAATTTTGTTTAAAATATCTATAAATTGGAACAAATATGATATATGGGCCCAACAAAGATTGTACAAAAAATGTACAATTAAAAGGATTTTAGGTAATGAAATTTTAACATTAACTCCAGGATCTTGTTTACAAAATTAGTATGTAATAATACATATGTATATGGGTATTTCCCAAAAAAAATGTAGCCTAAAGCCAAATAAATTTTACTTATTATCTTCAAATCTTTTGGCTGGATTATTTACTACATTCAGTAAAAAATTGAGAACTATCGCACCAAAGGATTTATAGATATAAGAAACTAATTTTTTTTTTGAATTCTTAACAACTACTAGTGGAGCGAGTAATATTACATTGCCGTGGTAGATTTGGAAATAAAGTAGTAAAATCGGTAAAACTCACCTAATTGTTGTATTAAGTATTATTTCAACAATTCAAAAGTGGTAAGTAATATTACAATTGCTTTTAAAATGGTGTGTTTTTAGGATAACGAGAGAGAGAGTTAGAGAAGGTTGAAAAAAGTATTTAAATTAATTGGAATATCAAATGTGGTGTATTGGTGGTGTGGTGTATATTTTTTTATACATATACTTTTTGAATAAAGTTACTATTATAGCATTAGATGGCTGAGATGATAGAGCGTTTGAGGATGATATGAAAATTTTTGGTTCGACTCCTGGGATTTGGTGGTAAAAATCAACCCAGAATTCTCGAAACATTTTTCAAAAAAGCAATTTTAGAGATAAAATTACGTTGCGACTGTTCTGCTCTGCTGCTGATATACTTTGTTTATGCACAAGCGAGGTGACTAATATTACATTGCCAAAGTAAGAAGTATGTTTGGCTATTTTTAGATTGTGGTGAGAAAATGAAATAACAATTGAAAAATGGAAAGTAATATCACATGTGCTGGTAAAAATGTTTTTTTTTAATACCAGGAGAGATAGAGTTGAAAAAAAGTTGTTGGATGAATTAAAATAAAAAAATGTGTACTGTTTATTGGTTGGTAGCTTGGTGGTTAGTAGTTCATAGTTGAGGAAATGTGTTTAAATACAAAATTTACTATTTTCGACATATTATTTATCGTTAATGCTTTTTGATGTTTAAAAACTACTATAATTATTTAAATTCGTGTTTTGGTGGTTTATTTTTTCCAAATTAACCTAAAAATGCAGATTTTTGGCTATAAAATTGTTCTAAATGTATTTGTTCATCGAATTCCAGAGCTTGTTCATCATTTACACAAAGAATAAGCCAGCCAATAAACTGATAGGAAGTTTTTAATTTATTTATTTTTTAATAAAAGAAATGATCAAAAATAAATTTCAACAAATTTAAAAAATTTCACCTAAATTCCCGGTGAAAAAAATCTACCACCCACCACAGAAAGAAAACAACAACAACACAGAACAGAAGAAGCCGCTTGCTTCTTTTTTCCCTTAAGACAACAACAACAACTCCTACTCTTTTGTCTTCTTTCTCAACACAGCAACATCTTTTTTCTCACATGGTGGTGTGTGTTAATTAATTATTTTTATTTTATTAATCAATCCCTTGCTTATATCTCTTCTCCCACTACTTTCAACACAAAGTGAGGTGGTGGTGGTGTGATGGGTGTGGGGCCGGGAGGGGCATGGAGGAGGAGAAAATTGATAAGCGCATCATCTTTTATTTAACACCTTTTTCTCTAAATGTATTTTTTATTTTCTTTTCTCCTTCTTGTTTGGTTCTTCTCTACTTTTATCTGAACACATAAACAAACACACTACACTCATTCCAATATCTTCCTTTTCGGGGAGTTGAACCTGGATCACTGATATTACTAGCTACAACCTCTGCCACCTCAGCCATCATCGCATATGATAATAGTGCGTATAATAAACTGTTTTAATAAAGAGGTAGAACATATGTAATTTCACCACGAGGTAAGTAATTACTTTACATTTAATCATGGTCAGATTTAATTTAAAGTATGTGGACAGGGCTGCCATATAAATATCCCCTCAATTTTAAAAGTTGTCGGGAAAATCGGCCCAATAAAAGTCATTTTTTATTAAAAATAAAAATGTTAAAGAATTGCAGCTTTTAAAACAAGACTTCTCTTTTGTTTAGCCGAACAGGAACGAATAACGAATTTAATTGCTAAGGAGTATTCCATTAAGCGCTTCCTATTTTCAATTGACATACAACAAAATGTGTGTGTGAACTATCGTTGACATTTTTTGTTTGCTCGAAATGTCAAATTTTTCTTCACAGTGACTTATAAATTTAGCTTTGAGGTCACTCCGCGTGAGAAGACAATGCTTTCAAATCGATCGTGAAAAATGACATGTAGCACCGTCCTGTGAAAATCATATGTCGTATCATCCAGTTCAGACAGATCTGAATAGTTTTGTTTGTTTTATGTGAGGATAGGCTAAAAGATAAATTATGTAAGTTTTTGTATAAGTTCACGTTCAGATTATCACCTTTAAAATATGTAGATCAGTTGCTAAGTTCGTTAAGTTTCGTATTTTTCTTATAAAGTTAGTGTAGTTTTTTATAGTTTTTCAATAAAATCGCCAATATTTTATTTATTGCTAAAAAAAATTTATTAATTGCGCAGAACTCTATAAAAAAGCCTTAAAAATATTAAAATTTAAAACTAATTTCGAAGTAGGGTTCGGTCTAGTTTATATACAAACAACAACAGTTACACCATCGACCCTCACCTTAAGAGATTTTCCTATAAATGTTATTTACAATGAATTGGCTAAATTTTGTACTTTTTTTGTCACAGATAAGTTTTGACAGCGTTCAACGCAATCAGCAGAGAAAGGGGAGCGAGTTATTTAGTGTTCAGTTCACGACATTTTTGAGGTTAAAGCTGCCAATTGGGCTTTAAGAGCATCAATTTGACATATAAGCTCTATATTCTGTCGTTCTAAATAGGCAGCACGTATGGCAATCTCGTCCTCTTTAATGCGGCGTCGATCTCGTGATTTTTTGGCAGCAGCATTGTTCTTACGACGGCGTTCATAATAGGCGGCATCTTTAACTATGCTACCACCGGATGAAGTGGTGGTTGTTGTATTAGCGCTGGTGGTGGTACTGCTGCTTGAACTTTCAGGATTTGTAGTAGTCGATTGATTGTCATTGCCCGTATTGGATTCACAGTCACTAGATTCTTCATAATGACGTTCGTCGTTTTCACTGGTATTGCTGGAAGAACCCTCATGAATATTGCCGCTTGCGGAATTAGTGCGTCGCATTTTAGGATTGGTAATTGTGTGATAACCACCATTTGAGCTGCGTATTTGTTCCAAAACACGTTTACGATATTCTGTGTAACGTTCAACACGTGGGTTATCGAGTAAAACATCGGTGGCAGCAAAATTTGCAGCAATAACTAGAGGATCACGGGGAAAAGCTTTAAAAGGACGGGTATTTTTAGGATCTAAGGCTGCTATAGAAGTGGTGCTGCTGGTTAATGTTGTGGCGGTAGCGGCGGCGGCAATTGTAGGTTGTGCGGCCTGTTGTTCTGACTGCTGGGCAGTATTAGGTTCAGGAGTATCATGTTGTAAAGAAGTAACAGCGGCTACAGCAGCAGCTGAGGCAATAGTTTGCAAGAGATTGTTATTACCTTTAGTTGCAGAGGTATTAGAAGCCGTACTAACGGGTGGTGGTGGTGGTGTAGTAGTAGTAGACAATGGTTCTGGCTTAACGGCACCTGAAGAATAGTAGAAAGCTGGATGATATAAGGCAGCCAAATTGGAAGGTATATTTATTTTGCTGTTACTTTGAGCCTGTTGTTGAGCTTGGGCTGCATACAGTAGATTAGCAGGTAGTAAAGGAGCAGTAGGCTGTTGCTGAGCCTTTAATAATTCGCTGGGAGATGCAGTCGGCGATGCTGTACAAAAACTAGAGTTTGTCTGATAAGGTGAGGGAGTGTTACGTGGTAAATCTACTGAATCACGGCGTGATAAATCAAGAACTTCAGCAGGCTGTGGTGATTGACTGGCAGCAGCTGCGGCAGCGACAGCAGCCGTATTAGGTAAATGTTGTGGTACAGCCGAATTTAATAACTGTTGTTGTAATTGCTGTTGATAGGCATATGCTGAGTAAATATCCAAAGTAGCCATTGGTGGTGAAGGTGATTGTAGATGATGTAAAACCTGAGGCTGGTGATGTTGAGCTACAGCAGCAGCTTGTAATAAACCAGAACGTTCTAAAAAAAACAACAAAAAAACAGAGACAATTAGAATTTTATTAAAAATTCTCAGAGATTTTGTTTTTTTAAAGCTTAAATACAAACCATTTTTTAAGTCTAGTAAGAATTGGCCAGATACTAATTTATCGTGAATCATCATTGTGGTTTCTGTTTTTTCCAAGAATAATCCAAAATGTTTATGGTGCTTATAATCCGTTTGTTAATAATACATAAAGAGTTATAATTTTTGATAAAATTAATTCCGTTTTTTTTTTTGGGAGATATTTTAACGTTAACCTTTTACATGAGCTGCCGCCATACGTTATATTGAGCAATGTTTCTAAGCTACTGATTATAAAATGCAATCCGTTTTAGTTTATATACTCAAGCCTGTTGCATTTTTATTGTTACTTTTTCTCTCGTCTTTATAACACTCTCATATACTCCATCTTTCTCTCTTAAGCACCTACGTTTGCGTTGCAATTTCAGAGACTCGGTACTTATCATATCACATCACTCATACAAATAGTATTTGTTTACGGCCTTCTCTTTCATACTTTTCCATCGATAATAAATGTAAGGTAAGGGATGTTGATGGTGAGTATTTTAAAACACCCTTTACAACTCTTTGCAGTAATTACTTCTCTCACTCAACCCATTGTGTATAGGAGAGCAGCAGGTAGTTACAGTGTGTGACAATTTCAATTAAACAAAAGGGTGATTATTTTTTTTTTTGCAATAATTTTTATTATTTTTTTGTTTGTTCAGAAGAAAAAAGAAGGGATTAAGGGTAGTTTGAGTTGAGATTTTTTGTTCCTCAAGTTATATTGTATATAAAGAGATCTATATAACATTTATTATTACGGTATTACTCTATATAGTGTATATGTATTGTATATACTATAGAGTCCCCCCTATTTCAATTTCATTCATTTATATAAATTTGTTTCATTCCACATAATGTTGCTTAAATTTAATAATTAAAAAAAAATTCATTTTTGTTTTTATTTTTTTCTTCGAAAAATATACGAATTTTTATCGTTTTATGACTTTCGTGTTAAAAAAAATTCGTTTTTGTGTCGAAAAGGGTTTGGCATTTTCCCGGTATTAAGCGAAAGAGTTTTTAAAAAAAATTGTAGTTTTCTTTTTTTTCAGGTTTTGGCAGAAGAGTTAAAAGGAAGTTAATTTCCTGATTGTATAATGGATAAAGGGTTTACCTCTTGTGCGTTTATGAAGATATTTCCTAAGAAAATTAATATCAAGGCTGATTTTTGTAATAAATTTATAAATAAAAAAACCGAAATATTATTCAAAATGTTAAAAAACGTGGGTTCATCTGTCGTCGTAATGAACTATAATCTTTGAAAATATAGATTTTAAATGAACAGTGTAGGTATTATTCAAAGTAATGCAAAACATTTTTTAACGCCATCAAATCGGCCGAATGGAAGTACGGTATGTGACAAAATACATATACGGGTATGTACGAGCTTGTACTTACTATCATATATCTTCATAACATAGAAATGCTCATTCGAATTTTAATTTGATTTATTAATTTATTAGCTCAACCCATCCGGCTTTGCCCGGGAATCTATATACATATGTACAGCAGTGGCCAACTACTTAGGGACAATAATTGTTTGTGCATTGTCTCATAGTAATTATTTATTGATTTAAAGCATCAGTAAAATTAACAGAGATTTCAGGCCCACTTATCCAATTCCGCCCACTTTTAAACTAATAATTTCTATTGGCTGTCATTTATACCGAATTTAGTAATCTTTTTACCGTTTTCAAGACAAAAAAAAAATCGATATTGGGAGGTACCATGACCACTTATGCAATTCCGTCCATTTATTGGCTAATGATTTGTATTAACTACGGAGTCATTTATACCAAATTCAGAAAGTTCCGCTTTAACCGTTCTCAAGATATACTTTGTATTGGAGGTACCACTACCAATCCAATCCCGTTTGCATTTGCTGCAGAACTTAGAATATGTGCACTGAATCGACATGCCAAATCTTATTCAAGTACCTTTAACAGGAGCAGAGATAAAGGAATGATCGCTTACACCGCCACCTGTTGAAAATTTTTCGACTTTTCTTTTTTCCTAAACCTTCGCGCAGCATTCACGAACAAAACTGCAAAAGGAAGTAGCTAATTTGGTCCGGTGGTTTTCAAGTTTTAAGCATCCGAACAAATCACAATCCATCTTCATATATATAGATAAAGATAATGTCGACCCTTTTGCACAAAATTATCGTATGTTACAAAAACTAAATTTTACAGGAGAGCGTTTTTTCTAAATTTCTATGCTTTGGCTGGTTACATCAATACCAAATTTTAAATGTGGTATAATAACCGATATGTTAACATAAATTAGAAACTGCTTTTATGGAAAAGATTTTATATTTAGAAATATATAGGTTTTTGGGCACATACGATATTTTTGTCCACAAAGTTTTATTTGTGTTTTTGTTAAATTGCGATAATTGTGATAATTTAAAAACAACTGAAATATCACCTTAAATTGAACACGAGCTATGCGCGGAATCTACTGGCATCATAGTATGGCCCGGATGTAAAAAAGTAACCTTAATTCTAATGACAAAATTGCAAAAGCCTATAAAGCATGCAAACATGGATATTATATCCTTGTTGTGGTTCTCGCCGACACAACTGTCACAGTAGATACTTAGTTTGTAAACTGTTTCTTTACGATCTATGATTAGCAATTACTTTTGAAGGGCTTAACTTACTTCATACCAGTAACTATCTCTTGTGCCATTTTCGTAAACTCTAGAATTATAATAGGCATATTTACAAGATTAAAATAATGTAATATTTTTTCAGCACGGGGTGTTAAAGACCTTTTGCATATTAAAACTTGCACATAAAAAGTTTAGTGTTTTCTTGCCTTCTTTTTGATCTTTCAAAAATAAGGTTTAGATTTCATCTTTGTCCCTAATGTGCGTTATACATTCTTCAGTATTGATGAATTGCTTTTTTTCCTCGGCATCCAAAATCTAATATTACAATTCAAGAAGCACAAGCTTCTAGACTATCAGCTCTTGCGTACTAAAGAAAAATAATTGAAAATTTTTATATAAAAGGGTGGTCCAACCAACGCATGGTGTTAATTGAAAATAAAACAAACAGATTTCAAAGAATTATCTTAATATTTTTAATTCTGATTGAAGGATCTATGACAATTATGTGTGAAACAAAATATCAGCCAAATGCTTGCCACGGCTTCGGTGGAATACCTTTATCCATCGGTCGATTATTTCAATAACTCCGAGGCATAACTGAGGTTCAATGACGTTAATATGCCGAATTATCTTATCCCTTAGCTCTTGAATTGTTCTTGGCTTATGTACGTACACTTTTTCTTTTAAATATCTCCAAAGAAAGAAGTCCAACGCTAGCAATTCATATGATAGTGGCGATCAATTAACATCGCAACGCCGCTGAAGATGATTTTCTTTGTAAAGTCGTCATTCACTTCTGTCTGTTCAACTAACCATTCTGCGTGTTAACAACGCTTGAAATTGAACCTTGTAAGCGTGTAAATTCAAAACTATTCAAAATTCGCATCATTGATGTTCGTGAAATGCTCAATAGTTGGACACGATAATGAGTCGAGGTTGACGGCTCTTCTGCCACAATATCGCGAACAACAGCAATGTTTTCCGCACAACGAACTGGGCGAGCATCCTTAGGTATTTCCACATTTCCTACAAATTTTTGAAATTTGGTCGATTATGCTGACCGAACAATTCACAAAGTGCACGAAATGAATTTTGATTTGAATGCCCATTTTTGTAAAAGGCTTCAAAAATCTTAACGCGCTGTTCAATTGTGAATAGTTGAATTTGCTAAACACTTGTTAAACAAAGAAATGTCAAATTAAGTTGGGCAATAAACTTGGCTCTAAGGTGTCACACAATTAAAATCGTGCTTTAGGGTTGGGCAACTCTTTACCTATTATTATATATCTAGTTCTTGATTTTTGATACATGTACGTAAGAGTTTTAAGAAGCTCCAAGGAGTTTAAAAAACCTAAATTAAATTCTAAGTATAGAGAAAATTACTGCAGTAGTAGAAAATGCTTAACGGAGGGTATGAAGCCAAACAGAAGATGATTTCTTAACACGATTATTTTATAAATTTTCAATTAAATAAATTATTTCAACAATTACTGCTCTATTTAAGTGTGCAACTAGTTATTTGTTGTTACCTTTGCAAAAGAGAATTCCCAAATAACGGTATAACGAAAAAGGCATGCTCAAAAGAGTCGAAAAACAAAACTACATTTTTATTTGTACGATATTTTATTTACATACATATATAGAGGCATTTGCTGGGAGCATACGATAATTTCGTTCACAGCAAAAACAACAATGCCACATACGATAAATTTCATTCAGTAATATCTCCATAAGTGTGGCGAATATCGATATAATGTTTCACTATGTAGTGAGTATGTGACATTGGAGTACATTTCCATCAAAAAGTCAATTTCGTAAAAAATGTAACATACGATAATTTCGCACAAGAAAAGACAGAAACAAAGAAAATCAAATTTGTAACAGTAAAAATGTATGTTAAAGTTACAAAACTTCTATTTTGCATGCGTCAAAACAATAGCACGAATAGTTAAATTACCAACGACAAAAATCGTTTAATAACAAAAACGATCATTTCAACATTAGAGGAATATTCAAAGATTATTTGAACGTCTTTATAATCGTATCGAATCTATCAAACTCTGTCTTAGCCAACAATATTTCGAAATATTCTACAAAAATGGTTAACAGTAACTGGCATGTACGACCAACGATACTCCGTTCAACAAAAAAGTATGTTTTGATATCAGGAAGGTCTATTACAAATTTATTAAAATTATATGTTTCGGTGGATTAGTGTCATGTCAAAGTGCATAAAGACCATTTACTACTGCCAAAAACAGATTTGGCAGAATTGAATTTACAAAGAGGCAATTAAACTTAGGTATACTTTTAATGGAAGACCGTACTCTGTTCTGATGAATCTAAGTTGAATGTGAGACGTTCTTATGGATTTACCCTCTAAGCTGAATAAAAACGTTAAAACATAAAGAAAGAAGTGTTTTAGTCTCTTAATGTATTTCTGGCCATGGAATTGGGACAATACACAAAATAAAGGGTGTAATGAATCGATTCGCCTACAAGGATTTGTTGGAATACATACTGGTATCGCATGCAGAGGAGCAAGTGCCAGAAAATGCACAAATAAATCAGTAAATGAGTATTTTGTAAGCAAACAAATCAAGATTTTGAAATTCCTAGCGCCATCGTCAGATATCAATCCTTCACAAAATATATGGGATAGTGTAGATCTCAAAATAAATTGCGATAATTGCAGAAATAAGGACGAACTTTATTAAAAAGTGGAAATTATATTGAATGAAATTTCTGGTGGAACAATATCGAATGTAATCGAGCCCATAACTAAGTAACTAAATATTTGTAATATTAATATTTTAAGTGCATTTATTAAAGACGTGCTTATGTTTTGTCGCATTCAAAAAACTGTGTTCAACGTACAAAATGTTTTTTTTTTTAAGTTAAAAAGGAATTTTCTTTGTTTTTTATTTTTTAGTGAATTTAGATGATTGACTTTATAAAATAAATCAAATAGTTTGAAACCCAAAAGTAATTGCTTTTGTTATTGAGACGTTTTATATTCGCCAGAAGTTCGTGCATATATTTTGTCGCACACTGTATATTGTGACAGCATGAGAAGAATAAATGACTCTGGTTATCTGGTGGCAGAAGCCGATAGAGGTGGGGCTACGTAAAAAATAACTTCAAGAGTTCCACGTGGATCAGCTATTTTGAAACATAATGTATGATGGCATATTTAACCTTAATCTCCCAGAGTAAGTAAGCAAAGTTGGCTTTGCGAACGTTATGGCAATCGTAGCTCAAGCTGGGTATAAAGACGAACTGCAGATATATTAAAGACATAAGAATATATTTATTTTCCATAAATTTTCAATTGACAGTTTAGAAAACGGAGTTAGTGCTCTTCACTAGAAACAGAGCAAGGGAAACTCTAGAGAGTCAGGGTAGGAAATATCACAATTTTGTCGTCAAAAGCGGTAAACACTTTAAAAAACGTGCAGAGACGCACCTGCAAAAGCAGTCGGATTATTAAATGCAGTGGTTTAAATGGTTCTAAACGTTAAAGGACTACGTCTAAGTTTAAAGACCTTAATATCAACTCCACTGCTACTTTACGGTGCATCCGTGTAGGAGAACGTAGTAAGTAGTAAATAAAAAATAATGGCAATTAGTAGAAGAAATTGTCTCAGAGTGTGCAGGGCTTTTTGAACAGTGTCAGGGAAGGCAGCTAGTGTGATAGCGAGAATGTTACCAGTTGATATAACAGCTAGAAAATACGCTAACATCTACCACTAGATAGACTCGTTTCCACGACAATCAGATCTACGCTCCAGAACGACCTGACACCCAGTCAGGGTGGCGTATTTTACCTTCCACGTTTTGCCAGACAACACTGAAATTTGTGGTTGAGTGAAAGTGTACACGTGGAAAGTATCATCGAGATTACACTTAAGTCTAGTTTATAGAGAAACTGCATCAAATGTTAAGTAAAGCTGAAATGTAGCGAAAATCCGCTCAAAGTAACAGTTCAATAGAGAACAGAACAGTGATAAATAGCTCATAAAAAGTTCATTGTTCACGCGAAATAATACCGATAGGCATTTGCGTGTAGGCTAAGGACCGGGGGTTTGTTTTATAACACAAGAATCATACTTTACGTTAAAAGGCTGTAGGCAACTTAAAAAGATTTCACACTTCCTGCGTATTAAAAAAAAAGGAAAAGGATTATTTTTCAAGTCATACTAGGACGGCTTGATAGTCTGTTGACCTGGGGCCCGATTTCAGATCAGCACCTTACTTTCTCCAAATTTTCGATTTCACATTTTCATTATCCTATAGATGGCGTGGTGTAGTGGTTAGAGCGCAGGCTTACAACTCAAACGGCCCAGGTTCAAATCTCGGCAGAGAACATGACAGACAAAAAAATTCAGTGTGGTTTCGAGTGTTTAATAAAGAGACTTCAACCTCCCTCCAGACAAATCCATCAGAGTCAATTCCACCGTTCTTTGACTTTATGCAATTAAGCTAACAATAGTTGCCTAATTCTGAATTGGCTGACTTCTGATGGTGATATGGCTGTCAGTGGAATAATTGACCAACATTGCAAATGTCTGTCTACACGTCTCCTCAATATTGCTCTATCCTTGACAATTGTTTTGACTATTCTGGGCTTAATTCCTTTTTCTTTTAGTGTTTTGTAAAACGTGTACTGCTAGATTTCTCTTCTTCTCCCTCCGGCTCTTATTTCTTTTAATCTTGCTATGGATACTCTTTTCGGCAGGCGGTTCACATGTGAGAACCAAATTCGAAGGCATTTTATTTGGACATGACTTCCACCTTGGCAACCGATCTGTGGGTAACAGCATCCGGTTAAGAATGTAGCTAACGCTCTGCCCGCGATTTGGGTATAAACTACAGCCATCTAAGCCTCTGGGGCTTCCAACGTTCGCAGCATAAATGCTATTACCAATTTAAGTCCCAAATTACTCTGGACTGCTGGCCCATAAACAACAGAAAATAAAACCAACAATACCACACAACAATCAAATGAGCAATCATATAACCAGACAGGCACACCACTCCTCGATGACCCATAGAGACGCTCACAGAATACCCACCGCAGATGATGTTGCAAAATAAACTATCACTTCTTAAGCCTTGAATCACTCCTATTAAAGACACTGCGAACAAAATCGCCCACCCTCCATATAGTACCATTCGACTCCGAAGCCCCACTAATATCTGGCGGTCACGGCGGAGATTGGAATCAAGTGCAGTTAGTGCCTCTTGCTTATGATCTGTGATATAACTTTGTTCGCTATATTGATAAGAGTGATGCCACATGAGTTCCCGTCATGAGATAAATCACCTGGTTTTTGTGATTTATAAATGAGCCCTTCCTTTAAACCATCGCATAACTGATGGATGCTTTCAACACTTGATTGTCAACCTTTCTTTTTGGAAAATATATCATTAAATTGCAATCAACACTGTCATTAAATTAATTTTAAAATGTGACTTAATGCACTTTAAAAATGAACAATTTAATTTATAAAAAGAAGTTTCGCTTCAAAAAACGTTATTATTCAAAAGATAATTAAAAAAAAAAATTAAACAATACAAAGAAGGGATTAAAATTTCAGTTCAAAGAAAAATCATATCTAGTACTTTAAATAAAATCATCAAAACAATATTAAACTAAACGACAATATTAGGCGTGGAAGGCTAAATTATGGCAGAGAAACCCGTCTTAATGAAGAGTAAATTCTTAAAAGGTTTAAGCAATTTGCATTTGTATGAATGGTATGTATGTATGTATGTAGATATATATGTGTTTGTGTGCCATTATTATAAAATTGCCTGATCTAATTATTTTCTTCGGAATGAAAATTTCGCAAGATGTATTCAAGCCGAAATTTTTGCGTATATTCTCGTACATACGGATTCTATTGAAAAAGTAAAGGATTTTTACTATATTAAGTAAAGGATTAAGGCAACGGACCAACGGATTAAAATATCACGCACAAACAAATACTGAGGCCATAAAAACATAAATAAAAATCGTGCTGTGACGTAGCTTGGAATTTTAATCACCTAGTTAAGCCCTCTGACCTGTAACAACAATAGCAACAACATTTATTCAAATAACATACACGCAGTAACAGTTTAGCCACATCACTATACGAGACATGCAAGAATGTACGATTGCGAGTGTGTACGATTAAATCCTTTGTACTTAAGCATTTAGTCTTTTCATTTAAAATTTAATTTCTTTACTCACATGCATACCATACATATACACTACATAGATGTATATTTACGTATGTTTGTATAAGCTATTTACATTTGTGTATGTATATTTTTGATCCTTAGAATGGATTTGCTGGATTTTGATAAATAAACAATAACGCATAATCACAACATTTCAATGTTACTGAAAGCATACTGTTTTAGGTAAAAGAAGAAACGGTATTGCCGTCAGCATAATGTGGAATTCTGTTTGTTTTTATTGCGATTTAAACACAAGACAATACAAATGTCGAAATTATTATTAAGCCATATTACACAAATGATAATATAGCAGACTAGCTTAAGCTTTCTGTCCTAGATGTTTTTTTTTTATTTCTTCAATATTTCACTTGGAAGCATATGGGTAGGTAGGAGGAAGTGGCTGTCACAAAAAAAGGCACACGTAGGAAAAAAATAGCATGTTATGATATCACAATTGATCGGCATTCTCCTATAGCAGGAACCATCCGAAACTCATAATAAAACCGCTAAGCTTCCGAATGTCCGCCCAGGCGTTCATGTACATAGTAGGTGAAAAATTGTTTCTTCCCCCTCCTCATCTCTGCAATTTCGGCAGAAATCATATGCTATGTAACCCAGTCTAAGCCGCCTGACATGAGTGCCTCTTATACAATGCCCAGTAATAACACCGACAACTACGCTGAGTGTGCTTCTTTGGAGATTGTGCAGATCTTATGAGCGCTTGAGATCCGGCCTTGGCCAGATTTGCTTCGTCATCTTATCGTCTCTAAAGCGTTGACGTGGTCTATTATTTTATTGTGAATCATAAGCTTGCAAGTTCTCAATGGGATGGCCAACGTGTAAATTTTGCTTGTGAGTTCGATAGTGGTGCCATTACATTTATCCAGAATATCACTGTGATCCGGTGCTATCATATCATCACCATCGCTGCAGCCACCAACCTTCGTTAGTATGCCCCCAAAATAACAGCAGCCAGATCAACATTCTGCAGTCGAAATCTTATATTTTGAAGATTGTTGCAGCGCATTTCCTTACATTTTCCCATATTTATCCTTAAACCAGCTCTTAAAAGTTCACCCTCAATGGATATGAGTTTAGCTGACATGTGACGATAGCTGTGCCACAGAAGACAATTTTTTTTCACCACTCCTCTGGAGAGTATATTGTCTTTCCACAAAGCATCCATTGCTTGGTTTTAGTTTCATTAATCAAAGTGACTTTCAAGCTAAGTAGATGAATTATCTACTCTAACTCGCTTATGATTAACTCGCTTATGTGGTGAAGATCCTTGTTGTGGTGATCCTTATTTAGCATTGTTATTCTTTTCCAGTAAGTGGCGATTTGATATGAATTTGTTGTAATGCTTCTCCAGTGTCTGCATTCAGGGTCACCTTTTTTTAAGATGTTGACTAAAACGCACGATGTTATTTGTAAATTAAACAAAAAGTTTTCAGAGAAATATCTTAATATTTTTTTATGACAGAAGGATCTATACAATTATAAGTGAAGCAAAATTTTCGGCCAAATGCTCGTCACGGCTTCGGTGGCATACCTTCTTCTGTCGGTCTATATATTCAATGACTCTCAGACATAATTGATGTGCCGAATTATCTCATCCTTTAGCTCTTGAATTGTACTTGGCTTATTGACGCAAATTTTTTTCTGTTAAATATTATGGTTGGACCACCCTTTATCTTCATACCAATTGCACTGAAATCCGATATCCAATGATCCAGGAGCACTCTTATGATTTCCTATATTGTTCTTGCAGTTTAATGATAAGCTTGTAGAAAAGTTCGATAAAAGATCAAAGTTTTCGTAAAAAGAGTTATAAAGCGCAAAAAAGTAATACTGTATTTTTTTAACTCTGAAAGGATGTTTTTTAACCCTCTGATTACCAACAAGGTCACTAGGGACCTTTCGCACTTTCAAATGAGCAGAACTTTTGCATTAGTTCTAACTAGTTTTGAAGTAGTTTAAGATGTTTTTACATTACATTGGAAACGAGGCTACAACGTTGAAATTTTGTTGGTTATCGAAGGGTTAATCATGTTTTTCTTTACAAAACTCTTTTAAAACTCTTATTCGTTTTGTTGAAGAAAAAAACTCTCACGATAACACGAACTCAGCTTCAACTGTAAATATTTTACTTGAAATTGCATTTTAATCCTTGAACCATAGGCACAAAAATAGCAGGGGATACTTCCGTTTATCGTATAAAGATGTTAAAGAAAAACCGTTTTTTAGCTCAGTATACAAAAGTGAAATCAAAACAAAACGGACTAGAAACTTAAAATATCCTCTCAGAAGGACTAGAACACATTGGCTATGGTGACGCCTACAAAAGTGACGGTAATGGTAAATCATACACGAATACAAAAACTAAATAAACGAAGAGTTACGATAATATTTGCATAAAAAAGGACATCAAATATCCATCTTATGGGCCAATATGAGTTTAACAAATAAATAATGCCACAAGAACAGGTTAAAAATGTAAACGAATAAACAATAAATTGAAGGGCAAAAAAGTAAATATTGGCACAAAAGCAATTACATTTAAAGAGGTATTAGAAGTATTTATTTTTTTTTAATATTAGAAGATGACTTTAACAATCGTGAGAGAATTTTTTAGGTCTGGACATGACTTTAGTCAAAAGTTGTAGGGTAGGTTGTTTAAAGTACTAAAAATAATTCAAAGACTTTTTAGTTAACAATTCTTTTTTTTTTGGCAGAAAATCATTTTTTTCCTACAAAGACTACGAATCTAAATCAGGCAATCTTATACCACTGCATTTTACAATTTGAGAGTTTGTCTCTCAAACCACACTACAAGAAAAAATTAAATTTTTTCCTAAGCAAATGGTTGTGTACACCGGAAAGGGTGCTTTCCAGGGATAGAAACCCACTGGGTAACCCAATTAAGTCCACCAGGGTTTTTTTGGGTACTTTATTTAAAGACTTTTGTAGTTTATTTACAACAAAAATAATTATAATTTACATATTGGAGTACAAATTAATTCGGTCCGTTTTTTAGTTAAAAGAAGATAATGAATTGATAAATTTATCAAAAAAAAAAAATATTAAATTACATCTTTTCCCCACCTCTTAGCCAATTTTCGATTAATTCTCCTCTCAGAAAAACTTCTAGCCTTTTGAAGCCAATTTTATTTATCCTTAAGAGAAGTGGTTTGGTGGCATATCAAAAGATATTGTTTCTGTAAAAACAGCCAATAGTCACAAGAAGCAGTACTCGGAGAACACGACAGATGCGGCATTTGATCGTTTCTAACTATTGCTTGGCAACTTTTGCGACGTGAGGTCGAGCGTTGCAATGCAAAAAAACAACTTAATCATGTTTGTCTTTATATTCGGGCATTTTTCTCATAATGCATGGTTTAGGTTAGGTTAGTGGCAAGCTTGTTGAGTCAAGGAACACTGCAGCACACACAGCGGCCCGTTGTGATAGCACACATGAAACGAAGCCCCTGTGTTAGCCGCCAAGTTCAGATTTACCAGTCTTGATAGTCATCCAGAGGTCTCACAAAGAAGCACAATCCCGTAAATCAAGTCGGAAACCAGTTCGAAAGTCTAATGAACCTGGCTGTTGACCTGATATCAATGGTCGATAAATTCGAAAAGCTATCGAGAAAGAGCGAGCCAAGTGTAAGTAATCTACGTTTAGCTGGAGACGGGCACTGGCAAATAAAGTGGGCCACACTCTCCTCTTCCTCAGTCGATCTACAACCTCGGCAGAAGTCATTCGCCGGTAAGAGCAGCCTGTGCGCGTGCCCACCCATAATGCAATGCCAATGAGGATAGACACAGTACAGGAGATGCTCCCATAATCCAATTTAGACAACTGATTGTGAGGCCTATCATTCAATCTAGGCCAGGTGAGTCTAGTAATGAAGCAAGAATCCCCTCTACCCAGCACAGACAGCTTAACGGTATTACAAATACTATTATAAATATGTATTATAAATACTAAAACAACGTATTTGTGCTAACAAACAAAAATTATTTTCGAATTAAACGAAATTTGGAAGCAGTTATAAAACCCATCAAAATACTCAATAAAACCCAGTGGATTGGGTTCTTTAAAAAAACCGGGTTTTGCAACTCTGGTGCATTCACATCTTAGCTCATCACATTTTACATTTTAAAACAGAGCTCGTCAAAAACATACATTGTCATTTTGTTTGCGTGTAAGTTCATTCATACTCAATGCACTTAGAGACACTTATAGTAAAAAAAGTATAAAATGGTATATATTTAAAGTATTGAAATATACATATTTGGTATAAATTTAAACAAATAAAAATGAGATAACAAATATTATATACAAGGCGAATTCAATAAGGTGATCCTAATTTACTACGTAAGCAACAGCTGATACATTCGCGTATGTCAAAAAACACAAATATTCTGTATTTTGTTGACAAAAAATATTTTTGACGCTACAGCTTTTTGCTTAATACAGTGTTGCATTATATTGACACACCGATATTTTGTTTTACAGTGTTGCATTCGTTTTCTATTTAAGACCACCTTATTAAATTCGCCTTGATTATGTAGACATATATATAATTATGCTACGTCATATATATACATATATATTTGAAAGACTGATAACACTGGTCTACAAAAAGCAAAACATTTTCTCGACTTTAAATACAACTATATGCGATATAATGATTTTGATGCGCTGAATTCAAATCCATTTTCAGTGAGAGTAAGAGAATCAGTTTACGCCGCGTAGTACTTTTGACAAGCACTGTTTTCAAAGAAGACAAGAAAACTACAACAAAAACAATAACAAAAAAATATAAGAAAAAATAAAAAAATAACAAAAACAATTACGGCAAACAATGATAAACAAATACAAAAATAATTAAGAAAAAACAATAACAACAATAATTGAGAAAAACACCAAATTAAGGAGAAATTTTAAGTCAAACATGTAAATGAGGTTTTTAATAACTTCATAATTAAACATTTTCTCTTTCTCTCTCTCTCTCTCTCGCTCTGTATATTTTTACACTTATTTTCTCATTATTTTGCTATTTCTTGTTTTGTATATGCGTGTGAGAGCAAAGAAGAAAGTTTGCTCAGAGCAGTTTTTGCCAGTCGCAGATCTAAATACATTAAGATCAACGATTTCATGCTTCTCAAATTATAAGATTTATTTAAACCCTCGAAACAGGTTGTTGTTACTAGATTGTTGTTGTTTTACCCAAATCTCTAACCAGCCATTTCATTTAATTTGAATTTGAGAAAAGTAGTCGTTAAAGGGTTATACTTATAGGCAGAACACATTGAATAGATTATTAGTTTGTAACCCATTTTATGGATCTCTGATATAGTACTTACATATGTGTTTTCTCGTGTTAGAACTTAAAAACAATATTGAATCTGTTTAAAATGTCTGAATAATATATGCCGGTAATTATACATACTTCTCTCAATAAATGAGCTGCACTCGATTTTATTTTTAGACTTTTTAAAGGAACCTACAGTTAAATGCAGGCTCCGAACGGCAGATGCATTAGTTAGAGAAGTTTTTCATAACGTAAATACTTGCAATCAATTGCTCTCAATGTTAAGAGGTGATTACCGTCATTTTTCAAATTCAACAATAATGATTTAAATTTTTTTTCTATGACACAGTGTTTTAAAGACAATTTTATATAGAAAAAACCCAAAATTGAAAACGAATTTGAATTCAGCGCATCAAAATAGTTTTATTTAAAGCCGTTTTTTGCTGTAGACCAGTGTGAGGTGTTGTTATTTTTTTTTATGTGTGAGCACATAGAGGTGTGAGAGAAAGAGAATCAGTTTATGCCGTGTAGTGCTTTTGAAAAGCACTGTTTTCAAAGAAGACATGAATACTATAACAAAAGCAATAACAAAAAAAAAAAGAAAAAATAAAAAAATAATAAAAACAATTACGGCAAACAATGATAAACAATTACAAAAATAATTAAGAAAAAAAAACAATAACAACAATAATTGAGAAAAACAACAAATTAAGGAGAAATTTTAAGTCAAATATGTTAAATGAGATTTTTAATAACTTCATAATTAAATATTTTCTCTTTCTCTCTCTCTCTCTCTCTCTCTCTCTGTATATTTTTCCACTTATTTTCTCATTATTTCTCTATTTCTTTTTTTGAATATGTGAGAGAGAGAGAGAGCAAAGGAGAAAGTTTGCTCAGAGCACTGTTTTGCCAGTCGCTGATCTAAATACATTAAGATCAACGATTTCATGCCTCTCAAATTATAAGATTTATTTAAACCTCCGAAACAGGTCGTTGTTACTAGATTGTTGTTGTTTTACACAAATCTCTAACCAGCCATTTCATTTAATTTGAATTTGAGAAAAATAGTCGCTAAAGGGTTATACTTATAGGCAGAACACATTGGATAGATTATTAGTCTGTAACCCAATTTAGGGATCTCTGATATAGTACTTACATATGTGTTTTCTCGTGTTAGAACTTAAAAACAATATTGAATCTGTTTAAAATGTCTGAATAATATACGCTAGTAATTATACATACTTCTCTCAATAAATGAGCTGCACCCGATTCTATTTTGATACTTTTTGAAAAAAACCTACAGTTAAACGCAGGCACTGAACGGTATATGCATTAGTTAGAGAAGTTTTTCATTGCGTAAATACTTGCAATCAATTGCTCTCAATGTTAAGAGGTGATTACCGTCATTTTTCAAATTCAACAATAATTATTTAAATTTGTTTCTATGACACAGTGTTTTGAAGACAATTTTATATAGAAAAAACCCAAAACATTACTCGTTACAATCGGCTTAGAATTGCAAAGTTATTAAACTTTTTAGTAATGAAACTCGTGAAAACATCATACAAGTTTGGCCAAATTGTGAACTTTAAAAAAATACAAATATTGGATGTTTTTTAGAGGTAAATAATTGAGTTGGCAACATTGTTTTTTTGACAATCTATTTAAAGCTGATAGTTCCTTTCTGTTGGATAGACTTATGTACACCAGAGAAAATTGTAGAAATTTGTTATCATATTGTGCACTTTATCCATTTTGTGTCTAACATAATCGTCTCTCAAAGTCATAATCGCTATAATCGTACTTCAGGCTACTAAGATACTCTGATTTAACCACATTGGATTATTTTCTTGTAGGCTATGTAAAGTCGCTTGTCTACGTCGATGAACCAGAGACAATTGAACGCCTGGAAATCAACATTCGAATAGTTATGGCAAAATAGGGCCCAATATGCCGCGAAAAGTTTGTGAAAATTGGTTTTCCAGTTTGCGCATTTATTGATATTAAAAGTATATTTCTTCGTTTTATTATAATTTAAACTTGTGTAACTGTAAAAAAACACCCGAAACAAAGACACATACAAAGTGGTAAAAAAGTGACAATTTGCTAACAATTAAGTGAAATTTTCATAAGTATTTCTACATACTAAAAAGCTCAATAGCTTCGTAAATTTTCCACCGATTTCGAAAACGTAAGACTCATTCAAATTGTAACTGAAAGTTTTTAATTAATAAATAAATTGTACGGTTCCGATATAAATTAGTGCGAAAAACGCAAGAATACTTGAAGAATGTGGGAAAAATTTGATAAAAAGTTTATTTGCTTGATAAATACACATGGATTCCTCAATGTTATCTAAATGATATATATCTCGTTTAAACTTTTCTTTTCCTTTTAAATCCGCTCGGAAACTTCAAATATTTAGTTCAAATAGCTCCATAGTCAATACAAAGGATCAGTCAAAAAGTGGGCATGGTACTTCCCAAACAAACTTAATATTGATTTTTGTTCATCTTGTGAACGGCTGAAGTGTTAGTTTCTGAATTTAATCTCATTGACTTCATGGTCAATACAAAATAAAAGTCAAAAAGTGGATGGATTCGGACAACTGGGCATGGTACTACCTTCCATACAAACTAAATAAATATTGATATTTACATATTTTGTGAATGGCTAAAGTATTAGTTTCTGAATTTGCTCTTATTGACTTCATGGCCAATACAAAATATCAGTAAAGAAGTGCGGTGAAATCGGATAAGTGTGCATGGTATCTTCTAAACAAACTAAATATTGATTTTTATATATATCTTGAAAAAAGGTTAAGGTGTAAGTTTCTGAGTTTGGTTTGAATGACTTCGTAGTCGACAAATAAGCTGAATTGGGTAAGTGGGCGTGGCATTCAGTAAACATTAATATCTTGCGAATGGTAATAGTAGAATTTTCTAAACTTAGTTCGGACAACGTCGTGAACTATACGCATCATTAGTCAATAACTGGGTGGGATTAAATAAGTGGGCGTGGCACCATTCATTCCTACTAAATATGGAATTTTTTATATGTGGAGAATAACAATTAAAGCTTAGTTATCTATCCACATCAAATAAAAAAAAACAGGAAGGATTGGATACATATTTTATACATATATAAAAATGAATGTATGTTTATTTGGAGACTGTATAAAGCTAAAAAGTAAAACCTGCAGTGTCTTTCTGGAGCAGCGTCCGGCAAACTAATATTAATGCATTTTACAATTCTGGTAGTAATTTGTGAGCTCTTACTCAGGCCATTTAGCACTGTATTTTTCCATTTGTCTTCTCTTTAGTTCCCTTTGTTTATTTTTTTTGCTTTTTTCTGCCATACGTATGAAAACAGTACATGTGAAAACAGCGCTCTTTGCGTGAATTTGTTCTGGAGGAATCTATAGGCTATCTTAAATGTTTTGATTTGAACCGCAATGGAATAAAATGAGAAAAAAGTGTAAAAAATTATAACTAAGGTGGTTAGGTTAGGTTAAAGGTGACTGTCAGACATATGTCCGGCAGACTTAGGACCATAAAGCCCATTGTGGTACCCATAAACCTTCTCCGACAGCCCGGTCAGTTATTCGATCAGTTAGCCCTCTCAATAAATATGCTAATCAGCCTTACAGGAGTCTCCAGTAGTGTGCCAATACCTACAAAGTGTGTACCAACAGCAGATGTCCGTAATCTCCACCTCCTCCTCTAAACAGCACCTACATAGAATAGAGTCCCTCTGGCCCATCCTAATGGCATGTCTCCCCACTAAGCAGTGACCCGTAAGTGCCACTATTAACGCAGATATCCTTCCTCAGTTCAGCAGTTTCCCTGTCCTCCCTTGGCCAGAGAGTTCTAGCCTGTCTACAAGTTGGAGCTCGTCTCCACCTTTCATTAAATACACCATCAGCATATTGTCCTATACGTAGCCGGCAGGTAGAGATCGGTATACCAAAACCATTCGCCGCCACAGTAACCTGTCTAGCCAGCTCATCCGCCACACAGTTGCCCGGAATATCACTGTGTCCCGGTACCCAGATGAGATTAATATCAAAGTACTCGGACACACAATCAATAATTCGTGACATTTTCTTACCGTCCGAGACTTAGTATACATAGCCCCCAAGGATTTCATAGCGGACTGACTGTCCGTATAGATACAGACTATCTCTCAGTAGTTCGGCAATCCCACCGATAGCAGCCACTTCTGCTAGAAACACACTGCAATGATTCGGCAGATTGTAACATTAACATTAAGATCAGGAGAATAGATACCATAACCTACTCCACCATCCAGCTTTGAACCGTCCGTAAATAATCGGATACTACTCATGTCACCCTCTACTGACCTTTTTCAGGTATTTCTATTCGAAACATATGTCCCCAGATTGGTCGCAAGGGATACAGTAGTCCGTCCTAACGGTAGCCAAACCCATTCTATCGGAATTGTCCGATAGTCTTACAACACATTCCCTTATTCTCAATATATCAGGTGTTCAGATATCCATAATGACACTGAGCGCCAGACCTGGCGTCGAACGCAGTGTTCCCCCAATACAAATTAGCGCCGACCTCTGTACCATCATCAGGAAATTAAATATATACTTCTTATGTACGGAACTCCATCAAACCACAGTACCATAGAAAAGTATAGGTCCGACTATAGCCGTATAAACTAATATAGTAGATAAGAAGATAATTAATATAGGGTGCCACCTAGTGGACAATAAAAATAGAATCGTTTTTCCTATAAAAATACTTACACAATATTATTTTACACTACGAGTACCTATTTTTTATTACCCGCCTTTCAATATTTTTTTTCGCGAGTTAATGAAAAGATATATTTTACATATATTTTTAAAATTGCTTAATCTCTGGATTACGACCACATAATAATAAAAAAAAGACCACAAGGATGAGTTTAATTCAAAGCACTAATCCGTTTGTGGTGTTGGTGAAAATACAAAAAAAAAACTTGGACTGCAGCTAAAAATTTAGTTACAAACTAAAACGTTACTTGCATTATGCACCGTTTTTTACCTGTTCTTAAAATGTTATTTTTTTTTTGTTCAACTCTTTAAGTGTGTTAAAGTATGATGCCCGATTGTTTTGCGTTTGTTTCTTTGCTAAAAAGGTATCATAAAAAAGAGTTACTCGTTGCAATTATTATATGATTTTTTCAATGGAATTTCCCTTCATAAATAATAATACAAAAAAAGAAGGATTAAGACGAGTTTTAAATGCGAGGCTGTTTTAAATTTCTTTCTAAACATGCAATTTTTGTGCAATCCTTTCCTTTTTTTAGATTTCTTAAAAAAAAAAAAAATATTACAAAGGTTTCATAACCTTGTATGAGATTTGTTAGTAAAAATATGGTTTAGGTAGGTCTTAATTTAGCAATGGTTGTAAAATAGTAGATATTTTTATAGTTTTTTTTAAAAATGTTGCGTTTATTGATACACTCGAAAAAAATCTGAGCAGTTGATTTTTTTTTTTTAACTTGAGATCAGCACTCAGGGGATGACCCCTGCTCATGCAGTGCATTGTGCTGGTACTAGGAAAATAGGTTATGGGGAGTAGTGTTTACGTTTGATTTGAATTTACCCATGTCGTAAGTGACAGGAAAAACTTTCTCTGGAAGACTATTCCACAAACGAACTGTGTGAATGAAGAACGAATTCTCCATATCATGCGTTGAGCGATTCATTGGACAGTCAACCACAAAGGCATGAGCTCTACGGGAAAAACGAGTATTACAAGAAAGTATGTGATTATCAAGAATTACATTCCTTATTTCGTCAGAACACATTCCGTTATAATACCGATAGAATAATGAAACACACGCCATATTGGGACGATGCTCTAACGAATCAATAGAGTTGGCTACCCTACCGTCATTCAAAAGCATCTTCGCCCTCTCCTGTACAATGTCGAGAAGCTCCAAAATAGACTTTGAAGCACCGGCTAATACATGAGAGTTTCACTCCATCTTTGGTCGGATATAGGTCCTGTAAATATTGAGATGGTCAGATGGAGTGAAGTATATCTTTTTTTTCTCCGTAACTCCTCTAGGGAGCGTATTGGCTTTCCACAAAGCATCTATTGCTTTGTTTCAGTTTCTTTAATCAATTTGATATTTCAAGCTAAATAGATGATTAATCCGCTGTAGTTTCCTCCATATGTTTTTTTTTGTGTAGTAGTGAAGATCCTTGCTAATTGGTGGTAATCTTTACTTTAGCATTTTAATTTTTTTTTTTTTTATATAAAAAAAAAAAAACCGAGGCACTTGAATGCTTCTTTCTACACTCGGAAAATGTGATCGTTCCAACGGATATCACAATGAATTCTCATGCCCAGAACATCAAGAGCATCTGACTCATTAGACACCACACAAACACGTCTGTGTGTTAGAAAACAATATTGGGTCTTGCGGGCGTTTAAATCGACCCGATTCGCATGATCCCACTCGGAGATTTTTGTCAAATCGCTTGTGAGTGTATCATTCATATTACGCCTTTTCGCTCCAAACTCCAGAAGGCTCGGCCTATGATCAAAAGAATAGATAGGATTGGAAGAAATATGAAGAATAGAGTTGGACAAAGGACAGAGCTTTGCGGTACCCCTGAATTTAACCTGAACTCGTCGGATGAGAACCCATCTATAACCAGTCTTATAGAACGATCTCAGAGAAAGCTCGATATAAATCGAGAGAAGTGCCTATCAACACCAAAGGCAGAAAGTCGATACTAGTGCCTCATACCAAACTCTAGCAAACGCCTTGGAAATATCCCGAGCCACAACTTTGCTCTCACCAAAACCATGAATAGATTTGTTCATCTCTCAAAGAGTACCGCCAGCAGGTCGCCAGTAGAACGACCCTCGCAGTATTGACGATCGCTTAGCAAATTCTTGGACTCCAAATATTTGACAAGGTGATGATTAACCATATGCTCCATAACCTTGGAGAGTGCCGAACAGACTGCAATTGGACGGTAGTTTTCAGGGTTGGTAGCTTCACCCTTTTGAGTGATTAGCGTTACATTAGCAAGCTTTCAGCAGGATGGAAAAATAGCGGTGCAATATGACGCACTGAAAATGTTGGCTAATGGATGCGCAAGTCTCGAATAATACTACTTCAGGACCAGTGCTGGTATGCCATCTGGCCCAGAAGCTAAAATTACTTGCAAATAATTCAGCCAAAAGTTTTGCCTTATCCAGCGGGTTCATAAATGTTTGCTCATTCCTTAAAAGAACTGGAATCGAACTAGCGCTACTACAATCGCTTAAATTAAAAACAGAAGAATGTTTACAACAATTCTACCGATTTTAAGATGCCAGCAAGTCGGCATTCGTTCGAAAAGTCCTGCAATCACCATATAAACAGTCTCAGAATCATCGTAGAAGCGTCAATGTAGTATTAATCGATTTTCACTCAGCGAAATTGAGTGCTTTAGAAGGTAAAAGTGTTCCCACGAAATTAATACAACTGATTTAGGTTTTATACTAGAATCCACATGTAGTATATTACAAGGAAACTATCGGAGCAACAGAATTGCAGTCGGACAAGGTGTATTATCACCTCTACAACACACAAGAGGTGGATTGTATGGAGACTCTAAGGTCGATTAGAGGACTTGGACTAAGCAGATGATATTTGAATCTTAAATCACACATTCAACGAAATGAAAACAAAGCTACATGCCGTACAGGAAACTTTATAATTAGCTGGATTGATTATAGATATAAAACAATCCAATCACTACGGATCAACTGCAACATGGAGGGGAATAAGTTATCCAAGGTCAAGGAAGTAAAGGAAATACCTTTGTTTTATTATCTGGGCTGTATTATCGAAAAATCTGGTGGTTTATCGCCTGATATATCCCATCGCAACAACAGAGCAAGGAACACGTTAGCACAGCTAAAGTAAGTTTGGTCTTTACCAAATATATCACAAAAGAAGCATGAAACATTGCACCACATTACACAAACAGATTGCATGCTTTTGTCAACAAATGCCTAAGGATATTCCACTTACTACGAAAGGCAGGAGCTGATATAGCCAAAATTTCTATTGAGTGGTACCCGCAGGATATTAGGCGGGCAGGGAGACACACTTCGCAACGCCAATTAGTGCAAGAACTGCTAAATACAGTACCAGAACGGATTTAGGCATCGTGCAAAGGATCGAAAAACGTGCGTATGTATCTATGCACCCCGGAGAAGTAAGAGGAACCAATATACAGAGCTTTCGAAACCTAAGCAACTTTTCTAATGGATTTATTCAAAGTAAAACATTTAATTTTTATTATCTTAGGCACCTAAATTTTATAATAACAAAACTTTAATTCCATTCTCTACAAAGTAATACAACAACAAAAACTAAATTAGCTCCTTGAGTAGCTGTTTGAAACTAAGGCAACTATCAGTACTTTGTGTAATAAACTTTGTTTTTTATGGCCTCCGCATACAGTTTTGACATAGTTTTTATCAGATTTGTTAGAATTATTGTTAGTATTGATTGCCACTCTAATTTTAAGCTCTCCGACAGCTTAGGCTTATTTTTTAAATGACGTGGTCCAACTCAGCGCTTCAAAGTTCCAAAAAGGTTCTCAATAGGATTTAAGTCTGGTGATTGGGATGGCCAATCTAAGACATGAATCCCATTAGCTGATAACCATTCCTTGGTCAATTTTGACAAGTGTTTTGGGTCGCTGCAGTGCTGAAACACCCATCCATTAGCATTTCCCATTCGGTATATTTAAGCATGTCGTTAGTTAAAGTGTCCCTATATACAAAATGGTCAATTTTTTTTTGTATTTCGACAAAGAGGCAAAGTCTACTCGCTGAAGAACAGGTCCAGACTATTGTGTCTTTACAATAGCGCGAATGTAGTTGTTTTTCCTTTGGTCTTCCAACGTGGCTTATTCCATGTGTATTAACAAGCTAAATTTAGATTCTTCGATCAATAAAACTAATATGCGTTTTGCTACAGTCCAATGACGAAACCTAATTATTTGCTACAGTCCAATGGCGAATTGAACTTGTTAAATACAGATGGAATATGCCACGATCGACCTGCTTTGACTCTTTGTCGAAATACAAAAACAAACAAAAAAAAAAACAAAAAAAATATTATCGTGAACTCGGCTCAATGTTAGGTAAGAACTGTAAATTATAAGTCATATGTCCATTTCATGATTCCCAACAGGGCAATTTTTCTTAGTTTTTAATGTTGGCAAATTTGTGACATGTTTAGGTTGTAAGAACTAATACGTTCAGAATTTCGAATAATTCATGGCTTTTACATCATGAGCAAAAAGAGTACCCTAAAAAATTATGCGAATAATTGGAGTGAAGTACAAGGATGTTGAGCTTTCAGTTCTTCATAACGGGTTCGTCAGTCAACCATTTCACACCAATGCTGGTGTTAAATAAGGATGCCCACTATCACCTCAGCTTTTAACTATTGTGCTGGATGCAATAATGAGCAAAGTCTGTTCAAAGAGAAGAGATATAACATGGAGTCTCTCACGCCGACTCGAAGATTTGGACTATGCGCATGAAATTTGTCTAATCTCGCATAAATTCCCATAACATTGCATGAAGGAACATGGAAACTTCTCTTAGTCAATGAGATTTTAGTTTTAGACTCATTGAAAGGGACCTACAGTTTAACGTCGGCTCCGAACGGCAAATGCATTAGAGAAGTTTTCAATAGTAGTAATACCCATAACTAGTGACTAGCTAATGTTATGAGGTGATACCGCTGTTGAGAAAACTCTTTCTTTTTCAGATCGTCTGGCCTGATATTGATCTTCTGATTGATTAAATCAGTTCTGCTGTATGGTAGTGAAACCTGGCCTGTATCCATCAACAGGTGTCTCAGAATCATATACAGAATATTCTGGCTGGAAAGGAAAATGGAGGTCAAGGACGTCAAGGAAACACCTGGAGACGTGCAATTATCCAGGAAATAAAACAGCACAATCCAACATTGGAAGAAGCAAAATCAACAGGGGTAAACCGTGTAAGATGGAGATGCTGTGTGGAAGCCATATGCTCCCAAGAGGTGTAACAGAAAAAAACATCATGTTATGGCGCTTGCTTGCCTATTGCTGTTTGTGATTACACTTCAGGTCTAAAGCAACACACACACTTTGTGGCTTTGATACTCTGAAACCTCTACCTGTTTTTCCAAAACTTATAGAACATATTTAAAGACGTATAATTCTGAGGCAGTTGTTAATTAATAGGTCGATATTAGCCCAGGTTTCACTTCCGTATAACAGAGTTTATTTTACACATTCGTAGAATATTCTAAGCTTGGATCTCCTGGATATTTTTGAGCTTCCCCTTACTTATTGGAGTTGTTAGAACGACGGTTTCGGTTTATTGAGTTTAATTTCGCTTAACTGAGCTATCATTCGCTGTCATTGCATACTGGATAAATGGCAGAAGTTTTCTAGGTAAGTATTTAACTTGTTGATCTTAATCTTGTTAATCTTCTCTGTGTTTACGTTGTTAATTTTCATAGCTTAGGTTTTCTTGATTTCCATCTCAAGTCCAATCTTGCGCGATAATCTTGCCAAGTTTTTTTTTTTAATTTTGCCTGCATGTTCGAAATACTGTGTGAGGGTCGACATAAATCATTCGCATAACCCAAATCCTTAAGTTGGCATGAGAGACTCTCTATGTAGCTTCTGTTCTGTCTGAACAGACGTAGCTCATGATATCATCCAGCACAATTGTACATAGATGAGGTGATACAAAGCATTATTGTTTTACTCCAGCTTTGGTATTAAATGTTTGATTTATGCTGCCGTTATGAGAAACCGAGTGTTTTGCATCTTCGTGCATAGCTCTGACTATTTGAATTATTTTCGAAATATTATTTTTCAATAAATCAACACTTTCTATTATAAAACATTAATTTTTCTTTACAAAATTCTAAATTTTTTACGTCTTTTTTTTTACTAATTACTTGACATCTATAGTATTATTGCTTAATTTAAAAATTTTCATATTTCCAAGTAAAATTTGGAGGACATTCTACAATCCTTTCCCTTTAATTGTTTCTATCTGCAAGGATTGTGTCATAAAAACCCTTTGCCGTTAATGAGTCAGACGTGTTCTTTCAAATCATTACTATCAGCTTAGATTGAAAACGCTTACCTAAGTCTGTTCTTTATAAAGCTTTTGTTTTCTCTTAAAATTTTCTTAAAAAACTAAAACCCTTTATGACCCAATTCACAAACATTTTTATGATGCTTTATATGATGCACTCGTACTTGATGCTAAAAAAACAAAATCACATTTTTTAGTTACAAATTATCTACCTAAGAACATAAGGAAACTATTCTAGGAATAATAAAAACCATCTTTTAGTAAAAAAGAAAAATGTTAAAAAATTATGCAACAAAAATATGTTTTTTTTTTAATTACGTTAAAAAAGTATGTGACCGGCGTAAAAAACGCAGCAGGCTGCAAATATGAACAACCCGTTTTTACGACCGTGTTACACTGAAAAAATTGAAAGTGAAAGAGGCATGTAAATTATAATCAAACAGGGCCGACTAATTGATGTCTAGTACTAAAACAAAAAAAGAAATGTTTGAATCGAACTTACAGTGACGTGCAAAAGTGTAACATGATTTAATACTTCCCATTTCAACACCCTGTATTTTTTAAATTTAAATGAACTGTCGTCTTCCTCTAAAACTAGTTTGTTGTTACTACAACGAAATAGTAAATAAAAGTGTAAATAAAAACAATTGTTAAAATTTTGACCCATTGATTTTTTTGATATCTATAAAAATAAGTATTATAATCAATAGGATTGGCAAAACCCTGTTTTTTTTAAACCGAACCCACCTTTTTTAGGGTTTTATAAATCCTTCCAAATTTCGTTCAAGTCGATAATATTTTTTGCTTGTTATTTTAGTATTTATGATGAAATTTTGCATTCTTGGTGGGATCAAGCCGTTATTGGGTACTATGAGCTGCTAAAACTCGGTGATCGAAGCAGACTGCAATTACTTCGTTTGAATTGTGCTTTATGAGATAAACTGCCGGAATATAAGGACAGACATGATTAAATTATTCTTTTGCATAATAACACCCGACCTCACGTCGCAGAAGTTTCAAAACAATTATTAGAAACATTGCTCCGTCGGCTGTTGCGACGAATATAATAATACACCTCTTTATACAGTCTTTTCGCTACATAGCATTTTGCTATAACGATCTGATTGTATTATTGAACACATTCGCTTTAAGCGCAATTTACCTCGTTCTACGGTTAAAAAAAACGCGGTTTCTCTGTTTTTAAAAAAAAAGCGTAATGGAAGCAAATGCAACACCCACATTTTCAGAAACTATCTAGGACGTATAAGGAGATATGAGTTTATCTTTTAACATGTCACCGAATCATTTCCCTTGAAGAAATACAAAATCGGCTTCAAAGTTGGAGCGCCTTAAAAAACGAGAAGTTTTTCTGAGACGGGATTTTGAAATTGGTTTAGAAGTGGAGAAAAGATGTAAGCAGTGTTTTTATAAAGTTGTTATTTCATTATCTGTTTGAGATCAATACATAAATTTGTAGTCCCAATACGTAAATTACACCTATTTTTGTTGTAAATTAACTACGAAAACCTTTCGCTTTTTTTAAGCTTGGATGCGATTAGGAAATGTTTGACCGTCAGACTAAAATCTGTTTATGTTAGGATCGTTTGACCAAATAACCAAATAAATAGTAGTTACAATATAACTAGAAAATGTATTAAGGACCCAATCGTAACCCAAACACATCAGGTAAAACAGACAATAAATCATACTGGTGGCTTCATAAAAGTTTAGGGTTGCATTTCGGAAAGTGGTGCAGATCCATTAGTACGCATAGATGGTACCATGTGTAAGGCACAGTACCTGTCGATTCTGCAACCAAGGCAATGACCCAAAGCCGTAATAATTTAATTACTCTTTCATTTTAATGAAAGTAAATGATTCGGCAGAACGAGTTTTATCAAAAAATTAGGAAGAAAGGCAATTGATACTTCAAATTGTAGCGGAATATCGGAAAGTCTGCCTTGATGTGTACCAATCTTTCTCTTTTGAAATTAAATAATATATCGAGTGATTTTTTAGAAACTTTATTTTTGGTAACGCTGTTTTTGACAGCTCAGCTGTTCGTGAAACATGTTACTGTGAAAACTGTGTTCAGCGACGAAGCTCATTTCGTGAACAAGCCAAATTGCCCTATTTGGTGTAAAGAGCAGCCAGAAGAAATGCAACAACTTCCAAAGCATCTTGAAAAATGATGAATATTGTTGAAACCTTTTACGAAAATGGGCGTTCAAATCAAAATGCATTTCTTGCACTTCGTAATTCTTTTGGTCAGCATAATCGACCAAATGTGTCCACAATTGGTAGAATTGTGACCAAATTTCAGCAAACCGGGTCTGTAGGAAATGTGAAAACACCTGTGCATGCTCGCCCAGTTCGTTCTGCGGAAAATATTGCAGTTGTTCGTGATAGTGTAGCAGAAGATCCGTCAACATCGACTCGTCCTCCTGCCCAACAATTTAACATCTCACGAACATCACTAATGCGAATGCTAAATAAAGATATGAATTTATACGCTTACAAATTCCAATTAACTCAAGAACTGAAGCCTTTTGACCATTTCAGGCGTCGTCAATACGCCGAATGGTTAGTTGAACGGACAGAAGTGAATGGTTACTTTACAAAGAAAATCATCTTAAGCGACGCGAAAGATCTCATCTCCGTGTTATCTCATGTCATGGTTATGTTAATTGGACACCACAATGATGTGAATTGTTACTTTTGAACTTCTTTCTTTGGGGATATTTAAAAAAGTGTACGTCTATAAGCCAAGAGCAATTCAAGAGCTAAAGGATGAGATAATTCGTCACAATAACGACATTGACCCTCAATTATGCCTCAGAGTCATTGGAAATATGGACCGAAGCCGTGGCGAGCTTTTGGCCAAAATTTTGCTTTAAACATAATTGTCATAGATCCTTCTATCATAATAAAAAATATTAAGATAAGTGTCTCTGAAAACTTTTTGTTTTATTTACAATTAACATAGTGCGTTTTGGTTGGACCACCCTTTACAAGACAAATAGAAAGCATAAAAATGTAGAAAGAGAGGGAGTCAGCAAGAGAAGAAGTAGCAAAGGCGCGCAGTAACGATAGTCGACAACCCTATTTTTCAATAGCATCTCTGTTAAACGAAATGTCCAAAAGCGAAAAGCACAAAGAGGAATAGAACAAGTAATTAATTTTGTGGCAGAGAAGCAGCTTTTCTCAAAAGAAACCGCGCCACAGTCGAACTCCAAAATCCACTTAACGATTTTTCAATTGAATATACAGTACAAACATTTTTGTCGTTAACTTACGACAACAGCTGACGTTGTCTATGCGAATATTGTACACAAAAGTTATTAAATGGCCAAATTGACAATTCTGCTGTCTACCGTTGAAAAGAAAGCGATTATCGTCAAAACATGTTAGTGAAACGCACTACTGGTCAGAGTTAATTCCAATGCCAAAGTCACTTCTGGCTTTTAGTAAATTGGAGAATAGTGGTAGGATATATGGTGGAATCGTATGCCCACCTAAGATTCGATGCCTCCTAATAAAGAGCATAGGACAGTGACATAGTAGGCGTTCGATCGCCGACGTATCCTTATTTAATCTACAAAAATCGTTATGGTTGAATCGTATGCCCACCTAAGATTCGATGCCTCCTAATAAAGAGCATAGGACAGTGACATAGTAGGCGTTCGATCGTTATTGCTTTTCGTCAATTTACATATCATTGAATGTATGCTGCAGAAGCCCGTAACGATGCTCGTAGTCAGCCTCAGCTACGTCTTGCTCATGGAAAGTATATAAAAGGTTCCTTGATCAGAGACAGATATCTGTAAAGAGATGGAAACCCTACAATTGGGCTCATTGTACCAGAATAGGCCAGTTCTTCTGGCGAAAATTCCTGTAGATCCGCTGACTCCTGCCATGTCCTGCCAAAATATTGGCCATCTCGTTACCAGCAATACCGCAGCGACGTGGAGTCAATGGTCCCCAAAGTCTTCCTATCATACTGTCGTTTGTTACATCGCTAAAATAAATAAACAAAAGCCGCAAAAACAACTATACGTACTGTTTATAAACAACAAAGTCGACAACAACAAACATTAGCACAAATAAAGTAAATAAAAATAAAGCGGCAACAACAAAAAATAAGAGAAAGGAAAATACAAACAGACAATAACAAGCAACAACAAATAACAAAACCTAAAGATGTTTACATTTGCATGGTTTTATAAAAACTAAAAAGACAATAAAAGAAAGAAATGGAATCAACATGAAATATCGACAGGTTTAAGAACTTTCGAAGTGTTCACTCAGCCATATAAAAAGCACACCGATGTGGACAACAATCAGTTTATTTGGAATTGACTCAGCAAATAAGTTTGAACTTGGTGTGAAGAGAGTATATAAGGAGTAAAAACCAGTTTAGTTGGAGCTAACTCATTAAAAAGGTTTAGTTGTGTATAACCTCTGGTTGAAAACGTTGTGATCGAAACTAAGTTGTAATAACAATCGGGTTGAAGGATCGTTAGGAAGAAGGATTTGTCGATTAATTGTTGTTGTTTGCAGAATTGTAAACAGAAAGTGTATTTAAGACTAGAAATTGTTAGTGCTCGTGAAAGGTTGGGAGCAGTGGAACACAAAACTGTGTTAATAAAGAATTATTAGTTAAAAACCAAACACAAGATTTATTCCATTTTAAATGCAATCTACGAACTCATAAATACACGTTTTTAAAAGGTAAAAACGTAATAATATTTGGGTAAATTCCACAGCCCTCTTCTTTTGCGAATTCCTCAGCGTGGAAACAATTCATTTTTAGTCACAACTTATGTGAGCACTTAAGGTCGAGTTGTTCACAGTATCTCTCGCCATTTTTAGAAACATTTGTGTAGAGAGCCGGACTACCAAGAGGTGGATTGCACTGACTTTATAGTTAACAAGTTATAATCACTAGCACGTTTATTAGATCCGAGATCAATCTAAATCTTCAATCTGAACAAAATGCTCTTATGCCCATAGTGAGTGTCTTGACATACATATGCCCGGTTTCCTGAACCTTACAACATTCAATAGCGTAGCCCTGACTTGAACCTTCTGAATTATAAATTGTGAACTACTTAGAGAACATAGTTCTCTTGATGGTTCTCTTAAGACTGTATTGGTATTTGGTACTGTGCGCACCAAAATACCAATGCTCTAGCGACTTAAGTTACGCGCAAAGCTCAAAGGGGGACTTTTTGGATAAGACATAGTTTTTTGTATATTTTCATCCAAAAGCATTCATTATTTTTAATTTTATAGCCTAAATTATGTGCAGTTATGATGATACACTGAGCAATAGCTTCTATGTGACAACTGGTGTCAGGCAGGGATGCATATTATTCCCAATTCTATTTAACGTAGTACTTGATGTTCTTGTTCGCAGTAATAAAAAACTTGGAAAATCCGGAGTACGCCGATGATATTTGCCTCTGGATAGTAAGTTTGCTAAAGTGAATAAATGTAAAGCAATGCGTTGTAACACCTCTAACAACATCAAATTTAGAATGAAAAATTCGGTTGAAAGAGGTTAGTGATTTCTGCTAGCTTGGCAGCATTGTAACAAAGACTGGTGGCTGTTAACAACGATATAATGTTATGAATCGCCAAACTCAATCAATCTTTTGGAATTTTGCTACCTGTGTGGAAGTCGAGTGATATCTCAAAATGAACTAAAATCAACAAATTTAACTCCGTCGTAAAATCAGTTCTCCATCACGTAATGTTAACACTGTGCTAACAGTCAAATCAACATTCAGTTCACATAGAGATTCTCGATCGCGAGTCAAATGCTTAGAAGATCACATGAGGATATAGTGAAAACTGCCATAGACTGGAATCTACAAAGTTGGTCGCGCATTGCCTACTTGTAGGCGACAAATTAAGCAAATCAGTAGAAGCTAGAGGGAAATCAAACATATTGCACCAAACGGGACCGAATGGAAGGAGTTAGTTGGGGAGCCTTGCTCCTCCTGAAAACAATAGCACACGATATACATATATACTCATATCGGGTGGGCCATTCAAAAACTTAAAGATGCAATACAACAAAAACGGTTTGAAATTTTGTCAAATTTACCCTCATACCCTATCCGATTGAATTAATTTTCAAGAACTTTTTCGTGTGTATGAAATGTTCAATTCTTGAGAACGATGACTAGTTGATGTTGATGGATTTTCACGCACACTCTCAGCCACAGCTTCGATATTTTCGAATATACGCACTGTACGAGCACGCTTACGTTTTGAAATCAGTTGACGAACGTTAGCAATAAACTTACATATACCGGGCGCAGTTGGTCCTTCTCTGCGAACAAATTTTGTACGACATTTTAGTTCAATTGCCGACCAATTGTCTTTGTTTTGAAAATAATTTCCAATAAATCCCAACGTTGCCCAAGCGTAAATCGATTCATTTCGTTCATTGGAAATAATACTCTGAATTTTGTGACAGAATAGAATGACATAAGTATTGCCAGATTCGAAATAACCGCTTGTTAAAATTTAAACCGATAGATGGCCCACCCGACATATACAGCATAACGTTATTTATGTCCTTACTGGAACATTACCTGACAATATATTGCTTTTGAATAATAAGCTTAATTTTTGAGACCGAAGGACCAAAATAGGCCTACCAAATTCACTACAGTGATAAAATGTTAAACAAAGTTTATCAAAGACGGATTTTACTCTTCAACGCTGTCATTAAAGTTGCTTACTTAACTAAATACAAGTTTTTGCCTGGGGATTATTTAATCAGTTGTTTCCCAATTTCTTTTTGTGTCGGTGACAAATTAAGCTGTAAAGGATGTAAGCGCTCTTAACTAATGAAGACAAACTTACTTAACGACTACCGATTTTAGCATCTCATTGACATAATATAACGTGTAACGAATTTAAGGGAAATTCTGAAATCTATATTTATAGTTAAAAGGCATTAGCACAAGCTACTCATTTAATCAGCCGTTTTATTATTTGTTTTAAGACCTTTAAGGTAACGCCTTCTAATACAAAAATTATATTTTTAAATCCTTTTCTTTCTGCGTACGCTTACATATACCATACAAACTACCTGATTCACAAGGTCAAATACATACATTTTTGCAAATTTTTGACATGTTTTGGTAAACGCCCATACAAATATGATTTTCAAACCTTTGGCATCCAGATTTGATCCATAACAATACAACATAAAAGGAAAAGGTTTAATAACACCACTATTGTTTATAGATAAGATATAGATCTTACAGGAAATGAAAGGATTTAATGTTACAATTGTTGAAATGCTTGCATCTTCTAATGAAAAGGATTCAAAGGATAAAACAAACTCGCATACATAATACAATTTTTGGGTAATCAACGCTTAATTTTGAAAAGATTAAAAATATTTGCTATAATTCAACCGAAATACTTTTCAATAGACTTTCATATTGCGGAAAATAGTAATTATATTTGAACCAGTTACCACTGCACAGAAAGTTGCAGTCATCTTTATTTGGTTCACATTATTTTTTAGAACCAAATCAAATATATTTTTCATTGTGTTCATTGTTTGTAGTGCAATGTGTGGTGGTTAGAGCGCACTGCTACAACACAATCGGCTCAAGCAGGGGACATGAAGAAAAAATTTAAAAAACCTCCCTCCAGATAACTATCTAAAAGAAGACGAGCAGATTTTTCAGCTTCCCTCAGGCGATGATGACAAACATCAGATCTGGCGAATAGGGGTGATAGGAGTGTTCCGTCAATTTTTGACAAAATCCTCATTGGGAAGTGGCAGGCAAAGTGGACGGACAGCGACAAAGGTAGGGTGACGTATGGTTTTATACCTGTCGTTAGGTTCGTACTGGAGCTGACTTTGGCCTGAGTCTGGAATTTTTATTGACTGTACATGGCTCGGTATTGTAGGTGTGGTATGGAGCAGGAGGATTCGCGGCACGTGTTGGTAGTGTTCGCTATACAGGGGGATTAGGGATTTGAGGGGGATGGGGGTTGTCGTAACAGGGGATGTGGTGGACGTTAGCGGGGCATTGGCGACGGCTGGGTGAGTTTGCTCGTAGTGTTTTAAAAGTAGGGATCCTAGGGTTAGGGAATGATGGTTTCTCTCGATATCGTCTGTTCTATTGGTCTTTGTAGCTTTATTGGCTACCAGTCCGGGGTGTTTGGAACTGGACTGGTAGTAACACTTGTGTGACAAAGCTTGACCGGAGGCATAATTCTGGTATCACGGGAGTCGGAAGCCACAGGGACTTCGGTTTCTGCTCGGCTATGGTGAGCCACCTTGTGGGAGCAACGTAGTGGCTGTGGTTTATACCTAAATCGCGGGGAGAACGTAAGCTCGATGTGGTGTTAGATTCTTAACCGGCTGCCGTGACCCATAGATCGGTAGGAGTTTAGATAGTCTCCGACATTTAACCAAGGTGTGAATTTCGTATTCAAACAACTCGTCTTTGAATTGGTACTCACTGGTGATTTTCATCATAGGTGGTGGCGTTGGTCGACGCATTGTATTCACCCGTGCCTCGAGCACCGTGGGGTATGCCGCCTGGGAAAAGACTCACGTAAACCAGTGGATTGTTGTTGGCGATGATGACAAACATAAGACGAATGATCAGAAGAAAACGCAATATACAATGCTAAGTAAGCATCAGCACCACCGTTTAGCAAGGATCTTCACCACTACATGCAATCATATACCTTGAAAATCAACTTGATTAATGAAACTGGAAACTAAAACTGTCCATTACTTTGATATTGCAGCCAATGTGCTTTCTGGAAGAGTAATGGAGAAAAAAAATCCTGCAATGATTACATAATCAGCACAGATGGAGCAGCAGATGAGGTTTTATTGAATCGGATAAATAAGGCGAGGCATGCATTTGCTTCCTTGGGTAAAGTGTGGCAGTCTTCTCGTATATCAGATAAATTTAATTCAATAAATTTAACTTAACTTTAACTGGCATGCTACCTTCACCCGAAAAGAATAAGTCACTTCATTGGTTGTTCCACTGCAAAGTGCCCTAAGACAGGGTTCGAAGGTAATAATATCAATATATTAGATTGGCCCGCAAAGGCTTCAGATTTAAACGCGATAGGCAGTTTGTCGAATGTAGTAAAAACAGCAACCAGAGAAAAGTGTCCCACAAATAACTATGAGCTTTGGGAATTAATTCAGGCTGCGTTCTATGATATATCGGCTTCAGTAGTCGAAAATTTTGTCGACTGCCAGTCGATGTCTGGCAGTTTTAAATAACCACGGAGACTCGACAAAATATTAACCATTCTAGAACAACATTAGAACTGAAATTGCTACAAATCTATTATTATAAAGAGTGTCCAAAATTGAGGTATCATTTAAATTATAATAAAAAAGACTTTCTTTTGCAGATATTAAAAATATTTTTATTTTAGTTTATTAGAAATAGGTTCCGGTTAAAAATGAAAAATTATGTTGGTCAAGTGATCCACCATCGAAATAAGAAAGGTTCCAGAGAACTTCGTGAGGAAATTAGAAAATTTCGTAAACAAGTTCCTACGTCGTATTCTTAGAATATTCTGGCCTGAAAGAATAACGAATGCAACACTAGACTCCGTATGCAGCACTGAAGAAATAGCTACTGAAGTATGCATCATGGTTAGGAAATACACTTTGAATGGAATCCTCAGGGCATCAGAGGAAAAAGCCGACCAAAGATGACGTGACAGAGATCCATTGATTCTAAATGTATACCGGTGAGAGTGACGTGGCCACAAGTTAAACATTTGGCATAGAACAGGCAGAGCTGACGTGCATTTATAGTAGTAGTAGCACTTTTTTTCTCGACCATTTTTAGGGACCATATTGACTTTCCACAAAGCATCCATTGCTTTAAGTTTTTTTAATCAATTTGATCTTTCAAGCCAAGTAGATGATTAACCCGCTGTAGCTTCCTACATATGATTTTGAGTAGTGGTGAAGATCTTTGATAATTGGTGATGATCTTTACTTTAAAATTGGAATTTTTTTTCAGTAGGTGCCGTATTTTTCTGATTATTCGTCTGATGTTTGTCATTATCAACAGAGGTTGATGCTGGAAGGTCAGAGGGCTTCTTCTTCATTTTTTTTTTTTTTTTTTTGATGGAGTTGTCTGGTGGAAAGTTCAAGCCTCTTTATTAAACCACAATTGATTTTTTTTCATGTCCTCTGCTGGGGCTCGAACTTGGGTCGTTATGCATGCGCTCTAACCACTACACCACGCCACCCGCAGCACTTTTCTTTACTTTATTTCAAATATTTTAAACTAAATTGTTAACTAATAAAAAAATCCTATTAGCTAAGCTCAAAGGTTGTTATAGATAATACTATATATACTATATGTGGGCCACCCTGGAAACGAAACAGCTGAATGTCCACGAACAGAGGAGCTTGCCGAATATATATTGAGCCTGAGCCATTTTTCGATGTACCTGTGGGGTACTTAAGAGTGAGAAGGACTAGTCGTTTGAGGGGGAAATCGCTCAGTTTTCCAGAAGGTCGTTACTGCTCAACAGGAGCAAACTTAGAGCACTAACAGGTCTAATTACCGGGCATTGTGGTATTTTAGGGAATTTTTAGAATGGACGGTATAGATTTTGCACGCTGCATTTAGAGCTGTTTTAACACGTACTTTGTTAGTGCTCTGCTATTTCGGCCCAGGGGATAAGGTTTTTGGTGGATGCTACGTTAACTCCAAAGAGCACATTTCTTATATTACCAAATAGGCCACCAGGAATTATTGATTTATGTTGATAACTACCAGCAGCTGATGCCTTGGAAGCCAATATTGTTTGAAGATGTTTGAAATAATGGGTTTGGACGTTCAGAATGAATTCGTCAAGAACAGTCGCGGTAGACATAAGCTCGAATTTATTTTCATTGTAAATGCCCTGTAATGATCTTTCGAATAAACAATTTTTAGAATAAAATTTAATTTTTTGTGTGTTATTTTTGTAAAATTTAAAGTTCTATCGGGCTTACAAAATACCCTTTATAATATTTTTTCCCTTTTTGTGTTATTTTCTATAAAATACGCAACATTTCCAGGGGTTATTGCATTCTTTTTTGAAAATGTTGCCTACATGAAGTGAAAAATATTGAATTTTTTGCCCTCGAAATATCCATAAATTATTTTTGGCAACAATTTTTTGTTTTTCTGGGTAGTTTTACAATCGGGTGTTTTTTACAGTTACACAAGTTTAACTCATAATAAAACAAAGAAATACCTTATATTTTTAATAGCAATGAAACGGGCATTGTTGACACTAATGTTTAAGTATGATTTTGGTTGGCACGTACAAGGCGCAATCTGGAACACCAATTTTCACAAATTTTTCTCAGCATATGCGGGACTTTACATAATTCTAAAGAAAATAATGACATGAGGGTAAATCACACTATCTTGATGGCCAATTAATTGGACCATTACGTGAAATTACTCTTTTATCAAAAGTTTCTTTAAGTGAATTGATTGTAGCGCGCGCTGTGTGGCATGTAGTCCAACAGGCTACATGTCAACAAGATTAATGCCAGCTAATTGAGGTACGTAAAAATTTCTAATTATGGCCTTATACCGTTCACCGTTGACAGTAACATTCTGACTTGGGAGATCGGACGGTGATTATTTGACCGGTTTTAACCAATTTTTTATAAATTTGCCGAATACGGTTTTTTAAAAATGTCGATTTTTCGAATAACGAATAAACCAATAATAACCGGTTAATTTAAATATGTATAATTTTTGTACGTTTTTATTTTTTTATGGCAAACATATGCTCATAATTAAAGTAATTAAAGTTTTCTAAGTTTAATATAGAACGTTTTATGACGGTATATGACAACCTTAAATCTCTCATAAAGAACGTCAAAACCATGGTAGAACGAAAAAGATATGCACACTTGAGCGATAACCTTTTCTCATTTTCTGAATATTAAGTTTTCATGTATGAAGAATGATGATCAGCTGTGCGATTGGGCCTTGGAACTGTTCATATATTCATTTAAACAGTTCCGTCGTTGTTAAAAAAGGAAAATTTTGAAATATTAACACGTGTTATTGTCGAGAATGAAATGTGAGTTAAGGCCATAAAAAAGACAAATGTTGTTCTAGGATACTTACTTGCTAAAAACTGCAACATGGGACAAAATTTGTGAATTTTAGTTGTTGAAGCAATAAGTATTGAAAGGAATTTTATTTTAATAAAATAAACGGTTAAGCGGTTACTTGATTAATTTTTAACCGAAAATCGGTTTAATTAAAATAGTAACTTTCCGAATTATTCGAAAACCTGTTCTTGAAAAACGTTGAATAATCGATATCCCTAATTCTGCCCATCATCGTTTTTGAAGATATAAGAAGCAATGACTCCGCCAGTCTATAAAGCGCACCAAATAGTAATTTTCTGTGGATGTCATGGTGTTCAGACAAAAGTTTGTGGATTATCCTCACTCCAAATGCGACAATCCTGCTTATTTACGTACCCATCCAACATAAAATGAACTTCATCGGAGAACAAAATTTTGAGTGGAAAATTGGCGGTGGAAGTCTATCCAAAATGAAATGTCATGCTATAAACACATACAAGTCTAACGGCTATCGACTACAAGCTGTCAAAAATAGAATACATGTGTACATATGAGAATCATTATCTTAGTGGCAACATGGCTACCGGCCACATTACGACCGTTGTAGCCCGTAGCCCAACTTAATCTAATTTCCAATTTTCTTGGCGACAATAAACAGCTTAGAGCTGTCAATACAATAAGATGCATGAAATAGGCGTTAAAAACGCAATACATAAAATATATACATTAAAAACACGAAAAAAATGTATGTGGCACCACTGAAAAATAATAATCATATGTTCATTTGTTTACATTCATTTAGCTGTAGTCATTCAAATACTTAAGTAACTAGTTACTTGGCTACTTTTGTAGTCAGCGTCTTTTGTAGTTGTGTAGTCGATGGTCGGTAGCCTTGAATGTGTTTATAGCATCAAACCAAATGCAACTATCAGCTGTTAATTCGGTTATCAAATAAAGCAGTATTGCCAACTTTAACTTATGAATCTCTAAGAAACTTGTGGAGAATGTTATTTTTAAGATAGTTTCGGTTAAGAAAAAAGGCAACATTCTGATAGTGTAAGGCAAAATTCAGAAATTTTTACCTAAAACGCTATCAATTATCAAATATTTTTGAAATAGCATAACTGTTTACTAACGATATCCTTTGCTGCTTGATTTCTGGAACTCGCCATGTTTAGAAGACTTTTCGGACTGTTACGATTTCAGTTTTCATAACCAATATAATATATGTGTTTGGTTTGTATTATAAAGATGCACAGATAGTCATACGCAGAGAGTTGCAAGTATAGTGACAAATTAAATATTTATGTATTTAAATTGAAGCTCTTCCTAGAAATAAAAATAGCTTTAACCAACCTATTCTAGAAAGCAAAACAATCTTTTTTCCTCAGACTATCCTAAAACAACATTTTATAATACTTTCAGAAAAAAACATTTAAACAGTTTTTTACCGACTTCCAAAATTTTGTTGAATTGTGGCTACAAAACCAAGGAACCGGATTAGATATTACATTCAACACTAGCTCAAATTTATATATTTACCTGTTGCTATTAAAACGTTAAAATGTCAAACTAACACTTGTAAATTTCAGCTTAAATTCTTAAGCTAGACAGGCTTAAGAGTTTTGATCCAACTTGGCTTGGACTGTTTTAAACAGTCTTTTAATCCATTGCATAACCTTTCATAACATTTCCTCTTGCTAAACAGTTTAGCTGTTTTGGATTAGCATAGAGAGATTAAGATTTTTGCCGATGACTTCGTTGTTTCTAGAATTTGGTCTACTGAATTTTGAAAATATTTTAGTTATAATGTATGTTAACAAGAAAAAAAATAGTTTTTAAACACCGTTTAACAGGTTTTAAAATAATATAAAAGATAAAAAATTCATTTGAAAACAGATAAACAATTTATAATCTCTTAAGCCCGACTATAAGAAACATTTCAACAAAATTTAATAAAATTTTTATTGACCTTGGTTCAAATGCGAAAGGTGCACGTAGTATCTGAAGTATTGTGTCTAATCACTATATGTAGACATTTCACTAACAAAATAAATTATTGTAAAGTAAAAAAGAAACGAAGTTTGCAATAGTGAACTATTAGCGAAGAAGTCTCGAAACTAATTTTAGATGACGCAATGAAAAAATTTTCTTCGCTAACTTCTTGCCAAATATTTTAAAATGATATTAAACTCTTGTTTTTGCTGAACAAAACTGCTTAAGAGAGCATAGAAACAAGCTAACAATTTCTCTCCTTTGTAGCATGGAGAGACAAAAAAAGCAAAAGTAACGGCAAAAACGGAGGGGAGCAAAGGCTTCGTTCTCAAACTATTGCCAAACTATTAAAAACGAATGATTATTATTATTTGGTTTAGAAATTGCAAAAGTTTCGCTGTTGATATCACAGGCAAACCTTGGAGATCGAAAGATTTATGCTACGAGGTTTGCTGAGCGACAGGTGTACCCTATGAGTTCTTTCGCTTCCAATTGCCATTTTCTAATGTTTTATCAGAGAAATGTCTGCCAAACATTCGAAGGTAATGTCATTATCGAATATCATGGTCCAGTGATTTAATTCTATTATTGGTTTTGAAAAGCCTATAAAGCATTTTCTAATCGAATAGTAAAGACTTTCCTTTAGTGGGAACAGAGGCAAAAGAATAAGTCCTGTCTTTTTCCTAACTTGACGGCTATGTTAATATACACTTTTGGAGTAGATATAAATTCTCTACGCTCCGAAAAAAATCAGAAGTTACGTTGTTCTTTTCTGTCAAAGCGAAACCAGAGGAACGTCGCCATTGTGCGGGTGGACTATAATAAGAAAACTGGTCTATTATAAAAAAAAATAAACCAGAACGAGACTTTAGAAAGGTGCATTTTTGTCAATTTGTCTACAATCATATATTCGTGTCTACTTACTTACAATAGGGTATTGTTTTAAGCGATTCACAACACTTACAAAGGTACATGTGGTAGAAGTTATGATTTTAGGTAACCCAGTTTTTTTTATTTAGTTGCATATTTCTAAGTGCTGCTTAAGAGATGTAGGGTCTAGCAATATAAATTGTAATACATAATCCTACTATGCAACGTCTTTCGTTTAGATATAAATACTCCACGAGAATTCTCTAGCTGACACATTACATTTACCTTGAGCGTTGTACTGCCGACTGATCTGTGCAACGTTCCCGATGCATTTGCGAGGAATATGACTGGCCCACGTCCACTTCCTATGCCGAATTTCTATCGAAATTGATTTTTGGTTGCTAATTTATAGTAAGCCGCTATTAGATATCGAATTGGACCAGAATATTCTATCCCTCCCAGACATTTGTTTACAAACACCTGTAGTTTCGCTGTATCGAAGTTGGTCACCTTCCACACCCCGTAAAGTTTTGGGTGTCTTTTCTAGAGCTTCATAGCTCTGAGTTGGCAACACTGATTTATTTGACAATTGATCCAACAGCTGATAGTTGCTTTTTGTTAATTTTGGCAAGACATTTAATTATGGGTAGACTTACAACAGAGCAACGCTTGCAAATTGTTAAAATTTATGAATTGAATTTCCATTCAAAATTTTGTTTGAATGGGTACGTAAATAAGGAGAATTGTTGCATTTGGATTGAGGATAATCCACAAGTTTTTGTCAAAACACCATTATATCCACAGAATATTACTGCTTGATATGCTTTATGGGCTGGCGGAGTCATTGATCCATATGTGTTCAAAAAAGATGATCGCAAGAATGCTACTGTCAATGGTGAACGGTATAGAAACATGATTAGAAAGTATTACCTCAATTAGCTGGCATTAATATTGCTGACATGTGGTTCCAACTGGACGAAGCCACAAGCCATAGAGCGCGTAATAAAATTGATAGACTTAAAGAATCTTTTGATGAAAGAGTAATATCACATAATGGTCCAATTACTTGGCCAACAAGATCGGATTATTTAACCCCATTTAATAATTTTCTCTGATCACTTGTTACTTGTTTACGTCGATAAACCAGAGACAATTGAACCTCTGGAACTCGAAGGTTATACGGCCGCATATGCTGTAAAAAGTTTGTGATAATTGGTGTTCCAGATTGCGCCGACGAAGATATTAAGTTATTTGCACAAAAAAAATTTGAAATACAGTAGTGAAGTTGTTTTAAACCACAGTGATGCATTCACGAATAGGCCCTTATTATTGGTGTATTGAATTGATCAAATAAATAATATACGTAAATATGATTTGAAATATGCACATAAGGCCATAACTAATTCTGCAGTCCCAAAAGGCTATTTTAAATTAGAAATTATTATAGAAATAATTGCCACACATATACAGGATGTAATATTTCAGATTTCAAAATTTTTTTCGTAAAACAAGAGAATTTTCTTTCTTAAAACAAAGAAATTTTTAAGGATTTTTCATATAAAAATTTGCTACTTCCTTACGCCTAATATTGTCTCTTTTATTTTATAAAAGAATAACCAAAAAATGACTTGATATTGTTAGAAAATACGCCCACAAAACAATAATTTTATATACATACATATGTATATGTATACATACATACATCGCCAGAGTATAGTCATTCAGTCAGCTAGCCATATAACAATAGCTCTATAGAAAAAATGACATCAAATGTCATTTTTCATGGATCATCCATTATAATAGACCTGCCAGAATGTCTTTTTTGTAAACGAATGAAGAATATTCAAACTTAAAATTGTGTGAGAATCATTTGTTTGTAATTTCCTATTATAAATTCCGTTATCTATTACTTTCACTACTTTTAGCTCCATTTTCTCTCTCTCTCTCTCTCTCTCTCTCTCTCTTTCTCTCGATTAGCTGTTATACATATGTACATATGTTAACGCAGAGATTATAAAACCGTTTTAACTCTCAATCAAATTGAATTGAATATTGTACATCATCATTGACTGTCATCATCGTTTTAAGCGATTAAATAAATCCACACTTCATTAAAAACTTAACCCACTAATGGATGCGTTGGAGAGAAGACAGACAATTGATTCAAATGCCCCTATTGTGTATTGTTGTTGAATTTTTTTTTATAAGAGTACATTGAGTTCTTCACAAATTCAATTGTTAAATGTCATATTGCTTCAAGCTACGATTGCGATTTTTGCTACACTTACAGAAATGCCGTTAAAAAGTTAATTGGTGTCACCTTTCACAAAAAAAACATCTCCATTGCACCCTTCCATAAAAAATTATAGCGATTTAGAATTTGAAATAAACTATACGTGGTTTCTGATGGCGGTTTCTTTTCTGATAAAAAATGTTGCACTTCGTTTGTTCTTTGCCATAAAACATCAACAAAAATTAAGAAATTTTAAAGATTTTTAAAGACAATATTTTTAGAGGTAAACACAGCACCCTTTCATTATAATAAATTTGTGAAAAATTAACACAAAAAAGTAAGGGCAACATTTTTTTCCAGAGAAGAAAATGCCATAAACTAATGTATGTTAGGTCGTTTGGACGTACCTATCTTAAGAGTAAAGCTCGGTTTAAACGGGGATCTAACAATATTGTCAGAAAAATGTACTGAAAATGTCTTACAATCGTGTGAACGTAAAATTTTTGCCTTTCAACATTGCTAGAGAATGCATTGTCAAATCATTGACAGATATTTGATTTTTAATATCTGAAAACGACATCCTAGTCAGAAGAAACATATGTTTAATGTATTGCCAGATTTTCTCGTAAATGTCTAGCAAACGTGTGACTTGTCAATGTACATTGTGAGAGCAAGATTCCATTGTCCGTTCGATGTCAAAAAATTGCCAGCCCAAACAATATTAATAGATCTAATATTTGTCTGAACAGAGCTTAAGTGACCGTTTTTATTAAAAGTAAAGAAGGGTTTCCTCATGCATACCTCATGTCTGCAAAAAAACTTTTCAAAAACATATACTTTTGACATATATGACTCCACCTTTATGTGGTCCTTTCCAGTTTTAGGGATCATAGAGAAAAGCGAAATTTTCTAGTGGAAAACATTCTAAGCGCGAAACATAAAAGAAAAGAAAATCAATCTTTTTGCGAAACCATATATCCCTGTGATCATTCTATTGCTGATTTTATCAACCTAGATGCCTTCAATGTTAAGGATCTCAAAGTCTCAAAGATGAGGCTGTATTGCAGATGGCAATTCTACGACGTCGTCTGAAATATTCGGGGTGAACACCTGCTTTAAATGTTCAACAAATAAGTTTTGTTTTCATTGGATCGTATATTCCAAATCATTAATTCACATTTAGGAGCAAGTACAACATAATAGAGCAAAAACATGAGGTATAATATTTAAAAAAAGAAAATTTCTGAAAGAAAAATTTCTTGTCTTTCAGATGATCCAACTTTAAAGCCGATTTTATATTTCTTGAAAAGAAGTGACATGTAACATTCGGTAGCATGCTAAAAGATACAAATCCGTGGAAACAGCGAAATATTCAGAGGAACCAATGTTCTGGGAATACGGCGGGTGTCGTTTCTGACAATCGTTTAGCAACTTATGCAACGTGATACCGTGCGTTGTCATGCAAAATAATAATCATGTCCGGCTATTTTTCTCATAGCGCACGAATCGAACGAAGTAATTGTAGTCTGCTTTAGCAGCCCATAGTGCACAACTTCGCTTTGATCTGACCAATGGTGCAAGATTGCATTATAAATCTAAATCAACGTAATTTTACTAACAAATGAAAAATATTGCCGAATTGAATCTAATTTCATTCAATTCGGCAGTTATAAAATCCAAAAATCTCATCAAAAAAAAGCCGGTGGGCTGGTTTTTTTAAGAAACGCGAACTTTTGCCAATTTTGAGGGAAGAAATATTGTTCTACTCTCTTTAACGACGTTTCACAGCCGTTCGATAAAATATGGTATGCAATCCCAATATATAATCTGAGACAAAATTTACCACCAAATGTCTGCGACCTATTACGAGAATATCTAAGCAAGCAAGGCGATTAGTTAAGTGAATCGCAGACTATTGAAAACAGAGTACTTAAAGAAAGTATCTTGGAGTCCATCCTATATCTGATATGTTAACATGCAGTCATGCCCATACCTCAACATTTACCGAAGATACAGCTATCTTAACACCCGCAGGAAGCAGTTGAAGGAAGCATTTGAATACAAAAAACACATTTACATGGTGTAGGGAATAAAAAATCTAATAGTTTCCCAGCATTTTGTGATTAATTATTTTGGCAAACATTTTGACCGCCGGCTAACATGGAAGAGCAACATAGATTGTAAGTTGCCTAAATGAAATTAAAGGCGATACAGATAAATTTTCTCATTAACAGAAACTCGGTTCTAAGCTTGGAGAAATGGGGTCTAATCTGGAAGACGATTCACTGGATTTACACAGATGTGGTCATATTGATCTACGGATGCCTTGTTTGGTGGCAATCGCTAGGCAAGACGACTAACCATATCTTGAACAAGCGAATACAAAGATACGCTTGCATTTTTATTACGGGTACATTGCGTACTGCACATACATCGGCGCTGAAGGCGATACTACATCTCCCTCCGCTGGATCTATACTGTAAGGGTTCAGCTGCTAACAATGGCACAGACGGAATATAGGCCACTCGAAGATTCTGACGAAATCGGGATCTTTTGATAACATTGACTACACAATGCTACAATATGACTTCTCCTTAAAGTTCAGGCCAACAATTCCGGACAGGAAAAATGGATAGGTGGTATAGCGCACCTCGTTAAGACTTTCGCTTAAGGACGCTTCCCAACTGGATGGAGCTGTGGGTGGAAGTGTACCGGTATGAAATGAGCGTTTTTTGTGAAAATAAAGCACTAATTTCTAATGGGAAAGTAAGTTAAATTTTAAAGTATTGGCCATTGCTGGCTACACATTATTCCCGTATTTTTGGCAATTTGTGATTCCACTCCAAAAAACTGTTCTTTTGCAGCAATCAATTAGTCACCAAATTTTCGACTTCCTCATAGGAATCGAAGTGCTGCTCAGCCAATGCGTGTCCCATCGATGAAAACAAATAATAGTCGAAAGAAGCCAAGTCTGGTAAATACGGCGGGTGGGGTAGCAGCTCCCAACCTAATGTTTTGATTGTATACTGAACCGGTTTTGCTTTGTGTGCAGGTGCATTGACATATTGAAAAATTACCATGCCGTGTCTTTTGGCCCATTTTGGTCGTTTTTCGATCAATTCATGGTTCAAATTGATCATTTGTTGTCGGTAGCGATCTGTATTAACGGTTTCACCAGGTTTTAGGAGCTCGTGGTACAGCATTGTCTTACTACCGAATCGATCTGGCTTTGCAGCCAGTAACTATGCAACACTGTTTTTTTATCGTGTCTTTGAAGCAAATTTTCACAAGTGGTTTTTCATTTTCCAGACTTTTAGATCTTTCCCATAGCTTTTGAACAGTCAAAAATTGTTTAAGGTGCAACATTTAACATTTTTGCCATTTGTTTCTGACTCAAAATGCCATCTTCATCCAATATTGTTTGCAATTCGGCGTCTTCAAACTTCTTTGGTAGTCTTCCACGTTCTTAGTTTTTCACATCAAAATCGTTATCTTTGAACTATCGAAACTATCTTTCGCATGTTGTTTCTGATAGAGCATGATCACCATATGCCTCAACAAGCATTCGATGCGACTCTGCAACAGTTCTCTTCAAATGAAAACAAGAAATTAATGCTTTCCGCAAATCATCATTTTTTATTAAAAAATTCGCCAACTTTAACATGATAAAAAAAATATAATATTGTTTGTTCACTGATTTGATGTGTACTGAATATGTTTGACAGATGTCATTGCTAACACAAAAAAAATATAGGCTCCTTTACAATGAATGCTCCATATGATGACATTTATATCTTGACGTTCACTTTATACCGGTACACCTAACGACTTTCAAGCGGAAACATCGGCCATAAGAGTAGCTTTGATGATTTTTGATAAAAAGCGTTTTTAATAGACATGTGGGATCTCACAAGATGAACTCGTGGACGGTTATGGATTGCCACAGAGTCCAGGCATGGCACAACTATCGAAAGTGGAGCAGGTCAGCTCCATTTATGGATTTAGCGGGAGTAATGTTGTGGGTCTGGATATTTCCAGGGCGTTTGATAGAGTTTGGCATGAGGCTCTCATATAGAATCTTATTGCTTTTGGTGTCGGTAGTCACTTCTCCCGATTTGTATCGAGCTTTCTTAGAGATCGCACTCTAAGAGTGATTATAGATGATATCGCATTTGATGAGTTCGGGATAAATTCAAGGGTACAGGAGGACTTAGTTCTCCCACTCTATTTCTAATATTTTTTGAAGACTTTCTTTTTCTTACTTCCAATCCTATCTATTATTTTGCAGATGACAGCATTATTTGTCATTCATATTCTTTTGATCGTCGGCCGAATCTCTTAAAGATTGGGGCGAAAAGGATGAATATAAACGTGACGCTCACAAGCGACCTAACAAAAATCTCCAAGTGGGGTAGTACGAACATGGTCGATTTTTTGCACGCTAAACCCAATGTTGTTTTTTTACACACATACGCGGTGGTGTGGTGTCATTTGTAACTATGGGTAATGTATTGAAGAATCAAATGCTCTTGATGTTCTGAACATGAAAATTCACTGTGATATTCGTTGGTACGATCATATATTTCGAGTGTCGAAAAAAGCATTTAAGTGCCTGGGATTTTTAAGATGGTGTAGGAAATACTTTACTCCATCTGACCTTTTAAATATTTACAAGGCCTATATACGAAAACTATTAAAAATTGGTCGGTGATTCAAAATCTATTTTGGAGCTCCTCGGCCGCGTACATCAGAGAGCAAAAGTGCTTATTAATGACGGCATGGGACCCAACTACATCGATTCGTTAGAGCATCGTCGCAATGAGACGTGTGTTTCATTGATCTATCGATACTTTAACGTTACTTTCTTCTAACAATTTATTTTCTTAGTACCAGCACGTTAGAAAAAACTTACGGGCGAATTTTCCACATTGGGAATCCCGTTGAAAATTGCTAGCTCAGGATTTACAATGAGGTATTTAACTACGTCAACGCCGTATGCGCAGCTTTGGAGAAGGGCAAGAATGCGCAGCAAATCTGGATTATTCACCTATTGACCTGTAGAAAACGGATGTTGGAAAACTTGCGGGTTGGTTTCGGGTTTAGGGGGATGATTTTTTGAGGCATCAGAATTTGGCCTACGTATGTCCTTTCTTTTTCGCTACCTATCTATCTATCTAGTAATTTAATACAAATTTGTTACGACTTGTCACATTTTGGCTTAAGTGAAGTTTAAAAGAACAAATGTTAGCACTTGCCCTTAATCGTTATTTTTTCTGAGTGTATTTTTTACCTTTAATTTTTTGTAATTTAACTCTTTTCCCACCTTATGTGGCCTAAATACCGTATTTGACATTTCCCTCTCGCTCTTTTTTTGTTCTTTTAAGCCATACAATATTTCACCACTTTCTTTTACCGTTTTTATATTGAATAGTTTTTGAATTAGTAAGTGCCGTTAGGTGACCGTAATTGTTTAAAAGGTGTTTCCCAAAGATGCCTTCTTCAATTGTTCCTATTTTGCTTCTCTTTTTTTGTTGTATTATACAGCGTGTGATAAAATTGAAACTCTTTTTCGTACAGATACAATAAATTTATGTGGAAGTTTTATCAAATCATTCATAATCTGTTTCACACTTTTTGTGTCATTTTTTGTTTGTAATTTTTATATGCGAATATGTATATGCCACAATTTTTATCACAAAACGACATATTTGCTCACTTTTTCTTACTGCTTTGTTCGGACCCACAATAACGGGGTTAAGTCGGATTAGTGACCGTAATATGAACTCCATAAAAAATCCTTTATTTACACCTTTCCTTCATTGGTAAAAGGAATAAGTATGCTCGTTCATATGCCTATACTAACATCTACTCACTCTCTCTCTCTCTCTTTGTGCGTGTTTAAGAGTAATTTTGAGTGTTAAAAATGCAAAATATGCTTTTAAGACCATGATAATCGTTTAAATCTTTATGATTTTTTTCAAGTCTTTTTTACGAAAAGTGTCATTTTGTTAGAATGTCATTTTAACTACTTCAGGAGTTTGTTAGAAAAAAAGAAAAAATTTGAATAGAGATAATACTTGTTTTGTGTATTTAAAAAAGAATTTGTAAGTCATGGGAAATATTTTTTTGAAGGAAGTAAAATATGATCTGAAGAAAGTGTTATTCCTTTGAAAACGATTTATAAAATATTAATCATAAGCGGATCATATTTTGAGTATTTTGCAAATTAAATATGTTTGAAAAGAATTGTACAAGTCATACATATAATCTGCAAAAATTCTACCTTTGCCAGAAAGTGGTTATTTTTTTTTTTTTTTTTTGAAAACACAAAAGTTGTTAAGCTCAAAGACATATGTTAATATTCATTATATATACGAGGATAGTTTTATGATGCTTGAGTTATTCTAACCAAGCACTTTTGTAGAATACTGCGACCCATGGGATCTGTTGTGTCCCCTCAAGTTTTCAGTTTCTTTAGCAGATCTGCTGCTTTTCTAATGAACATCAGCAGATCTGAAACTCTAATATTGGATATGTCTCACCAAACATCTCCCATCAAAACCTATCAAGCACTCCACATTCACACAATATGTATTCCGACGTCTCTGATAGCAGTGAGCAAGCACAGTCTATAAACATCCACATCTGTGATCGCTATCCAAAACAACAATACTTTGCCAGAAATAGTCGATAAAATATATGGAATAATGTTCGACAATCGGATAATGAAAGCGCGTGAGGCCTTAGGCATCTCAACCGAGATGGTGTATCATATTACGAATAAATTTTGGTCAGAATCAATTCGCACAAGATTTTTAGCTGTTGTGTACTTGTGAAGGAATCATCCATTTATTAGTACACGCCAACAGGCGGAGGTCTCGGCGATAAAGAGGGCAGAGGACCGGTTACTATAGGGTTATGATTGTGATATTCGGATCTGTACGGACAGTCAGGCTGCGATTAGGCCGCTCTTCGGTATTGACTCGACATCGCGACTGGGGTGTGAATACCGGGCATCTGGAGATTATCTACGTAAGACACCCTGGGGAACCGCGTGGCAGACGAACTGGCGGGGGCAGGCTCTTTCTTGGTTGGGATGCCACTTTCCTCTTACAGACTTCTGGTACTGCGGTACATGTTGGGCATGGCACACTTATGGTGGGATAATGAACCCATGTGCTATTTATCAAGGCAAATCTGGCCCCTGTACGATCGGTATCGCTCGGGGATGCCACGAAATAGGCTACGAATCCTGGTGGCTGTCATTATGAGGAAGAGGAGGAGACTGTAGGGCAAGTGTTCAAATATTTCAGATATCAGGACTACTTTCCTTGGTACTCCGTTTCTGCATGCTATGTCGGAACTGGCTGATGTAAGTATCAGTAGGATCTCTGCTTTTGTACATGCGTCGGGTTGGTTCGATTCGGACCGGGATGCAGACATGTAGGTACATTTCGGTTACTGATTTAGGCATCACAGTGGAATCAATATTGGATATAAGTGAGCTGAACCGGTGTCTGGCTATCCGTCCTAACTAACTAACTAACTAGAGAACGCCAAAAAATAATTAAAACAATAGGTTTATTCGAGTGTGTATGTACCAAGCTGGACTAAGGTTTGTCTGTCGATCGGCAATGCACTTTGTCATTCTAATCGATTACCTTGAAAAGAGTAACATATTTACTCTTGAACATTTTTTATAGTTTTTAGATAGGAAATGCGACTTCAGTATGATTCCTTCGGCAGTTTTTCCTGAAAGAGAATCTTGACAAGGTGTTGATAGGTTGCTGAATGGAGGTGATCTTCACGAACGTCTCTAAGACTACGGAAAGCACTGGTGAGAGGGGCCTACTTCGTGGATGGTGATATGAGACTGTCCTATAGACTTCCGGACAAGTGTAGTGTCTTCCAGGCTGAGTTATTTGCTGTCCTTGGGATAAATAAGCTAATTCGCGACTTTGCCGCTGGTGAATATCTATGCTGACAGTCAGGCTGCTATTAAGGCTCTCACGTCAATACTGGATGTGTGAGGCTTCAAGTTATGCTGGATTCCTGGACAATGCGGCTTGTTGAGGAAGGAGTTTGCTGATTAGCCGCCGCAGCTAAGTGTGTTGAACTGGTGCATATGTCTGTTCATGCCCGCTGGGGTTCTTCGTTGGCATAGTGAACAAATGGTCTAATAGGTTTTTTGACTGGGCGCAGCACTTTAATGCCAAGGACAAGGCTAGCAGGCACACCTAATTTTTGACGAGCATGTGACAATGAGGGAAAGTCGGAGACAGTGGAACATATCCTTTGCTTTGTCCTTCGCTCCAGAGACATAGACACAGGTTGCTAGGCCAGGATTTCTTTACTAGTCTCAGTGAGGTTACGTTCGCCAGAATCCTTACCTGAAGGGATTAATAGCAGACATCAGCGGGCTGTAAGGTAACACTCGGTATCATGCTTTTCATCTGTGTTTAAATTTTCTTCCTCTATGTTCAGTATCCACTTCTACTTCTTAGTGTCTCGTATTTTTTTTCCCTTATTGTTTTTTTCTATCTTTCTTTCTTACTTTTTCTCTATAAATGGTTCTACAATGGACCTCTCTTTAGTCTTTGGGTGGGGTGCGAAAGCACAGCTTTTTTAAACCTAGCCTAGTACTGATTTATACAGTAGAAAATGTGACTTTATCTAATGAAGAAAACGAGATTGGAATGAAACCAGGAGGACATTGTAAAACAATAGTCCCCTTTAAGTGCTTTAACAAATCTTTAAAAACTAGAGAATAGATGGAATAAGTGTATCACTTACTTTATAAAATCTCGCATTAGAATTTATTTTTTGATTAAAAATATAGAGATTAGTTACAGACTTACAAAGTTCGCTATAGAGCTACGAGTTTCTAATAAAATTGGCCTCAAGAGGAACTTATAAATTTTAACACATTTTTGAAACACAAACAGTGAGCGTCAAAAAAAAGTAAACACCCCCATACTTTAGAACTTACCTTTAATTTCAGACAGAAAATACGATGAATTTAAACGTTTCATATTTTTGAAGATTGTATTTACGGCTTTACAAAGTTCATAAAAAACATCAACAAAATTCTTACAACAACTAAAGTAATACAACAAAGACAAAAAACTCAATTTTTTACGCGTCAAAAAATGGTATTAAAGGCAAAAACTTATGCGATAAGAAAGGAAAACTTGATTCTATACCAAGTAGTCTCTAGCGCTGGCAAATAAAACTCTTACAAAATACGCTGTAAAAAATTAATCACTGGATGATATATTAGGACATTGTGATGTCGAAGAAGAAATATCGTTTAAGACCCTAAAAGCCCTGAACGTTGTTCTAGCATACTATAGTATAAGCTGCAAAATTGTAAAATTTTTTTATATCTTACTTTTAATATATCGTCATATGAAATCAAAAAGGACACTAATTTACATTTCAAAAATTTAAGAGAAGTATCAAAAAACTGTCTAAAATTAAAAAAAAAAACATTTCTGTTAAGCTTAGAATATTGTTGACAAGACCGTTTTACTCCGAAAGTGTGCATCATGTTCAATCAAAAAGACAATTATGAATGTTTGTAACTTGGGACATTTTGGATTTTATATGACCATACATATCGTCATATGTTTACAAACGATATTGAATTGTAGAATAAAACTGTTAAAATAAATAAAATATATATTTTCGAACTTTTAAGAGTATATTTCTGGTTTCCCTGCTTATTATAAATTATCATTTGCATGGAGAACAGTCGCAGCAAAAGTATTATATTTTGTAGTATATTTCTTTGGTTAAACAGGTTAAACAGAAAATTGGCGATGTCATGAGAGGCTTTTAATTGGGATCATACGATTGCGTCAAATACACTAATCTGACATAATATAATAACATAATAACATTGGCTCAATTTAAAATTCTGTATTCACACAGTTGTCTTATTTTATACAAAAATTTATTGTCACAAGATGGCGCGAAATGATGTATTAACAATAATTGTCCCAACGCTGTCACACGATTGTTCTAGTTTACGACAACCAGATGTTGTGGTAAATTTAATTTATTCTTTTTTTAGTGTTTAAAATGGTTCGTTCTATAAAAAAAAGAAAATAGCGTTTTCTTTATTTATATTGAGCTCATTTAGTCAAAAAGAATAAAAAAAAATACAAAAAAAAGAAAAAGTGTATTATGGGTCAGAGATTGGCTCACAAAAAGGGCCATTGATGGTGCATATGAGAAAACATTTCAATAAATTTAAAAAAAATTAATTCACTAAAATATTTATTTACTTAAACTGGAATATAATTACAAATTGCATTTAATGCTCTAAGGTAAAGATGATTTTTGCTCTAAAAAAATAAAAATTGCATTGGCTTTGTGTCCGCTTGATAAAAAAAGTAAAAATAATTAAAAAAAAATGGTAGAAGTTTGTGATGCAATTTACACATAAATAATTAAAAAAATGCGTATTTTAAGGAATGACAATTATAAATACCGTACAAACACGAGTTTTTTTCAGAAAGGAATCAATTAAAACATAAAAATTGGTGAGTATTGCCTTCTTCAATTGCTGCACAAGAATACAAGAAATATTGGTGTATTTTTGACGTTTACATTAGTGCATGATTGCCCTTAAAGCTTTCACACGATTGTCGCACCAGGGTTGCATTTAATAGGAATAAGTACTATAAGAACAATAATATCGTGAGTTACCATATGAGATAAGAAATTGTATAATCACACGATTGGTATATAAAATCGACTAATTATTGGTGCATTACGATAATCGTGTGATCCTATCTTTACCTATAAAAAAGTTATTTTAGCATAGATTATTCTGAATGCGAACAGTGGAGCAAATTAATGATAATTCAAATAGCAAGCAGTATGGATGTTTTTTTCTCCGTCACTCCTCTTGGAATCATATTGGCTTTCCATGAAGCATCCATTGTTTTGTTTCAGTTTCTTTAATCAATTTCATCTTTCAAGTTAAGTAGATGATTTATCCACTGTAGCTTCCTCCATACGATTTTGCATAGTGGTGAAGAACCTCGCTAATTGGTGGTGATCTTTACTTTAGCTTTGTAATTTTTTCTCAGTAGGTGGCGTGGTTTCCTGATCATTCGTCTGATGTTTGTCATCATCGCCAGAAATATGCGGGAAGGTAAGTGGGGCTTCTTTATTTTTTAGATGGAGTTGTCTGGAGGAAAGTTGTTATTAAACATTCGAAACCACAATTAAATTTTTCTTAGTCATGTCCTCTGCTAGAGCTCTAACCTGGGTCGTTCGTGTTGTTAAGCGTGCACTCTAACCAGTATGGATAATGATTAAAGAGGATATTTTTTTTTGCTTTGAGATTTTTGGAAAGACTTTTTGTCCTTTTTTATGTAAAGTTGACTATAATAGCCACAATTTTAATACATCAAGATGTAAATCTAATTTTACTCTTTCTGTGCTGGCTTTACTATCATAAGTAAAAATAATATCATTTTACCTTAAAACTTATAAATGAAGCCATCATATCCTTTACAGGTATCCCAGCTAATGGACAATGGACTCTAATTAATGGACTCTAATTATAATATTGTCATAGAGAAAACCGCACTAATTGAACAATCATGGCCTTTTTATAGTATGGTCTCTCTATAGTATCAAGTATTTGTTTGCAAATATTAATATAAAACAAAAATCAGTTTTGGACAATCTTTGCGGTTCAATAAATTTTGGTTTAAATTTCCGGTTTCTAAATCGCTCATAAATGGCAACAAATTTGATATTTTTTCTCATTCTCTCAGCTTCTTTTAATGAATAAAGTATTGAAAGTGGTTGCCAAAAAAGATATAATAAAAAGGATAAAACTATAGCATAACAATTAGCAAAGGATTTGTGTTTTTCGCCTATTTTTCAAGATCTATAAGTACATAAAGTTGTTAACAGAAAAATGCATTCATTTGTCAATAGTTTTTCTGTCTATGCTTAATAAGCATTTCCTTAAAGAAATCCTTTTCAATTGTTATAATGACTACGCTTGCCCAAAGACTTTAGTTTCAGTTTAATCCTTGCAAGGATCACTTTTTTAAATTTTATTCTTTGTTTTCTTTTGTTTTTAAAGGCTACTTCCGAGGGAAATAAGCAAAAAAATTCATTCCAATTTACATATGCACATGTTAAAAGTAATTTTTATGAATGAAATATTTGTTTGTGTTTTGGAATCTTTATTTTGTATTACGGAAGTATTTTTTGTGGCTCTTCATTTTTTTAAGATTTAATTTTGGTAATGAAATGAACAGTAAGTTTGCATGCTCTTGTGCCAAAAGAGCCAACCCTATTTCATCTTTTGTTTAAAACATGTTCACTTTTTTAAATCATCATTTTTATTCCTTAAAACATCAAAGGTAAAGAGGGTGCGTTAGGCCATTCAAAGGCGAATTTGTTTATAAAATTTTATTATTGTATCAAATTTGGTCCAAAACTAATCCCAGTTGTTATATACTTAAGTTCTTAGCCAAAAATTGAAAAAGATCAGTAATTTCCTGGATAGGACTTGACTTCTATTAGGACATAATTTGGTTAAGACACATACGTAAGTTTTTAGGTAATTATCAGTTTATATTTGAACCAGCTGTTATTTCGAATCTGGTAATACTTATGCCATTCTATTCTGTCACAAAATTCAGTATATTATCTCCACTGAACGAAATAAATCGATTTACGCTTGAGCAACGTTGGGATTTATTGGTAATTTCCAAAACAAAGCCAATTGGTCGGAAATTGCACGAAAATATCGTATTTGGTAGCAGAGAAGGAACAACAGTACCTGGTATACGCAAGTTTATTGCTAAAGTTCCTGAAATTGGTTTCATTGTTGATGCGCCAAGACGTAAACGTGCTCGTACAGTGCGTACATCAGAAAATATTGAAGAGTGTGCGTGAGAGTCCATTAACATCACCTCGTCATCGTTCTCAAGAATTGAACATTTCACGCACCAGTTTACGTCTATTTTTGCGAAAGGATCCCGGTATGACGGCTTACAAAGTTCAACTGGTCCAAGAGTTGAAGCCGCATGACCATCCGTTTCGTTTTCGCTTCACTAGATGGGCCAACGAGAAACTGCACGATGATGTCGAAAGATTGTCATCTTTCAGATGAAGATCATTTTCATGTTGGTGAGTATGTAAATAAGCAAAATTGCCGTATTTGGGGCTCAGAAAACCCAAACGTGGTCTTACAGAAGCCAATGCACCCATTACGAATGACTGTTTGGTGCGGCTTGTGAAACGGCGACATCATTGGCCCATATTTCATATTTCGCAACCATTAGTCTCGGAACACACGATGAAAGTTTTCTTGCAGAAAGTCTGAATTTGTCGATGAGAGGGGAGAAACGAATTCGTAATGTTATACAGCAACAATGTTGTTTGAAATTCTTAATTTCATTGAAATAAATATTGTAGTGTAGACGCGAATGCAAGTTTAAAAGAGAATTGAAGAAAATTTCCGCATGAAAACTTTCATCGTGTGTTCCGTGACTTACGGTCAATGGAGAAACTTATCTCATCATGATAACCGATTTTTTTGTGCCCGCTCTTCACGGTATTAATGTGAACGATGTTTGGTTTTAGGGTCGTTTAATTGGCCACCAAGAAGCTGCGATTTGACATCGTTGGACTATTTTCTTTGGGGCGCCATTAAAGACAAGTGTTATGCCAACAAACCAGAGACAATTGATGTCATTGCCGAGATACGACCCCATACACTCGAAGAAGTACAATTGTACTTCAAGAAAAAAAAAAAAAAAAAAAAAATTGGCAAAATTTCAAACCGTATTTGTTTTATTGCATTTTTAAATTTAAACTTTTAAATGGCCCACCACCCGATATAAAAGTAAAAATTCCAAAAAGGAACTACTTAAAGGATTGCGAGAATTGAAGGAGAATTATTTACTCAAGGATGGAAGTCATAGAAATCTCCGTAAGGGACGAATGAGTTGGCTTGCATCATCTCCGAAACTGTGTAAATCAATTATAAATAATAATCTCATTTCGGTCAGGCACACTTGCAGAACACTGCGTTCCATGGGATCTATTGTGCCCTTCCAGTCTACAGTTTGTTAAGCAGATTTATATTTCTACCTAAATATATATAATATTCTGATGCTTGTAAGCATAGCCTACAAACATCCACATCCGTGACTGCAAACACCTTCAGATGCGCTCTCAGTCCACAATGGCCCTTAACAAAATCCATCTGAAATTTCACGCCCAGCTTAAAGAACATCAAAGCAACATCCAAATTGGGTACTGATCTCTGCCTTAGCATGACTAAATCCCCTTCGAGCGCTCTAGCGGTCCTAGTATCTGGTAATTTCCCAATCCTTGATTAGATTGAAGATAGTACTAAATGTAAATCAAGTAAACGCTTTAAGACCTGGCTAGAAGAGCACATGCCCACAGATTGGAATCTCAGTTTACTATATTCCGTACACAAGAAATATGTCAAGACAGTACGCGCCAACTATAGGGGAATAACTTTTCTCCCTATCGCATACAGAATTCCTCAAGTTTAAAAAATTATTACGCCGTATCAATTTAACTTTAGAACTTAAAAGACTCATACGAAACAAATCGGCAACTAGTGAGTAGTGAGACTCGTTTTAATACCAAACAAGGTTTCTTCTGATATGACGACAGTTTAACATGCGACTTTTTCAATATCCTGTTTAAAAATGTGATACGAGATATAGAAGTGAATACAGTTGCCCTGGTGCCCATGGCTACCGATTGGGCAAACCAATAAAACCCGGGTGGGTACTAGATTTAAAAAAATCGGGAGGGTTTTGTGATGGAAAACGATTTTCATCGAAATTGAAATCGACAATATGTTTAGAGTCTTATAAATCTTACAACTCCTTATTTATCAA